>JABBOT010000003.1:24282440-24882440 GCA_016165875.1 Acanthopleura granulata
ATACTATCAGGCCCAACGACCAGGCCCTGTGGCACTGCATTATGGGCCTATTGTTGTCCTAGATATCACTGTTACACATAAATAGCCACCCAACTGTACAGTCTAGAGATTTGGGGTGACCCAAACAACAGCAGACCTAGCTTTTTGAGAATACATGTAATAGCTGCTCTCAGAGTCACTGATAAAATGAGATAATCAATATCACTTGTTAAATAAATGCAAATAGGTTCAAGTTTGTACCACTTAACTGCCGGGTCGAGCAGTTTGAGACTTCAATTTTAACTTTTGAAAACTCTTGACTTGGTGAGAGTTGAAGTCTGTTATTGAAAGCCAAAGGGACTATCGCTCCCAACAAGCTGAAAAGGCCGTTACAGTAACGGATACTATATCAATGTATATGTACGCCTGCCTTCCTCGCCCATCTGTGCCGCTTTTATCGCTGGCGCATGGTCGTTACCTGATAAATATAAGAGAGTATGCACCACCAAAAAGGCGTAACTAAAACTAATTACGCCACAGCATGTCAATTTACCGAAATTACAGGCTTCTGGAGCGCCAAAACTGATCACAGCTGAGCAAATGTCACCTTCCTCAATCAGTGTTCGGTTTGACTCGCAGAAAGCAAAACATTCATGACGTTTGCTTTCCGACCATAATTTTCATTGGTCAAATTAGGATGTACAAATACGGCCAGGAATTTCACTGAAAATTATCATAATATTTATTAAAATTTATTTTTCGCTGCTTAAGGGATTTTGTTTTATTGTTTTAATATGATTTGTTGCGAGACTGTAATCATGGAGAACGAAGCGCACCTTGTCAGCTGTCAAAAAATGAAGTGCGACACAGAACTGCAAACTAGGCTGACAAATCTATTCAGGGCACTTGGATCGGGGGCTTTGGTGAATATGGAACATTTTCAAGATGGGAAACATAGCCATCATGCCCGTTTCCATGTCGCTTTCAGCCTTTTGTACGAACATTTAGAACTGGGCATCGAGCCCATGGCTGTAGAATTAGTGAAATGTGTGGGGGATTATGATTTAAGTTCAGATGTACCTGCAAATGGATATAGGAGCTTATTGAAGATAATAGAGAAATGCTGCCTCAGGTTATTACAACTTACCCGTCACATCACTGTCAACAGAGACTCTATGTTTTTTCGTAGTTCATTCTATTGTAAAGAACTGGAAGCGTTTGTCACAGCATTGGGACAGTTGCGAGTTTGTTTGTACTATGTTCTTAAGTTCATTTCGTTTTGTGATCAAGGGGATTTATTTGCAATGGATGAAGAAATGTATAAACCATTAGCAGAAGGACTCATGACGGAGGTGGAGATGTTAAACCAGGACTGCTTTTATGGCAGATGCTTAGCATTCCAGGTAAGCTTGAATTCCCTAACAGTGGTTAAAGATGTAATTCAGCAAGTTAATATTTGCCTCCTTATTTGATATTTTCGCATTCACTGGACATTTGGTAGGTATACCGACAAGGCAGATGTCAGAAGTTGAAAGGGGGATAGACCGTGTGGCTTTTTGAATTAGGTGCTGGTAAGACTTACCTTTTTTGTTTGGCTCCCTCTTTTATGGAAGAGCAAAGCATAATCAAATCTCTAGTGTAATCTAACGTGATTCCTTGTTTGCAATCACTCACCCATAGATTATTTTACCATTCTCAGTGGGGCTTCTTATTTCATTTTCTGCCAGATATTATCACCACAGGTGATACATGTATTTTCATACTTGTAAACTAATGATAAGACTAACAACTCTGCTGGCAGTGGAACAGTAGAACAACTTTCATTTTCATTGCCATTTGATTATTCACTTAGAGTTTATGATAGTCTCATCTGTTGTGACAAATTCTTGCTGAAAAAAGGAAATAATAATAATGCACAGGGTGAAATGACGTGTGAGTGGTTACAAGAAACAGGTAATCAGATATGAATCGCCCACTGAAAAATGTTGTGCCGCCCACACTAATTTTTCACAAAACTCCAAAATGATGAAGCAGACAGGTCCTGGCCAGCAGAATTAACATAAATGTCTTTCATTTGCTCACATGCAGTGGATGAATGATAGCTCCTTGTCTTAGATAGGGGATTTCTAAGATTTTTCTGCATCCACTGTACAGTACAGTTGCTATCGGTTTGAGACATGTAGCTTTAGATGATCAGAATGATTTCATTAGTTGATCTCTTGTGGTAGTAAGTGAATAAATTAAGTGAGGGACTTTTGTGGTGCAATTGCACACTGTGGTGTTTTAAGTAAATCTGTGGCACATCTTCTTTCAGTTTTGTGAATCTATGCAACGGCCCCTTCAGGTTGTGTCTGTTGCTATGGCATCTTTTGGAGATGGTTATCAGGAATCATCTGGACTTATGCAGTTTGCCAGTTCTTTAATGAACAGTGGTAAATACTTGTTGGATCCAGAACTGCGTGGTAAACAGGTAATTAATACTTTGTCATTATTCCAAAAGATATAAAACTGTTGTTCACTCGTGAGTATGAGACATTTCAGTGGAGGTGAAATCCATGATTATGTGCATCCAGTGATTCTCTTCTTGCTACACCTGTGTGTACATGGTATGGAAGCAGTCATAGACCTGGATATGTGTTGGGAATCTGACATTCAGATCCATCCGTGGTATTCAAATGAATACAAATTTGATCTAACATATGCTCACATGATATTGCAAAGTGTACATATTTTTTTCACTTTCAGGTTGTTCATATGACACGCACAGCCGATGTAAACTTTTGCAAGTCTTTCTGGGCTATAACAGAAACAGACATAATGCAGGTTTGTATTTACATATCCTCAACTCCAGCATCTAGAATACTTGCTAGGAGAATATGTAACCAGTATTTTGTATTGTGGTCTGTACAATGTCTGTCTATTAGCCTAGTCTTCTGCACATTCCTAGCTTTACTGGAGCTAAATGAACAACGTATAAGATTGGTATCTAGTACCAAGGCAGATTTAAATATACCAGTAGGCTAGTTCAGACTTTGATCAGTTTATTTTTTGTGTCGCTCTGTGCAGGGTCTATCAGTCTGAGTCACAGATTACCATCAAGTCGTAATTATGCTTCATCCCTCTTAACTGGATAGCCACGGTGCTAGTATATGCCCGAACACTGTTGATATTCATTCTAACCAGTTCATTCACTTCATCTGAAGTGAAATATTTGCGTGTATGTTGGCTATAAATATACCTGTACATAACCATTTAAGCACAAACATATAAATATTCCCGTTCTTCATTCTGACAGCAACTGCCAAGTCTGATCTGCCCTTCAGTACAGGTGAATGAATTGATAACTCTCCGTCCAAATGTTATCATGATGACCTCCAGTGATGGTAAACGGAAGGTCACCATCCAGCCACCAAGTGCCCACACTGGCCCAGGGCCAGTTAATATAAGACTGATATCCCATGATCTTAGAGATGGTCAGGTAAGAACGGTGTGTGAACATCTTTACATCTAAAAAAACCTTGAACTTGGATAAACCACAAGTAAATGTATATTGTGTTAAATTCAATATTCTTAAATTATTTTTCTCTTGAAATTTTTTTACGTCTGTTGCCTCATAAGATATTGAAATATCAAGGTGTACATGTATATATATATATATATATATTTTTTTTTTTTTTCATGTTTCCTGATTTATGTACCTTAATAATTGAGCAATACTGTGTACTGTGTATTAACTTCAATCATTAGTGGCTTGTATTGCTTTGTTAAGGACCCAAATGACCAACTCGGCTTCAAGAAGAACAAGAAGAAAATTCAGCCTTTGTCCCCCAGCCTGGTTATACACTGTCATGGTGGAGGGTTTGTTGCACAGTCCTCCAAGTCTCATGAGGTTGGTGAATCAGAGCAAGTGGACTTATGTCCCTTTGTTAGGTGTCTCTTTTCGGCACAGTGGATTACACACCTGTCTTAAAACCTTGCATATTATGATTATGCAGTAAACTGCCACTAGCATTTGTTTCATTAGTGGATTTTAAATTAACATGCAAAGCTACATGCATGCTAAATTCAGAGAGTGAAATGTAGTTGGCTGGGGTCTAGTGGTGAAAGGTTCTTGCCTTTCATTTACAGGAACTCAAATGGTGCTGTTACAGAACCAACCTTTGACTATGAATTCGTAGATTCCCCTACTCTCGCTGCTAACAACAGCAGTCAACGCTTGTGTGGTCTTTTGCACAGCCTAATGTGTGGGAGACCATCAATCTTCCACCAGTTGGATATGTATGTCTGTTTGTCCCTTGTGGTAAAGTTCATCCATAACTTGCCAAGGGTCAGTGGTTTAGTCTGGGCACTTCATTTTCTTTCACCCATCATCTAAGCCAAAAATTTGTGAATATGGCATCCTACGTTTACCAATTCAAATGAGATAAGAGAGTAAATGTTATTCCTTTTAGGTACTTTGCGTTGACTAAGTCTGCAAAACTGTGACTGATCAGGCCACATGCTTTATTTCAATTTTCGTTTGGCTGCAGCTTTAAGTCAGATGGTTTGTTATATGCCTGAGAAAGGACAGTGGTTTTCCCAAGGCCTGTCTAGATTTCCTTTATGTTTGAATCAGACAACCCTGAGTGTGAATTTTAAACTCCAGACAAATATATAAATTCTAAAAACTGTCAATCAGATATTGAGATGTTTTAGATTGGATGTATTGGCCCCAGTGAGATGCTGCTTCTATTTTGTGTTGTAATGTTGATACCAGGTACCCATCTTTAGTCACTGGTGTTTGGCAGATTTTTATCAGACATGCCTATGCTGCAGAAACTACCCATGTTGTTGGAGTCATCAGAAAGTTCATCTTCTCGCGCTGATTTTCAGCCTGTTGTTCTAGTAAACTGTCTTCTGAGTTTGCAGTACAACAGATGAATATTTTACTGTGAATTCCTTTATTTCCTTAAATGACTGATCACCTTAAATTGATTTATTGTAAATCAGATGTGTTTTTTAGTCAAATTTGGTAGATAGTAAAATTATATCTGTGCAGTTTGTCAGCCTAGGGTAGACTTTGAGATGGAAGATTGGAGAGGCCTGTTAAACAAATGGTTGAGACAGAAATTTGTGTCACTAAACAATTTCATTTCAGGCATTTGTGTGTCATGCTATTTTATGACATCTGCACTTTGCTTTGAACCTAACACTTTCAGTATTTTGTGGTGACAGGAAATTAAGTATACCATCAACATTTGGTGTGTGTTACAGTTAGCATGTAATGCACATTAGGAATACTTTTATCCATGACTTCCTTTCATTTCTACTGCTTTAGAAAGATGTGATGTTTTATACATATAGGTGTATCTGCGTCAGTGGGCACGTGACCTGAAGGTGCCCATTGTCTCCATAGACTACTCTTTGGCACCTGAACACCCCTTTCCCAGGGCCTTGGAGGAATGTTTTTATGCCTACGCTTGGATATTGAACAACTGTCAAAGACTAGGTAAAGTCAGTTAAATGCCAGTTACACTGTGTAATAGATATGGAAGTCAGTTTACATGTTGCTTGCTGTCACCATTCATATTTACAGTCCATACAGGAAACAGTTCATTCACAATCATATTCTCTTCATCACATTATCATTCATTAATGAACAAAATCCTGGAGTTAATCGTGGCTCTGCATCACATGTGTTATGTAATACATGTGGTGATTAGGTTGTGCATAGGCCCACTATACATACAGAATTGCTGTTTTCATGCTGTATTTATTTTCCTCTGTACTCCAGATACACTGGTTAAATTGTGTGTATTTGTATACCTGATTGTGAATGACCTGGAACGAGATCAACAGCTTGGACTCTTGTGCCTTTCTTTTTGTTGAGGTAAACTGAATCTCGTGCTGATATGTATATTTTTACTGTTGGACAGATCTCTTGCTGATATGTATATTTTGACTGCAGGGTCCACCGGTGAGGTCATATGCCTGGCTGGTGACAGCGCTGGGGCAAACCTCATGATCTCCACATCTCTGAAAGCTGTGGAAGCAGGCATTCGTGTAGCAGACGGTATCATGGCAGCCTATACACCAACTCTTGTCCAGTACACCCCTTCCCCATCGCGTCTTCTCTCCCTGATGGACCCACTCCTTCCTTTGGGCATCCTTTCCAGATGTCTGGCAGGTAAGAACATGCAAAATGACACAGAGGTTGTCACAAGGAAATATTTGATAGGGTTTAATATGGCATTAAACCCTACCAAATCAATCAATCAATCAATCAATCAATCAATCAAAGCCTTTCAGTAGTTTCCAATAGGCATTTTTGAGAAGTATTCTGGAGTATGTTGTTAAACCCCTGTCAAATAAATGTAACCAGTGGAGCCTTTCTTGCTACCATGCTCAAGTGTCTTTAGTTGGTAAGAACGATTAAAATTGAACTGTATAATGCTTCCTGTTCGATTGATACAAGCAGTATTAAGCCACAGCAGGGCAATAAATAATTTTAAACCTTGTACAACTTTTCGAGATTTTGTGATGAAGGGAGTTAACTCTCAGGTCAGCTGAGCAGAGTTCGGAGTTATGTGTTTATTTACTTGATCAAGGTTTTACCTCATACACAAGAATATTTCACTCACACAATAGCGGGCAGAATTATGGTGGCAGAAAACCATGTAGAGCTTGGGGAAACCCACAACCATTTGCAGGTTGCTGGCAGACATTTCCACTTAAAGGTGAGAGGAAGTCAGCATGGTTGCATTGGTAAGAGGCCTCTGGGTCATTGTGCTGCACTAGAACGCTAATTCCGTCATATTGATATACAGATAAACATTACAATGTCTCATCGTAAGTTTGTTTTAATATGAAGGATACTTGTTGGGACAGTATGCCTCTGGGTAACACATTTAAAACTGTTCATATTACTGGGATTTTCAGCCTATGCAGGGGCTCCTTCTGGGGCATCTCCAGCCTCCACAGCCAGCCAGTCTAGAAGACACTCTACAGAATACTCTGCCAATAGCATGGACAAAGTAGATGACGAGTGGGTGTACATTGAAGAGTGTCCCTCAACGTCAGAGACAGTAGTAGGAGATGAGAAGCAGAAGGAGGATGTGTCAAAGAGGCCAGAGTTTAGCATGTCCCCAAACCATTCCCCCAAACCCTCCACCGATCACCCAGCCTTCTTGACCTCTGAATTTGATTATGTAATTACTGAACTATCCTCAGACTGTCACAGCCCAGAAATGTTGGAGGATCAGAGTAAGGATGGAAGGCAAATGACACCAGATAGTGGTGTTCACTGTGACGCAGGCGAGAGACAGGGGCTGACTTCTTCTGGTGAATGGTCACATGCTGAAAAGGCTAAACTCTCACATCAGAGAAACTTTAGCTTGGACATTCCAAAAGATACACCAGAGAAAGCCACACTGCCACCATCTAATCTGTTCACCATTCCAAGGACGTTTTCAGCACCTGCCTTGGATGGAAAACTACTACCAAAGTGCCCGCTCTCTTCTCCCACATACGCTCCAAACTATGGAACCAAACAGATTCCCCTGAATGTTATCCGTCACCTGACCCTTGCCAAAAACCCCTTCATGTCCCCACTGTTGGCCCCTGATGAGCTGCTTCTGGGACTGCCACCAGTCTACCTCGTGGTAAGTCTTCTTACATACTACAGGGCTTAATCCAGCCTTTCTCAATGTCTGATTACCAGACACTGCTGTTCCCTCAAAGTGCCTTGTGCCTTCCAAGAAAAGAAATAAAAAACATAAAAAGGCCCCATTTTTTTATTTGCAAGTGAAGATAAGTACCTATGCCAACTTACATGGGTATATGCATTCTCATCAGTTAGGCCTACAGACAATTGAAACGTGTACAGTACAAGACCCGGAAGATCTTTAAGACTTTCATAACCATAAAAGCCTTAAAGATCATGATTTTACTGAAAAGTATGAAAACACAGCTGAAGGTCAATCACAGACAATGGACAGGCAACCAGATAATTTGTGAACCCACAGGAGCTCGGATTATTTCCCAGAAATCCTACTTTGCCGACTCTGGCTGATCGTCTGCGGTGCAGTGTGGCATTTCATATCACATCATAAAAAGAGAGTTAAATCCTCTAATTTTCTGTAAAACTTTTATGGGTTCAAGAGCCTTTTCTTGAATTTATCTCATGAGTTATGGGTGCACCACTTATATGAATGTGCCAGTTACACTCCTGAATACATTAAACACTTGCAACTATTCATTAAACTGAGTATGCCCTATATAGCGCATCCAAGAAGAAGTCACTTGAAGTCAGCAGTTGGATCTGACGTGCCCCTCATCGCCGGTTCCGTCCCTGGGCCATTCGGTGGCTAGATTCGGCCCTTTACTACCACATTTACTGGTATAGTTAGTGAAATGCTATGTTCTAGAGAAACTTCTTGTACTTGTCTCTGCCATTGATTGTGGCCACCTTTTCCATTCATTTTCCATTCGTCCATTCAAAGATGATGCCGTTACACATTGATTTAAAAAAAGTACATATATTACTGTTCACAAGGTCACCTGCTATTGAAACTCTGAGCATGCATCACCACATTTGCATTGTGAAACAGTATTCAGATTTTTATCAAGAAAGACATGAGTGCCAGAATATTGCACAATAAAACATGCCCAAAGGGTAAATTTCTATGAACATATTCCAGAATTGTCATATCAGAAGAGCAAATATGTGACATAATGATGAAATGTTTTGTTTTGTATTTTTGGTTTTTTTGCAGTGTTAACCAGAATTCTGTACATTTTTTTCTGTTTTATCAGGCCTGCCATTTAGACCCAATTCTGGACGACTCTGTCATGTTTGCCAAGAAGCTGAGAGGGCTGGGTAAGACTGTTCATCTCCACGTCATAGATGATCTGCCCCATGGCTTTTTGAACTTTGCTCTTGTGAATAAAGAGGCCAAGAATGCCTCAGACATTTGTGTTGCCTTCATCGACGCAGTGTTTCACCCACAAGATTAATTTACACCAAGAAATTTCAACATATTTTTGTGAAAAAAGCCAGAGTTGCAGATTTTTATTCTTGATTTTGTTTTTTTTTTCAAATGTGTTGTTGAAAATCTTACTGACGTTTATACCTTATTGTATGTTTTGCGTTTGTATAGCACAGTCTCAGATTGTAAAGTTGGAGATTGGTCATATCGAGTGGCATTATTGAGGGCCGAGGAAAAGCTGTTTGGGTTTTGAATGGACAGATTATGTAAACTTCATTGAATTTGAATTTTGGTAATGTGTGCAGTCTGTCCCTGAAAGCTGAAAATAACAGTTGAAAGTTTCTTGGAGCGAAAATCAGTAGTGCTTTGCACCAGGGATTGTATTTTCTTTACAATCCTGCAGGAAATGAAAGACTGTTCAAATATATACACATGTATGTATAAGTTGTTAATGTTGGCAAATACATGTAGCTGTACAAAATTCTAGACACAGTTGGTAGCGCTACATAGATTAGGTCTAGTTTGTAATGTAATACATTCTTTATTTTGACATGGGATTTATCTAGAGATGACAATATTAAGCAAAAACAATTCCCTTTTTGCCTCTTTTCCATTAAACGACCTTTACCTCTAAACTAGGATTCTAGGTGGTGTATATATGTAGAAGTGATCAGTCTAGCTAGTAATACAAAATGTTTTATTGATGGCTAAGTAAAACACTGGCGTAAGAAATAAATTTCAGTATACACAGTGCTTATCTGTCCAAGTGCCACAACATGCTGTATTTTTGTTGTACAGATGATGACTAATCTCTGGTCAGTTGCATTGTGCTGTATTCAGAAGTGTTCCTCTTGCCAGGCAAAACGCCGGGATGTTTTAGTACGGGTTTACCTTCAGTGGGTGCAATATTGTCAAACATAACATGCCAGCTTGTGTCACACTTCTACCAGTATTCGGCTGGTGTTCCACTGAGACAGTGGCACACAGATTCATGTTCTCAGTCTACACTAAGTTTTTATCTGTTCCTGTTTTGTATGATGCCATATTTTTATATACATGTACTTCGTATCAATAAATACAAAAAGGCTTCAAAGACAAAACATGGGTAACTTGAATGGCCTATAGTGTACTTGTTACCCTCATGCTCCCATGGCTACTAATCATCCAGAGGTCAGTTCTTCAAAAGTTGCGTAAGATAAGCTTCATTATATTTTTCTTCACATTCATGATGATGTTATGCTATGACAGCTATGAGGAGGGGTGATAAAGTAACCGTCTTCTGTTGGCCTGCTACCAGAAGTCTATTCGTTTTATAATCGTTTCTGTGTCAGGGTATGACAGTAGATGTGTTTACTTGGGCGTATAAATGTGTCTACTTGTAGAGTTCTCTATATATTTATTGGTGTAAATCTAAAGATATTTTCTGGTGTCACAATATGAAATTATTTATTGTGAGTAATTTTTTATTTTGTTTTTTTTTTTTAATTTTGTGTGTACATATACTTGACTTTTAAACTGAAGATATATGAGTATATTTATTGTCACAAAATGATGTAGACAAATCTCCACAGCTCATAGTTTCTCTTCCTGGAAACACTTTCTTAGATATCACTGGCTTCATTCAGAAGAACCAATTGTCATTGTTTAAGGGTACTAGAACACTTCAAGTTGAAATTTGGTCAATTTTTTTGTTGTTGTTGTATTCCACATTCTTATTCTCCATTCTTCTATCTTTCCTCTCACTTAAAGATGAAAACCAAATTCCAATTGTAAATATCTTAAATTTGACAAAAAGTATGTTGTGAACCAAGGCAGTTGTGTTGTCTTAGTTCCCCCGGATTAAGGGGATTATCTCACCGATAGGGATTACCTGCTGTGAATAGATCCCCCCACCCACCCCCGTAAACGTGTATTGCCTCTTGCTATAAACTGTGCATGGTTGCTTGTGCAGACTACTTAAGCAAACCTATTAACTAAAACAACAGCCTTAATAACCCCACTGGGGTGCCTTTGGGGGAGGGGTTTATGAACACATTCTAACAGGTTTTGTTACGCTTTCATGGAGCATGATAAGTTTTGAAATTTAAAGTAACAGCTCCTGACAGAGGTACTGTTCATTAAAAAGGTTATAAAATTCTCTGTTGAATGTAAAAACCAGTTTGAAATCGTATGAATTCGTTGCTGAATTATCTTAGTTCGAAGTGTGGAGTATTTAGCTGCTGACTGAGGACCTGAAGGCACCGTGCATTTAAGCTTATGAGGGGTTGAACATTCAGAGAGCTAGGAGATGTCAGCTGTTTATAAGCTGTCACGTAAATGTTCTGAGTTGTCTGTCAATATAACATGTAATAACATAGAGACAGCCCACTGTTTTAATGTTATATGTTTTAATTATAACAAGTACATGGATGAACAACACTGCATAGTATTTCCAGACCATTGTGTTGTGGTGGTAGTAAGTTTCTTAATCATTTCATTTTATAAATTGACATATATACTTAAATTACAAATACAACCCTAACAACTTACTACAGTCTCAGGTGACAAGATTGTTCTGCGCTTGGAATGATATTGTCACAGCCTAGAAAGAATGGCGGCGTTTCATGCTATTCAATGGAGCACGGTCATGCGTCAGTTTCCGCTGTCGTAGTAGCTGTGAGAAAAATACTCTACCGGAATGAACATAATATTGTGCAACGTTTTTAGCAAACGTAACTTAGAGCATGCGCTGTCTTTCACTTTAACATCAGTAGGCTGATATGTTCACCATTTAACTAAAGGAAGCGAAAATTCTTGACTAAAATTAATTGGCAAAGGAATCAGTGACGAATTTTGTCATACATAATGCTCCTCCAGACATTTTGGTCTCTACCTTTCTGTTTTTGAGATGGTTATGTAGTGAAATACTTTTATTTCACGCCTATTTTCTACATAATGCCATGAAACTTGGCACACATGTAGCTAAATACTTAGGCTGAAAAGCTATCCCACATATACTTGATATCTTTTCTAGTTGTAAAGATATTTGTAAAAGAACATCAAGATTCAATTTTTGAAAAATTTTTGAAAGTTTTAACTTTAAATGATCACTCATAACAAGATGAATATTAAAAATCTCTTGGGCCGTTTTTGAGTATAAATATTAAATTATTCATTTGCCCCCCAAAAATTGAGAAATTTGAATATTGGCGAAAAAATAGCATTTTGACAAACAGCTATGTTTTTATCAAATTTTCTCTCTTTTTTTATTAATATTAGAGTTAGGGGAATTTTAAAAGATTTTTCGAGATCAGCAGTTGTGTAGCTCTCAGGATATATATACAGGTGGCTATATTTGAGCAATATTGTGGGCTGCAAAGGGCAAAATGTGAATTTTGAGGGGTTCTAGTATCCATTAGTTGTGATGTTCTAATGGCTGTTTTTATTTTAAATTTTGGGGTTTGTTTTTACTGATGTGACCTATTGGAAAGGACTTTGTTAATTTTAGTATGGCCTGACTATATTTTACCTGCGTAATTTTACTTTTCAATGACCTTTAATTCAGGACCCATTATCAAGGGTTTATAAATAAGATCGATTAAGTGTGTTTATGGGTATGTCTGTGTCCATTTCGTTACAGGCTAGGATTTGTATTTAGCTCAACCTCCGACTATAATAATCTCAGAATTTTTAGTGTAAGAACTTAGGGTGATTATATTTACATTCATGATCATGGACATGTTTTAGCCATATTTTAGTCATCACATGACATACATGTGCCGACATGTAAACAGTTAAGATATGATTGACCAGTCTATGTTGCTTTAAAATGCAGTCTTTCTGGTTGCCATCTTCGCCGTGATATTAATAAAATTTCTTGAACGTTTATCACACGGTAACAACAATCTGACTCACATATGAAGTGTGGCCGAGGGGGTTAGAGCGCCAGCACGGCGTCATAACCCCGTGCCTCTCACCAATGCGGTCGCTTTGGGTTCAAGTCAAGCTCATGCTGGCTTCCTCTCCGGCCTTACGAGAAGGTTCGCCAGTAACCAGCGGATGGTCGTGAGATTCCCCAGCCCGTTTTCCTCCCACCATATAATGCTGGCTATCGTGGTATAAGTGAAATATTCTTGAATACGGCGTAAAACGCCAATCAGATATATAAATAAAAGTAATTGAAGTGTTGGTCAGCGCGCGTAATGACACAGGAGGCTCTCACTAATGCGGTCGCCAAGAGTTCAAGTTCAGCTCATGCTGGCTTCCTCTCCGGCCGAACGAGGGAAGGCCCACCAGGAACGTGCGGATGGTCGTTGGTTTCCTCCGGCCTCTGTCTGGTTTCCTCCAAACATAATGCTGGCCGCCGTCGTATAAGTGAAATATTCTTGAATGTGGCGTATAACACCAATCAAATAAATAAATAAGCAGAGAAGCCCCAAAGTAACGAAGCAAATATTTACACTGTAACATGTTGAAGTATAGAATCGGTGAATGTCGCGCATTTGGTCAACTATATTTTCTGCCAACTTTAAGCCTAAGGTTTTAGAGCTGCCCACTTCAGCTAAGAACATGGACCACACTGGTTCTTAAAACCTGGATTTCACCAAAACCATGTATATACAGATCTGGTTCACTAGGAAATGTTTTCAATATGGTGGCGAGGAGGTGACGAGCAGTCATTTAAACCTCGATGACCTGAGATGCATTGTAAGCGATTATCGAAAGGTAAAACGGGAAATTATAACAACGCATGTCCAACTCGCAAATAACTGATAATACCACGTGCATATATAAAGACAGAGACATTCCAAAGCCAAATCTACCCTGCACAACTCTCGACGATTTAAGTGAGGTTTGGACTGATCTGAACTAATTTTCTATAGGCCTATATCCAGAAAACTAACTCGTCATATGGGTGAAACATTCTTGAAAACATGCACCATACAGACGAATAAAGACATTCAAGATGAACTTCACTTTTCAAGAATTTTTAAGCATACAATAGGCCTAATTTCTTACTCCCCTCAAAGTAATCGGGCTCCCAAAATCAAATCTACATGCCTGCACGACGTCAAGAAATTTCTTCTCGTTGCCATTCGCGTGTCGTTAATGTATTTTGCGGGGAAGATTTAAAGAAGATTAGTAAGTGTTTAATTAAGGAAGTAATAAGGGCGTTCAGTGTAAGGGATTGCTGTATCTATCTTTTGCTCCATGCCTATGGAAAACACCTACGGAACAGTTTATCTATAGAAGTCACGAACTTGGTTTGTATGTTATCGCACAATGCCGCCTAGTTGGCTGGGTGATCGAATTTATCATGTCTGCATAAACAGCGAGAAAGCCATTAAAATGCTTGCTTGGCATGAAAGTCCTTTGATAATATGCCATATAATTTTGCCAACTGGGGATATACCAGGCATCGGAACCTCCACCATGCACCGCTCAGACATGCAATATATTGATCTTAACAGAATAAATCATCCAGTAAGCAACAAATTTTTTTATCACGAACTCTTTCGCCGAATGACTTCCCATTTATCCTGTCCCTTCCAACTGAAGTGTCAGAACAATAAATTAAATATGTATTTATGAGTTCAGAGTCTTCATACAGTACGTTGTACCATGCATTCATTCATGTTTTTCTCACCTTTCCTTTTTATTGATATTTTTGCTCTCGTTTTTCGTTTAGACCTATTTTATTGCACAAATCATTTGAAATGGTGAGAGTCAGCGAATTTTCTACATAACCTTAAAGATTTATCAGTTTTGTATGTGAAGATTACTGTAAACTGCCAGTTCCTTGTGACATTCAAACTATGCCTTTACAGCGAAGTGCATCCAGTTGTGTCTTGCATGCAGATAGCAATGCATCTAGAGATGAGCTCCAATCTGCCGGAACACCGAAGGATGTTGCCACTTGGGCCTGTATGGACCAGTATTTTGAAACTGAAATGGGGCCTCTTGGTCGAAACCGGTGACGTACATATAATGGGTGTGGATACATTAAATCTGCCGCAGCAAGACAGATTTTTCAGTTGAGAGCATGAGTTCTCCATGATGATCAGGTTGTCCTGTATTTTGTTACACACTTAAAATCAAATCTCGTCTCATTACACGTGAAGCCGATCTAAATGAAGTCCTCAGCCAGATTAAATTGCTGATTCTAAACTCCATATATTAATTAATCATTCGTGACTGCCAAGTCATTTAATTGTGCCTTGTATATTATAACGGCAATGTATATAAATTAGCTATGTATACGATGCACATCGATGTTACCGAATCACTCTTTCCTATACCATGCGTGAGCATACGATGATCATAAGAAAAGTGCATGTTAGCGGCAAAGGCATGTGCATTGTGATCTTTATACATATGTCGTGATAAACACAAGGTCAACTTCATACAAAATAAATGTATACATATGACCTTTTACTTGGCGTATACTAGCCACCAAAATACTAGGCCTAATATACAAACGGCGCTGCATACACGATAGATTTAATCCTGCTTATCCATATTGCTTTTTATGAATGGAAAACGTTTCACTGAAGAGAGGAACACACAGAAACGTATCCCTTCACACTAGTAGCACTCATGTAGAACTTCTCTGTCAATATATAAGCAATTAGGCCTGCCCTATATTACAATCTCCACCTTTTATATGCATATATAATTAAACATTAATTGATATATATGTAATAATATTATTTCACCAATTAATAATTACATTACATTCATGTTGATAAATGTTTTGCTGAAATTTAAAGTCGTATGTCAAGAAGGGTGTATTTAGCTATGCTATTGAAATGTACACCGCGTTTTCCTTGCCAAAGGGTCTATGTGGCCGAGCGGTCAGCCTGCTAGCGAATCATCATGATTTAGGAACTTATTTACAGTGGGGTCGCTTTGAGTTCAAGTCCGGCTTAAGCTGGATTTCCCTCCGTTCGTGGGTGGGAAGATGTGCCAGCAACCTGTGGAGGGCTCTGAATTCCCTTCGGCCTCCAAAGATGGCCACCGTCCACCGTCGTATAAGTAATATTCTTGCGCATGGCGTAAAACATAAATAAATAAATAAATTCCTTTGCCAAGCATTTTGAATGAGTTTGATGCAAGCATAAATTTGCAGTGCATATCAGCTCGTTTTTCTCACTCTTAAACTAACACATTGTTTCTCTCATTTCGGAAATCTCAGGATGGTTATGCTTGCAGGCAAGTAATCCGTCGCAATGGCTCTCTGGATGCATCTCGAGGAGGCCTCCTTGCTTGTTTAGATGCGACCCCTATAGGCTCTTGACGAGTAAGGTGACGCAGGCCACCGAAACCAGATATCGCTGTCCCGTATGCGGGCCGAAGTCAGGAGATGTGATAGGTATTAACGGCGAAGGCCGGTGTACAGACCTACTAATGGCATTTTGATTTCCCCCAGTCATAAACTTGACTGCCGTCATTTAAGAAAATCTCTTGACAACTGGGCTAAATATCAATGCAAAGAATAAACTGAAGCAATTAACTCGGGGGTAAATTTACACAATACAATGTGCAGTGTGCAGTTATGGGTCTATATGTCCCACTTTATGTGTCCCTGCTAAGAACTTCATTTGTCCCACATTGAGATTTTGGTTTATATAAAGTGATGCCGTAGTTGCTAGAAAAGACATCCAAGGAGATCCTAATTTCAAAAAATCCATTTAATTTCTGACGAAAATCATCTTAATGTTCCGGTATGTCTAGTCGGACTCTGGTGATGTATGATCAAGTGAGCATTCTTGCCTGAATTCTTACCTTCTCCGATGCATGATATAGCCAGGAGAGTAAAATACTGCTTGGTGTCCTAATCAAAGGTCGACCCATTAAAACTGTGTCTGAGCTAGAGCTTTCAGAATACTGTTTATCTGAGATACAGTATTAGGATCTGTATCCTAGTTGTATCTGCATGACTCTTTTTCAGCTATACATCTAGTAGGTATTACATCAACCCCGCACCTGGCGTTAAAGAAATTTGAACAAAATTCCCTTGAATCTTAGGTCATGTTTTTCGACAGTTTCTCTACTTACGACTTTGCTACAGGGGAGTTTCGAGTTCGAACTCTTTTGTCGTAGAGGGTAAAGAAAAGAGTTCAACTGTGACTTGTCAAAAATGTCAGGCAATTTTGTTGATGTTAATTTACCGATCCCCCGTTTACAGTTGGGCTTTTCCTACCTTTAGCGATAAAAGAGTTCGATCTCGAGCATCCCCTTTTGGGTAACATCCTCTACTCTGCATTGGTCTCATCATAACCCTCTGGTGAGACGACTGATGGATTTATGACTCCCAATTTAAATCCATTGGAACACACACTTTTAAGCCAAGGTGGAGGTGCTTAACTTTTTATCTGTGTATATATTATGTAATGTACGTTACACATATGTAATCAATAAGGCTTCCCTTGCATAACAATAGTGGCCCTGGCTGGCTCATTCCATAAAGTAACGTTCCAGACCCCTGACCCCTGATCAATACACGAAGGGTCAAATCCCTCCCGTTGTATTCCCTATCGCTTTAAGTCGAGAGGTTGGCCAGTTAAGCCTATAGGCCTATACCTGGCGACTTAGGCCTGTGGTCTCATCACCCCAATTTCCTTGGCTGAACACGACCACCAACGTGTAAGTGAAACATTCTTGAGTACCACACAATA
The DNA here is from genome assembly GCA_016165875.1 of Acanthopleura granulata. Taxonomy (NCBI): domain Eukaryota; kingdom Metazoa; phylum Mollusca; class Polyplacophora; order Chitonida; family Chitonidae; genus Acanthopleura; species Acanthopleura granulata. The sequence goes on from JABBOT010000003.1 coordinate 24,300,043, forward strand.
AACATCCACCAACCAAATAAATAACCAAAGTTTATCCACCCGAAGCCACTTTTGACAGATGTGAGTGGCCTTAAATTCATGTGCATGGGTTGGGGTGAAATCCCGAAAATCTGTGAAGTAACCTTATACAAACTTCATCCAGGAGCAGGATATAGTTATGACACGCAACTGTAAGAAGATCCTGAAATGTTAAATGGCAAGGCCATAAGAGTACAGGAGCATGTCATGAAAAATTAGCTCTATACCATTTACACACTGAGAACATCGGCATGTCCTTCTCATGTCTTGTCTTTTTTCGCACTGGCCTTTTGTGTTACTCGGCAGTACTTCATTTCCCAGTCCTTTAATTAGGCATTTTAGAACAGTATATAACAATTTAACATGTTCTTTGGATAACAAGGGGTTATGGAAACATCAATATGGCAATTACAAGCACATGCATGCCTTGACGTTGACACATACATGTGAATCTTAGCAACACATGCATGCATACATTTGTGTCATGCAAAGATCTATGATTATGCAATCATCAGTCAATGGTCATGAAGATAATCAATCAGTATTATCCTGTGCACTGGTATGTATAGGGCAAGCTTCTGTTACACTGAACAACAGCCAATTAATTACCTGATGTATATGTGTTGTCCAAAAGCCTCCAAAGATCATCACGTGACGTACAGTTCAGTCCGGGGCAATGGCCGATGAGATCTGTTGGAATGGTTATACCATACGAGTCCACCTGGCTCTTGAAGTGCACGCATTTCAATTCCTTACAGCCAGGGTGTTTTCTCACACCAAGCTATCCCTTACAAGGGCAGGGAATAAAGAAAAAACATTCTACATGGGGGAAATGACTTTTTCCCCGACTTAGCTAACCAGTCAATATCCTGATAATTTAAAATAGAGGCTCCTCATTAATTACCAAATTAGGTGAAATTACTTCTGCTTGTGATAGTGGAATTTAGATTCATTCTCTTTTTGTTTGCTGGAAAGTGAGAGAATTTTTTTCCTAGAAAACATTTCATGTTGAAAATCAGTCTGCTAATATGGGGGAAGTACTTTCGCCCTACTTAATAACCAAAGAGAAACCTGTATTTCAAATATCTGCATTTTGATTGGTTGGAAAAGTTGGGGGAAAATAACTTCCTCCAAAAATCAAGGGCAAGTAATTTCCCAGGCTTAATAACCAATGAGAAACCTGTATTGCAAGTATCAGTATGTTGATTAGTTGGAAAAGTTGGTGGAAAATAACTCCCCTGCATTAGCAGAATAACTTTGTTGATTCTCTTTTTTCACAGGCCAAAGAAAACAAAATGAAAAGAAAAGTGTTTCCCTTACGCGGTTCCGTAGATGTAAGTGTTCTTGATAAGACTTATACACGTGTATGACCAAAACAAGGTTGTTAGGCATTGTGCAAGTTTCTCTTTTAACAGGAGTTGTTCATTAACAACACTCTCGACACCATGAGTGTAATTTTCGTAGGCAACACAGGAACAATTAATACAGTGAGCTTACTGTGTAGTCTTATATATGGTAAAACCGGTAACTCCTTGGGACGTAAACAGATTGTCAGCATGCCGAATGGAGCTTTAGAAGTGGCTAAGCAAGCGTCCACGTTACCAAACTCTGTCCACTGGATTGTGAAGTCAAAACGCACCACATGGCTTTATAAGGCTATTTACCATCCAACTGTGAAACCATGAACTTGTGTATTTAGTTCTTCAAAATAACACTGCAGACATTTCTGCAAGATCAAGTGTTCAAAATCAAAATGCACACGTGTATAATATCCTTAGCATGTTAAAGCAAATAACGGCCAGCACCAGCTTGGCGGTACTTCTGTAGTATCTGTGCAGGCTACAAGAATTGCCAGTCCTTGGTTTGAGATATTTCTGTAGCATCTATATAGGCTATAAGAATGACAAGCCCCACTTTGGATGTACTTCTGTAGTATCTATACATGCTATAAGAATGACCATCCCCAGCTTAGAGGCAATTCCCTAGTATCTATACAGGAAATAAGAATAGCCCGCCCCAGCTTGGAGGTAGTATTGCATATTATCTATACATGGAGCAAGAATGGCCAGCCCAAGCTTGGAGATACTTCTGTATTATCTATACAGGCTGTAAGAATGGCCAGCCCTAGCTTGGAGATACTTCTGTATTATCTATACAGGCTGTAAGAATGGCCAGCCCTAGCTTGGAGATACTTCTGTGGCATTTATACAAGCCATAAGAATCACCAGCGCCACCTTGAAGGTACCTCTGCAGTCTCTATACTGACTGTAAAAATGACCAGCCCCAGCTTAGAGGTACCTCTGTAGTATCTATAGAGGCTATAAAAATGACCAGCTCCAGCTCGGAGGCACTTCTGTAATATCTATTCCCAGGTGTAAGAATGACCAGGCCCAGTTTGGAGGTACCTCTGTAGTATCTATACAGGCTATAAGAATGACCAGCTCTAGCTAGCTTGGAGGTACTTCTGTAGTATCTATACAGGTCATAAGAATGACCAGCCCAAGCTTGGAGGTACTTCTGTAATACATACATGTATTTCCATAATTGCTGAGCCACATTAACTTGTTTCCTATTTCCTCCCTAATAACATCACGACTCTTAAATTTCCACTTTTGGAGGCTGAGGTTTGCGGACTGACTTGGATTGTTTGATTTGGAAAATGATTGACAGGTTCTAACTGATCCACAGATTCACGATACAAGATTTTTCACTGTCTGTTTAGGTCAAGATAAGATCATAAAATTAAGCCTAGTATGCGAGACTTTATTCATACATGTGTAGGTAAATCTGGTGTGACATACATATGCCAGATAGCAGAGTACGTACGCAAGTTATCGTTCAAATACACACTGGGTGAATATAATCTTCATTTGATCCATGTGAGGCTAATTGGGTTCCATGAAGGTTTGACACATTGGTGGCCGAGTGCTACTTTAACTGAATAGCCTGTATACTCTGCCAAAAATGACATGCAACACTTTTTGAGGTTCATTTTTGGCAATAAATTCAAGTAAACTTATATATCAAAATAATAAGCAACATATGTATAGGGCCACTCAACCCACATGGTTTAAAGGCCCTATGCCCGAAACATACAACTTTACGAGTAAATGCTGGACACAATTTGCATATGTCTTTGTCTCAATAGACGTAGGACTATGATGTTTACATGTGCGGCCTTCAGTCAAACACTGTTTATACATGCGTTATGTCAGCTTGTGAGCTTCCATGTTCACGGGAATTCGTAACACATACTAATTTATGTATATTTCAAAACTACTTGACTATGTATGTTATGCTTGACGGCAAATTGAGTTCTGTACTACATGTACCGTACTTATATGCTTATTGACTTGATTTACTGTAGCGCCAAGACCTAGGCCTGCGTGCAGGTATAACACATTTTCAAAATGTAGGTCTCCAAGGCTTATAGGTCTATATAGTATCACTAGGCTATATTGGTCCAGATCTAAATGATGAAATATTTAATCGTAATCCTGTAGGCCTATACGTATCACAACTTGCCTGCATGTCTCATGCCCGGTGCATATATGTATCAGTAGGCCTATTTCACTTGATTATCGTGATCTACAACAGACTGTTGAGAAATGGGTGGGTGTGCTAGGCCTACTTGCTAGCAGTGGGCTGTATTCGGCTTATTATTAAACATGGAAACTACATCCATGATAAACCAACACTGCTTTCGGTATAAACTTTTTGAAGCCACACATTCATGGCAACACTTGTCGGATAAGACTTAGATCGCTGGTAAAGGAAGCGTGAGTGGCCTTTCACCCTTCTGTTTGTGAAATCTGTCATGCAGGGGCTTGATGTCACACACGTGTTTGTCGGCACTTTGATAGCTGCAAATGGGTCAACTAACTGCATAATAAGCTAGTGCCGTATCCACGGTGCGCTTACACAGTCAGGCAGGATGTATAAAACTATCCAAATATTTGCAACCAGCACGTCTTCACGATACTTTGGTTTCCAATCGAACTTCTTTAGGACAAACCGCTTGCAAAATGCTAGTTAATCCCATCTTAATCTTAATCCGCTTAATATCTCGTACTTTGTCCGCCAAAGAGGTCGGGTCAAAATCTCCACAAACTCAAACCTCTACACTAATGACGATTTGTTCTACTTACGGTAGTATTCGTACAGTTCCCGTATTTAAATGCTACACACCCAGAACATAAAGACTCACGCACACAGTTCAATTCTACGCCATTCACTGCCTCTCGGAAGCAAGGTACGCGTCAAACAAGATGTGATTACGACATGTCGCAAACCGATCTCATGAGATCTCGCGAAATATGGGTTGAGCACGAGATCATTATTTTCTAAAGTACGCCATTTTGATGGAACCTGTCGTTTTCCCGCCTGAGTTCTACACATTTTGACGCTTGATTTCGAAACTGGACATTTTCCTTGGCGCACATGAACTTTACGATGGTGTATGTGTATGTTTGAAAGGCACCAATGATAGTGAAATTTTGCAAAGGCGAATAGCGACGGGGCTGCGGGGTATCAAGGAGCTGGAGTGACGAACTCCAGTGCTGCTTGGATGATCCAACTGACAGCTGGATTTCACTTAACAAACACGTTGTGATGGTAGTAAGAAATATTCAGACTTACACCCAAACTTGCAAAAATATAGTTGTTTGAAGAGAACAACGTCCGTACAATAGGTAAGAAACAAAGTAGTGTGTCAGTTTCTGTGATCTAAGTGTTCTTGGGACGCTATTTAAAGCTAACATGAAATATAATTTGTAACACAACATTGGACTGGATTGACTAGGGTTGATGTTTGAAGAAGTGAGTGTATTTTGACGGTGACTTTGTAAAACACTTATCTTCATGTAAAACAGTGATTTGTAATGCACGGAAGCCATACATGTATGCAGTGGATTAAGTGCTCTGCCTTTTTAAGGGTGAATCATACAAGTTGTGAAGACTTCTGTCATTGGACAGGCCTTGCATATTTTACTGTCATTTTGGAATCAGGACACATAGGACCTTGAAATTTGGAGTGCATATGCCGTAGACTTTGGAGAATGTTTTGCAATACTAATCAATAGTATCGACAATACTTAAAGACATTTATAAGATGTTCAACTTACCGTTTGGTGCTACACAGTTCTTTCAGAGGCCTTAGCACCAGCAACGATATAAATGTACTAGAAACATTCCTCAGAACACTGTCTATACAGTGCTACCAACATATTCATACAGCAACATCTGTAACTCTGTGAGAAATTAAAAATCCAAACAGTTGCACTAAACACCATTTCCAAGCACGTGCCATGTTGGTCACATGGTGCATTATGTTTATAATCTTTATCGAAGTCTAACTTGTGCACTGAGCGTATCTTTTTGCTAATGGCCACTCGCTCACTTGTAAACCAATGTTTTCAGCACAGTAATGGTTTTGTAAACAAGCCATTTTGGGCACGAGAGCACACATTGAAAACAGGCTACTTTCGGCCGCGTTGTTGTTGTTTTGATGACTCCACGGAATGACATGGCTGCCAGTGAGAGTAGGTATTAAACATTTCGTTACTTCGAGAGGTTAGATCTGTTGCTGAGTGTAAATATTAGTGGCACTGTGTAGAGGAAGTTTTGTGGAATGTTTCAAGTACATTCTTACTGCTGTTGGTGAGGATATTAATAGAACTGTGTGACCTCAAAAAGTGTGTTGAGAATTTTATTATTTTGTTATCTTTTGATCTATACCGCTTATTTTTGTTGCAAAACATTCCCCATATATTAATCTTGGTGATCAGCAAGTTTCAAGGGCCTGGGTGACCGGGTTAGGAAATGACAGCTTCATTCTGGATAACAATGGCGAGAATTGTATGACTGGTCCTTAATCAGTATGTTGTCTTTGGGGTGGAATGCTTTACCTTCTATTTTAAACTTTTGCTAAGCAGTAGCAAATTTCGCCTGGCATGACTTCTGTGACAACATGGAGTGAAGACATACGTCACATTGGTATATGCACTTGGCATAGCAAAATATCCCCTGACTCGTTCACATGAGAAAAACACTGACAACTATATTGTGACTTGCACAAATCAAGTGCCATATGTATGAACAGTGGAAGCAACAAAGAATTACAGTTGTGAAGGTGACAACATGGTGGCCGGGTCAAGACAGAGGGAGGGGCACCTTACTCATTTGATAATTTATGTTTGGTGGTTTAGGCAACAGAAAATCTAATAATGCAGTTTAGGCAACAGAAGTCTAATAATCGAATCTATCCAGAGAATTGCTCTCAAAATATGCCTAAAACGGGACCCAGTTAACTTGTGAAATTTTTGAAGGAATACAGTAACTCGATCAACTTTTCATCACGTGTGAAAATTCTTGTTGGAAGCTTAACACAGTCTAAGAGATATTTGATTTTTTTAGTTTTATAAACAAGAGGTGTTTTGAGAAACTGACAGCAGTAGTCAGCATAATTCTTGATTTTACTTAAGGGCTGAAAATATGAGGGTAATTGTAGGTTACAGTGTGACATATTATCATGTGACATGTCTATGGTGAGTGACCCTTACTGGCTGATTCGTCTAAAGCAACTTCTGTAGCTTTACCAATGAGGTTCCAGGCTACCATCCAGCTCTTTCTTTAGCGTAGGTCTTTAGGTGTAGAGGGTTGCAAAAGGGCAGTAGGTTACCCCTTGCACTCTGGTATCTCATTATCACATAATGGTGACTGTCATACAAGAAAATATTCTCTAGTACAGCTCAAAACACAATCAAATAAATTCACAAATAAAAAGCAACAGCATCTATGTTAGTTGTTGTAGTGTCTGATGTTCAGAGTCATTGTACATGTCCTAGATTCCATTAATTATAACTGATTGGAAAACACTCCAGCTTACAAGTTTCTCATGATTTACATGTACTTCAGGCTTTCAAAGCATTACTACATGTATGAATTAATTGTATTAATGTTGAAAGATAACATTTTTATGTTTTCTTTTTTTTTGTTTTATTTTGCAGGGACAAGATGTTTTGGAAGTTCAATCTTATGACATCGTCCCATGTGGACACTCTTCTGGAAAAAGAGGTATGAGCTAAATTCATATGTACTTACTATGGCTATAAATCTGAATTTGATCAATTTGAATTTGAGAATATGATATGAATTTCGGTGTACTGCATTTGATAGAAATGGTTTATATATGATGGAAATGGCAGATGATGCCAGATAGATTTCTTATTACTTTATTCTAAGTATGTATTCCAGTACAAAGTGAAGTTATTGTTGGGCCTTGACCTTCTTAAGGACGTCACTAAACTACATGAAGCAATGAAGGGCTGGTTTTGTACACATTGTGTTATATTTAATGTCATTCACATAAATATCCAGTAGGTAGTGATATACAGTGGAATTTTCTTGCAGGATGTCACACTGCAAGAGCTGATGGATGAAGATGACATCCTTCAAGAATGTAAAGCACAAAACAGAAAGCTGATTGATTTGTAAGCATTTGCATTATGATTTTGAAATTAATTTTTTTGTAATAGTTATGCTGCCCTATTTTCATGTAGTTATCAAGAAATGAGAAATTGTCTGGCTTCAAGCAGACAAGGTCATTAGATATGTGGGCAAAGATATATACCAAGATTAAAGGTGGTTTAAAACAGAGGGCATAATATCATGTTGAATGTTTGCTGATTGCGTGGTATAGGAAATTAGTGTTTGTGTAACTGATGATATTTTTTAAGAGTAAATTTACCCTTGAAACAATGGGCCAGGTTTTATGTCATTGCAAAAGACATTTAATTTCGTTACTAAAATACATGATTTCAGTTTAATCAGGGAGGATAACATGGAGGAGATGGTAAAGCTTATTACAGAGGAACCTTCCATTGATGCAGATGAGAAGAACAGATATAAGTAAGTTGCAAAAGGAAAAACATTTAACCATGAATATCTTGTTTTGAACTGAAACATTTGGCCTGACTAGTTATTAAATTAATGCATAGTAATTGTTTTCATAGGGAAAGGGGAAAAAAGATCCCAAGACGAGTGCAGTGCTCATAATTTCTTGTTTGGCTGGTATCTGTGTTTTTGAATGTCATAGTTTAACCTCCAAAGTGCATATGAAGTAGACTGTAGCTGTAAAAGTAAGGTGTAACGCTTGTCAGCATGGATGCAAAAGGTGTTTAAGTGGAGGTGACCTTACTGATACCTCCGAAAGCGTGTCGGTAGATTTAATAGTTCCAACAGCCATTACCTTTCCATCAGGTACCCTAACACCGCCTGCGAGCTCCTAACTTCGGATGTCAGCCAGATCAATGACAAGCTGGCCGATGACCAGGCTCTAATCGACAAACTGTATGGCTTTCTGGAGTCTGAGAGGCCACTGAACCCCCTGTTGGCCAGTTTCTTCAGCAAGGTGATGGGCCTGTTGATCACGCGGAAGTCACAGATGGTATGTAGGCTGTGAGATGAGGCTTCTGTCAGGCATGCAGACATGGGACTCAGGGCTGTACTAACCCTTTTAAACTCAACTTTTATCTTCACCGGTCATCTACATGATCAGCAGTTGTTACGAGTTCACTAATTTGTCGAGTTTAATTCTGATAGGTGATGGAACACATGTATTGTAATGTATTGTGATATGTCCTGTAACAACTGTACTGATATATGGAAACTTTTTCAAGTACTGAATTGTTCTTGGTGGTGATAGTTTTGTAAAACTAAAGTGTCAATACAAGTACAGTGCTTACGTTACTATAACCAAGTAGAAAGATAAAAAGAAAAAGCAAAAAATACTGCAACCAGCTGAAGAATAGCTAGTATTTCTTTGTTGTCTCTCTGTGATTAGTTTAAGGCATCAATATGGGACATTATAGCGTTTGGTTATTTGTTTACATGATCACTGTTGTGATTCCAATACATTTGTTTTGGGGTGTATTTGTAGATTTTTGACTACCTGAAGGCCAAGGATGACTTTGTGCGAACTTTGATGTATCACCTGGGAACATCTGCCATAATGGACCTCCTTCTTCGTTTGATCACATGTATAGATTCTCCTGAAGTGAGAACGGCTGTGATTAATGTAAGTCACAGGAGACTAATAAGACCACCTTAAAGGTTTTGAGGTTGGTTCTGCTAAAATCTTAAATCCTACCCATTCAACCACCATGACTGCGTCATTCAGTTGCATAGCTATAGGCACAGGTTGTAATGCACTAGTTTTTATGATTAAGGGAGGTTCTGGCCATGTTAAAACTACAGTAAATTTTGTATCTCCTTAAACAACAGTGTGCCATGTGAATAATTGTGTTAGTGATTTCAATAGCATAAGACATCATGAATAATCATACCTGGTGGTGTTATTCTGGTAGGTAGAGAGCTACTTCCCTTTTTTGAGGTGTGGATAATACTATTGTGTCTTCCACCCCATAACCATGACTACATATGTATGTCCAGTCCAGTGAATATATATGGTGTTAATCAGTGGTGATATCTGGCAAAATAATGATTTTTGTCTGCTGATTTTCTTTGGAAATATACGTTATCTCAGATGCTAAAGCACATGTATGTGACTACACTATTGCTTTGAGTTTTTATGTGTAAGCACAGTGGTCTCATTTGAAAAAACTGGAGCTCCAAGCGTTACATTTGATGCAATTTCTTCTTTCATTGTTGGTGATAATCATGGTTAGATTATGGAGGGCTCACACAATACCAGTCTTCTGTTGGAAAGGACTGATCTTGGTATTTCTGAACCTTAGCTGTCAACATAAATTGTTAAACCCAGATATTTTCATCTGTACTTTTTTTTTTATGTCTTTCGATTTATTAATACCATTTTGCTTTCTTCTATATTGTAGTGGTTGAATGATCAGAATATTGTCGACAAATTAGTTGCACGAATAATTCCGTCAGAAGATGAAGAGGTATGAATTGTTCATGTTAATTATATGAAACAGGATCACTATTTACAACATTCAGTATTTGCATTATAAAGCATATTATACAAGCTAAAAAGCACATTTCATTACAGGTAAGTGCATTTATTGTTATGATTTTGAATTTAGTTATAAATATGGGAACATATTTCAAGGTTGTGTTTTTTCGTATAAATGCAGATACATGAATGAAAGTGTTCTTTCACTTGACAAGATATTTCTAGACATCAGTCTGGTAATTTTTTTTCTCTATCTAATTGCAACACTGCTGACATTGAACTGTTTACTTGTGGTTTATTTTAGGTACATTACAATGCATCTCAGTCCCTGTGTGACATAATCAAGTTAAGTCGAGATCTTATGTCACAGTTACAAGAGCGGGCAGATGCTGACCCGTTGTTAGCAGCAATAGAATCGTAAGTGTTTACCTGACTGCATGTCTGTAATTACACTGAGTCAGCTTGTTGTCCTTTGCCTGATATGGTAATTAAGGAATAAGGTGAACGGTTAAACCAAACATATTTTCTGAAATAGTTTTCCCCAAGCTCAAGTTTTCATGTACTCTGTTGTTCATTCTTGTCTTTTTCATGATGAGTTTTGGGCAAACTGGTAACATAGCAGTTATTCAGGCATACCCAGGACAAAAGCTTTAACGTACATACATGTACATGTCTTTATTAACATTAGAGGGATGAAAAATTACTCATTCTGACTAGACTAAGAATGCTGGTAGCTTCAGCAGTGAAACTGAATGTTTTTTTATGTTCTTTTTTGTTTTGGTTGTAGTTATTTTTGCCTTAAAGGCTATGTATTATTTATTCATTAGGATTGTTGGTAGGGTGTGATGAATTCTCTATGTTCTTTTTTTTTTTTCAGAGAGGAAATGGTGTCAAAGTTGTTAGGTAACATGTTGGAAGGAGAGAAGGATGAGTCCTGTATTGTTAGTGGGCTGTCTGTTGTGCAGACATTATTGGAATTCAGAAAACAAGGGTGAGTAAACCTACCCCACCAAGAACCGAATATTTTCTAACCATAGCTAGTGACACAAGATGTTAACAAATCTCTTGAGGATATATTCTCATGGACAGTCTTAGTGGTAGAAAATTTTCAAGTTTTCATGAAGAAATCCCAGGAAATATGAATTAAAGTTACACCAGAATTTTGAGCATATGTTGCTCTTTATGTGAGTTTATCTGAATGCATCTAGCTGATGGCATCTAGTATTTCTGAAAGAAAGTGACATGTAAGCTGTTTGGCATTCCTCTGGTCATTGTATGGAGTACATGTGTTGCGTAGGTTGTGAAGGTGGTCTTACGAAATCTATTAATTTATAGTTTTATGAGTTCTATGAATGAAATTGCAGGCATGCATGTGTAAACAGCAAATGGGATTTGATTATGAGAGTTTGACTTAGCTTTTTTCTTGATTTGCAGGCTGGACAACGGTCTGGATCAGATAACTGCTCTAGATGCTGAGCGTCTGGCACAAGGTGTCACTAATGTATTACAAGCTATCAAACCAAGGTTGAAAGATTTCCACAACATTTTATTGGATCCACCAAAGGTTAGTGCCATTTCCTATTCAACTGGACAGTACCACTAAAGTTGAGTTTTGCTGGCATATTTTCCTATGTACGACCATACAGGAGGCCAACATGAGCTGGCTTGTTTTTTAAATGATATGTACCTGTTATGTTCACTTGGCCACACTGGAGAGCTCCGGGCTAGTCCCCCAAGCTTGTCCCCCATTTTACCCCAAGCTTGCCGAAAAGGCTAACGGTCACACTCTTCAACCCAGATGCCCCATGAGGATGAGACTTGCAACACGTCAGAGCTGTAACTGATTAGATAAGCAACCTGCATGATGCCCCTATCAGGTTACTGCAGTGAAGGAAGAGTATAAATAAGGATGGTATTGCAATATTCATGTCAGAGGGAGATGTTAGATCATGGATGTCAAGAGATGGGTAACAAAAAGCAAGAAAACTCTGTTGGAAAATGCATGTATTTAAGTTAACAAATTTAATTTGTTCATTCTTTTTATATGAAGTAATGATTGTGACAGCATTTATAAGATGTTTTGCGTTTTCAGCAAAAGTATAGCCGAATGCCTACCACAGTTGGAGTAATGGATCCTCCATTAGGAAATACAAGATTACAGATAGTTCGTCTTTTAACAACTCTAGTTTCTACAAATACACACAGTATCAACCAAGAGCTGTCAAGTTTGGGGACCATACGAGTATTATTGGTATGAGCTTCTCTTGTTCTCTTGTACATGTGATATTTTTCACTTCATGCCGAATATGTTTTTTAATAATAATAATGATGCATATATCATGTTGTGCCTTCAGTTTGATCACAGAGAAAGTCTCATTCATCTTCTGCTGCTCTGGTAATCTAAGAATGAAATAAATTGAGAAAAAACGGATGAACTGCAGGCTGCTTACGTGGAACACATATAACTATTTACTTTATAGCTTTCATGTGTTCTACAAAGATACATTTCAGTGCCTGTGAACTTTTATATTAAATGAAGAACTACATCCTCCTTTTTCAGGATCTCTTTTTTAAATACATATGGAATAACTTTTTACACACACAAGTGGAGCAGTGTGTGAACACAATACTCACTAATCCTCCAGCTCAAGTGGAGGGCAGGACAGAGAATCCTCTCCTCTCACAGGTATGTCATAAGCGTGGAGATTTGTTATCTTACGTGGTGTCTCATATAGACTACCCTGATACTAAGTCTACCTTCATATGGTTTCTGATTAGCCTTCATGTACCTTCATATGAAATCATTCTTTTGGTGGGGTGAGATAATGACATGTTAAGCGAAGGCTAACTGAACTTAAGGTATGTTTAGTGTGGAAGAAAGTCTCTTACTGCTGTGCATTAGTTCTATGAAACTGCAAATGTTATATACCTTTTTTTTGATTATTAAGTCCTTTTTGTGTGATATTTGACAATGAATGTCATGAACTAACAGATATTCTATATATGTTTTGCACATGCCATATTTTCATGATAAGGAATGCCTTGAACACAATATTCATATTAGCAAGGCTAAATGCAACAAAAGCATCTGTCTCGGAAAAAAATGCTGTTAATACCATCTTGAAGGGATTATTTCTCCCCCAACAAGGAAGCTAAATCAAGGGACATAATCCTTATTGGTTACCAGACGGTGGTTAAATCTTGCGTAATTTCTGAAAGAATAAACACACGGAGCATGTGATCAGAATTGATCGATTGGAAAGGTATTCTATTTAAATGAAGAGAAAATTGTTTAAAGAATTTGTTGTACATATTTCTGCCCTACATTTTTACCAGGTAAGTGTGTTATTCAGGTCAGAAAAACACGGAAATATCTCTGGCATTATAGGGAGGCATCATAAAAGTCCTTAAATAAGGTTATACCAGGCTATCTGGCCTTTGTGATATCACCTTTACTCATGTAGACAAGTGTTTCAAAAGTATTGAAGAAGAAATTTTTTTTTATCTCTTTTGAGTCATTTTAAACAGTAGAGGCTTTGTAGAATTAAACCAGGGGCTGTGTTAGTCTGTAATTGTTACCAATATTTAGCAAATAGAAACAACCTATATATAAAGTGTTTTGAAGTACGCGTTTATGTTGTTTAATATTATGTTTGTATTTCTCTTTACTCAACAGCTTTTAACTGACTGTACATTATTGCAAAGAATCGTAGATGGGTGGGAACAAAATGATGAAGTCCAGTAAGTTGTAATTTACTGTTTAAGCTTTGGCAATCTTTTCTGGAGTGTTTAAGTCACTTCAAATGTCTGTTGATGACCTAGTCCTATCTCTCTTGTGAATTCACTTATAAATTATTCAATTAAGCCATCCCTGTTGAGGTTGAAAGCATTTTTTATACTTGTAAATTCACATGTGTCAATCTCACCACTTGACCTGAACGTTTTTGACCCAATCTTTATTATCAAACATGTAGGGTGAAACAAAATTCAAGTCAAAAAGTCGACTTGGGCCATTGATACACCATTGGAAGTATGTGTGTTGATAGTATGTACAGGCTTTATATGTGACATCTTGTCTGAAATCAGTGACTTGATAAAATACAGTAATATTTGTATATCTGGTGGGGAAAATCTGTATGACTGAATGCATACTCACAGCCATTTAAAATTGGTTGTAATGTACTGTTGTCTTTCCTTACGGGGCTCATATCTGTTTTCTTTGTGTTCATTTGTTTCAATGGTTTTTGTTTATTAGAACCAAGAATGGGGGACATCGCCAGGGCTACATGGGACATTTGACATGTATTGCAAATGATGTCCTTTGCTGCTTAGAAAAAGGGGAAAATGCAACACTATTAAAAGAAAGCTATGAAGGTTGGTATTCTGTTATTTTTGTAAACAGACTTTGTTTCAGATTGTCTTAGAATGGGTGTTACAGATGAAAGAAAAAATATAAAGTTCAAAAGATATGCTGTTTTCAAGACAAGCCAACTGATGCCATTGCAGAATGTGTTATCCCAAAATGTAATTCCTGTCCACCTTGTTGTTAATAAATCAGGCTTCAGATTGCAGATGAGAAGGCTGTGATATAATTGTTTAAATTGTCTATTATATTTTTAACAAGTTGTAGTCTGATACTTTATTGAATTCTTTGTTATGATTTTTACCTTTCACCAAACTTTCACACAAGAGTGTGTCATAGTCCTGCAACATTCATCTGTCTGTCTGGCAATCCATTACTGAAAAGTCTTCAGAATGATGTCACATTTCATGACAGACGTGGGTGAACTTGTTTATCTCCCCTTGAGCTGGACGACTATGATGTTCTGTCAGACAGTGTTTTATTGAGTTATGCATTATTTCAATATTGCATTTCTCCAAAGGTTTATTATGTAAAAATGCACTGTTAAGCGTACATGAAGGTCTTAAAATGATAATTTTCATGCCAATTAATATAACTTCACAAAAATCTCAAGTGGCTCTATAAAGCGGATGACTCAGTCAGAATTAAGTCCCCTGTCCCCATAAACTGCTACACTTTAGGTGAATTACAGTGTTACATTTCCAGTTTCTTTATTGTCTCCAAAAGTACAGAGCCAGTTTGAATTATACTTTATAAAAATTTGTTAAGGTGGTTCTCTCCAAAGCTGATGGCCACTATATGTCTACTTGTACATTTATGCTTAATGATTGTGGAACACATTCATCATGATTCCCAGAACCAACGGGTTTTGGTTTGTCAGGCTTGATGTTGAAAGTGTGCCAAGGAAATTTATGTAATCTTAAGCAAGGAGAGAGAAATCATTGTCTGATAGATAGTTTATTGTTTGTGGTGAGCATGTACTGTAATCACTGCTGTACTTGCAGTTGTACCTGAAGAGTCAAGACAGCAGTGGGAATCCTTTGTGGCGGGTGCTTTAACTGAAATGAATAAAAAGAACACTGTAGAATTGGTAAGCTTTTCCTAGGGGTTTGCAGGTTTTTTTGTCATTATACTGCCCTTGTACTTTTGATAGATTTTCTCTTTTATATTTAGAATGGCCATTGGTTGATAGATGAGTAGTATATGTGCAGCTGATTTAATTAATGCTGTTTTAGCTCAAAAATATGTATCATTTTTGTTCTCAAGTGGTATTGGTGCAGCTGTCATCGTTGGTCACATAATGTTGGAATTCGGTTGGTCATGAGTTCCCCCCAGGCTCTGTCACAGTAATGCTAGCTGGCCTCCCACCATAATGCTGGCTGCCGTCATATAAGTAAAATATTCTTGAGTATGGCGTAAAACTCTAATCAAATAAATAAATAAATTTACCATCAAAGAAACACATGGAAGAAATAATTGTTAATGGCTTATTGTATCACCCGTGGTTGCTTCATGAAAGATCTGTTGAACATGCATACATGTACTTTAGATTTAGTGTTGTAATACATGAGCTGATAGCGTTCTGTATTGGCTGTTGTCAGGTTCCAAATCACACCATTCCCTCAAGTAGTGAGGATGATGATGCTGACTTCCGTGACATTCCTTTCCCTCAGGACACAGCCATGCAGCAGGTAAGCTTCACCTGACCATCTCTGCATGACCTAGCTAGAGTAATACCTGTGCCAGGTGCGAACTGGTTGGTTTAGCATCTGCTCAGTGTTGATTAACTGCTAAAGTACTTTTCCCGGTTATATTCAGCACTGTCACTTTGATACAGTTTTACCTTTTTACATTATAATTGAAGGATAAAAGTTAGAGTACAGTTAGCCAGGTCTCTTTTATCCGCTTAATGCATGGCTGCCTGAATTGGAAAAAAGAAATAATGGAACACCTGAATTTAAATCTAAATTATCTTGGTTTTGTACATGAGAATTTTTATGTGCGTAGAAAGCAACATACACGTAGTGCATGAAAAGCTGCGTGAAATCAGTTACCCTGTGTCTCTGCGATGTTCTCGTCAGTTCCCGCATAGTCTAGTAGTGCTTGGCCCGTGCTTGTCAGCTGATATGTTGTTGGGTCTTAAACACTTCAGCCATGAACATATGTATCCTGGAAACTAGGTTTGAATAACTGTTCCCTTTGGCATTTATAGGACTGTGATTGCAGATGAAGGCCTCTTGGTTTTTGTTTAGCGACCCAAACTGCATATTGTTGTGATTAGTGTTGTTTGGCGTTTATTCATCAGGCCTTCTCTGATTATCAGCTGCAACAGATGACCAGTAACTTCATAGACCAGTTTGGTTTCAACGAAGAAGAGTTTGCTGAACAGGAGGAAAAAGTGGAGTAAGTCATGGTGCATTTGAGATGTGACATATGTTTTAAGGACACTTTCACTTTGTTTACTCTTCCCAAAATGAACTATGCAAAGATGTATCTGTATACTCAGATGTGCCCAGTTTCTGCTTTAGCCTCTCATTGTGGATGGGAAGATATACATCCTTGTTTATGTAAGATGCTGAAAAAATAAGCATTGTGCCCCCATACAGTATCAAGTTTCTTTGACTATTATTGTGAATATCATGATTTAAGCGGAAGTGTCAGTGTCAAGTGAGATTAGTCATTGACAAGTAATGTTTGCTAAAGGTCGTGAGCCATGAATGATGTGTGCACATATATATATATGTGTGAATATGTGATGTTTTATCTTTGCAGTTTGCCATTCACAGACAGAATTTCTACAATTGATTTCAACATACAAGCTAATGATGATGATGAAGTAAGTCATCTCATATTTTTTGTCTACTTCTGCTCAAAGTGCCAATCTGGTCTCAATAGAAACTGGGTAGAAATATTAAAATGACACGAAGGAAATCGTATGGAACAAGTATCACACCATGAGTCCAAAGGATGAATTACTTTATTTAGCCCCATTTACTGAAGATTCCTAAAAAAAAAAAATCTGTGTTTGTGAAGTTTCCTGGTGTGGCGTGATAATATTCGTCTTATTCCTCTTAAAGTTTTGCAAGGGGTATGGGAATGTCCAATTTGACAGCTACATTTAAATGACCTGAAAAATAAAAATCCAAAGTTATGTATACATATTCATCAAATGGTTGTAACAGAAATGTGGAATGCTTATTTGTAAGCTAACAGCAGTTAACATCATTTTCACAGCAAGCCTAAATAGGCTGTTTTGAATTCCCCCAGTTTGTTCACTACCACTTCCTCCAAGTCTTACTGGTTTTCCCTCCAGGTGCTTCTTAGGTATCTGTTTCACACAGAGCTGAAGTGTTGGTGTGGTTTTATCTAGAACTGTGTATATGTATTGGTGCACCCTGAAACCTTGTAGGGGTATTGATATTTTTGTTTTGCATAGGAATAGTGTGATGTAATTTGATGATACCCACATTATGTGCACCTCCCCACTTTCCAAATACTCGTGTGTCACTGAAAAAGTTATTTTTAACTTTTTTCTATTAAACAGCCAGGGTCCACAATGTTTGAACAAAGGTGTAATGAAAACATACAGCCATTTGATGATAATGATAGTGATGAAGATATCTGGGAGGAGAAGCCATTTACCGTACCTTCAGGAACAGGGTAGGTATTACTACAGATATATACTTCTGTTTTTTTCAGTTAAAGTACAGTGGGAAAGACTTTTCTTGATCACAGATTTCTTTGTACTTGGGTCTACATTTGCAGTTGTTTTCATTTCTCTGCATGTAATATAAGTTCTAAATGTGAATTTAATGAAACAAATGATTGACTCACTCATTGTCAATCCCTGCAGGGATTCCAGCTCACCGATAAAGAGAGAGAACAACGCTGACAGTGATGACAGCACAGACAGCGAAGATGAACTCAGCTCTCCAAAGATCATTCCTCAGCAGCCTTCCACAGAAAAGATGGAAATAGACACATCTGAAGGTAGGTAGAAATATGACTCTTTGTGCATTCAGCTACAAAACTAATAAGGACAATATGGCAAGTTTGCATAAATTTGGTAAATGAAAACAACATTTATGCCCTTTGCTCTTCTGGGATAGGAACTGTATGTGTGAAGATGAATTTCTGTATCAACAATAATACTTAAAGGAAAAAACCCCTATAAAATTAAGTTATGGTGAGTAAAAAGACCATTAAAAACTATCTGAAAATACATTCACTGATTTTTTCAGAATTGTTTTCACCAAATTAAAAGCAGTGTAGTGTTTTGATTGTTTGGTGGGTTTTATTGACCATTTTGATCATGTGTGTCCACAGTGACGCCAAACCTACCTTTCTCTGGCCCTAGAGCAGAACTTAAACATCTTATTCACTTTTCTACACAAAGGGACACATCACAGGAGTACGGTTCACAAGAACATTAAGGTGTACAAAAGTTTTATGACGTCATGGTTCACACATGTTATCAATATGGTCCATATTACCCACCATACAATCAAGACATTTAATTGCATTTAATTTGGTGAAAAAAAATATAAAAAATTCAGTGAAGGTATTTTCAGATACAGTTTTTCATGGTCTTTTTACTCACCATAACTTCATTTTTACAAGGTCATTCCCTTGAAAACAAAAGCTGATCTGTGGACTTCAGTATACTTACTGAAATAATGTTAGTGAAAGGTTAATAAACATATCTTTCAGTCATCTGTACTTCTGTCTGTTTACACTAGGATGGGCAAAGTTTGACTCTTCCATCGAAATCCCTCCGGTTGCCATGGATATGGGAAATCCATGGGATAACTCAGCATCTCGAAACACCACAGCTGGCATCAGTGTAGTGTCGGGCTCAGGAAACACCCAGGCTGGGGATAACTGGGCTGATTTTAGTAAATTTACACCCAGGTAAATATTTACAATGTGAGCCCTGAAGCAATACCAATTAGTGACTGTTTGTACATCTACATTAGTATGAAGAGACCAGGTTTCAATCACTTACTAGGTTATACAAAGGAAGTTGTAATTATGGTATTTGGACATTATTGGTTTGGTGATAGTCCAACAGGTGGAGTGTCTTAATGGATCTGACAGTTGAAACATTTTCTGCCCATCAAATATTCTGATTTGCTTTGGTCGCAGTGAAACTTTCCGACATTGATGGTCATGTAGCATGGAGTAATATATCATCAACTTGATGTAACTTAGGAAATCAAAGAAACAAATCAATTATATTATGGCACACATTCCCTGTCAAATTTGTCTATTAAAATTAGACAGAAGCAGCTTGGTTCTTCTTATGCTCTTCTGTAGGAATAATCGCAAAAAGGATGCTATAAAAAAGCTAATTTCATGAGCTTGGACAATTTTTTATTATTACAGCACTGACCCTGGTCCAAGAAGTAGCTCACCTGTTGCTATGGATACAACTGAAAACAATTCCAGATCAAGTGCCTATCGTAAGTTGTGGAATGATCATGATATCAATTCTGATGTATGATAGTTGTGTAAATATTCTGACAATATGTGTACATGCTAACTCAACTATTGCATTGACTCTGTGGTCTAAGAGACAGATACAATGTACAGACAGTAAATTATTGCAGTGTAAGAATGAAACACTAGGCACTTGGAGTGTATACTTGGAACTGACCGCCTTCATATATGTGGAAAATTCTTGAGTTTGGTGTTAAACAAGAAGCTGTGATAGCCTTCATGTCACATATTTACCTATATTGTGTTGTTGACCAACTGATTATTTCTTTGCAGTAGCTACGAGTGCTCCTGCTGATTTAGCTAATGAGGTTTCTGAGGCCTCAGAAGGTGAGAAGAAAACTAAACCCAGCCCTGCCACTGAAGATGGACTTGTTCAGAAGTAAGTGAATCACACAGTTCGATGAGTGGTATAGTGGGATTGGCATGAATTCGCACGGCTACAGCTTTTGTTCTTTCAATGCATACAGTGTCCACTACTTCACTCCCTCTTTCCATTACAAGTACATCAGCTTGTTTTAATTTCATTGAGTTTGAGCTTTAGATGAGTTCATTGAATTATTGGTGCGGTTTCTTGAAACAGTATTATTTTAAATGTCTTGATATGTGATTTTTTGTGTTGCGCTGCATCTCTAAGGCACCAGCTTTATATGTTTGACTATCACCTGCACAGATCTGTGAGTCCTGATTCCACAACAGTAGAGCCTACAGTATCACCCAGTCGATCTGGGGATTCAGGGGATACCCCCAAACTTGCTGAGGAGGCCTCAGTGGTAGAGGGCAGTGCAGAGCCTGGAGATAACCAAGTTACGTCCACTAATGAATCTGGGTATGTTCAGCAGGGTTATGCATTGGCCCAAGATGTACCACTCACTACCTTTCTCATTCCTATTAAACAGGGATGTTACTGGATGGATATTGGTCCCATTTTGTCACTCTTGCTTGTTTCTCACTCTTAAGCACCTGCATAAGAACAAACCCTGGCTTCCCTAGGTATGAAACCCAGTCTAGAGAGTCCTATATGCAGTTTTGTTTGGCTGCCATCGACTGTGTAACTTACATATGCTTTATCTTTGGAAGAAAAAATATGTAATTATCTTTTCTAAGCATTCCAGTTATTATCATAAATTTAGATTAGATGCATTTATGTTAAGTTGACTGTATATTTGCAGCAGTTGCCTGGAAAACCATTTTTATCTTATTTAAAGATCAAAGTTAGTTTCAGTCTAACTTGATAGTTCCGTCTTGTCGCTGCTTCCTGTACTGGATTATTGGATATGAAATGTTATGTGTATTGATTCAATCAAATTCATGATATGGAGAATTTCCTCCCCATACAACTGGGTTTTGAGATGATGGTGCTAACTGACATTTCTATTCACAGGGGTCATTAGATATGCTGGGAAAACGTGCTATTTTACCTCAAGAAAGTATCAAGTCAGTATAGGGAGCAGCTGCTAGATCTGATTTAGTGACATTGTCACTGTGTGCTCTACAGTGGTGTGAGGGGGAACATATTTTATAGTCCACTGCTCTAAAACGTAGGCAGCAAAAAAACGGGAAAAACATGAACAGCCCTCCACAAGAGAAATGCCTGTGTTTCTATCTGTCTTTCCTATCTGCTGCGTGGGGCCATCTTCCTTTTGCTTCTTGATGCATTTGTTGTTTTGTAGTTACTAGAGAGGTGAATTTCATGTGGACGTTGGGTGTACAATCTTATTTCTTCCGTAACTTAATCAACAGTAGCTCAAAACTAAAATCATGTTTTTGTTTTCCAGCATGGGCCTCCTTTTTTTCAGCATGAGTAAATGAACTAGTCCCCTAGTAATTGCAATGCTTGCGCTCCTTTCCTTAGGTTGGCACAGTCTACATATAGCAACAGCGATGATGATGATGATGACTTAGACTCTAATTTTGCGTGAGTTAGAAGTATTGTTGCAACCTATGTTCATACTATATATGTCGTATTGACGTGCTCTGTGCCCTTGTTCTTTTTCTGTTCTTTCCATCCACTAAACCTGCAAAAGATATAATATATTCATATGTTCTATCTGTTTTGCATGAAAGGATCTCTTGTATTTAGTTGTAATTTGCTGTTAACTTGTGACAGTCTGGAAGCCCCTGTTAATACGTGTCCCTTTTAGTTTAGTTGTACATGTACTTTGTTTCTTATGTTTCTTGGAAATCCACCAATACATCAGCAGTGTACTTCATTGTAAGAATACATTACTGCATGTTTAAAGTTTATAATTTTAATTTAGGTGTCCTTTTTTTTCTTAGTTATGGTAATGTAAGGATACTGTAAAATAAAGTTTTGCATTTCCTACCTTTAAACCATACCTGTGAAGAAATCAGAAAGTGATCATCCAAGCAGTGAGAACCTGTCAAAGCTGGGAGATGATATGCAAAGTATTAAGGGGAGAATACTTTGACTTCTGAAGGCATTATTCTAATTTACCTTCCTGTTCTTTTATTTTTGTACAATAACTGCGTCAAATTTTGGAAAACTTTCATGCTTCATTTGAATTTGTGAAACTTCACATCGTGGTTGAATACTAGCCTTTTCATGCATAACTTTTGCATGTTAAATGGAGCTCTGTATTCTCTTTGTGTGTTGGTTTCCTCACAAAGACTTCTCCATATAATT
Source organism: Acanthopleura granulata (assembly GCA_016165875.1). NCBI lineage: Eukaryota > Metazoa > Mollusca > Polyplacophora > Chitonida > Chitonidae > Acanthopleura > Acanthopleura granulata. The sequence continues at coordinate 24,322,498 of JABBOT010000003.1, forward strand.
TCCCATTTTTAAGTATATATTGCTATGGGGCTGTCCATGAAGTACATATGTGCAGAGGGGAGAGGGTTGTCTGTGCAATACGTGCAAGGTGGGTACTGGCGGGGGGGGGGGATTAAACGGTGTGTGCACAAAATAAAAAACTGTGATGTATTAAATATATAAATAGGATATGTGCTATTGTACTCTTACAATACTCTAGCAATGTAGGTGTCCCCAATTATTGTCGGTGATCACACTCCTTAGCAGGCATATGTATATGTCATATATAACAAAACTTGTTCAGTCATGGGTGACCAGAACTGGAGACAGTATCAAACTACGAAAGTGAAACCATGTGATGATTGTCAAAAGCTTTGGAACGAAATCAAAAGCAGCCTCTATATAGAGGCAACCATAAAACATCTAGAGAGACCACTGTTTAATGTTTTAAGCATTGAAATGCCCTGTGGTTTACTCCTTGGCAAATGGTTGAAATTAAAGGTGTTTGTATGTCAGCATTTATATAGTGTTGGCTGCATTACTGCAGTTCTATGTATTTTGTGAACCTATATGGTGATTCAGTATGCTGTGTACAGGGAGGGGGGTTGTGAAGGGGTTTTGTACAAGATGTTTACATGGGGGGGGGGGGGCAAAAAGTTCAGAATATACGCATACGTACTTGATGGACAGACCCTACGTGTACACCTTAGAAATGTACCAAATAAAAAGATGTGTCCTATCATTTCATCATGGTTATGGATACCTTCATAGATTGAAATAATACAATCATGATTTTCACTATTTCTTTTTACCTGCGACTGAACAGCGCAAACATGTATATTCGGTCATTATGTCGGTCACATGTTTAACATCCTACCTTTAATATCAGACGTCAGACAACACGAAATATTGCATTGGGGATGGTCACAGCTGTTGCAAATTTGCCCTTGTATGACACATTTGTCAGTCATTGCTGATCACATGAGAAGAATCTTTTGAATGTGTTTTGTGAGATACTTTGCATTTTATTTTTAGAGGAATTCCCATCATTCCTCTGTCTAATTAGCATTAATAATATCATATCTTACCTTTCAGTATTCAGGGGATGTTTTCCTTGGGAATTAATTGAACAGTTTGGGGATATTTGTCATTGAAGCTTTATGCTTAATCCTAACTACTGTAAGTGACCTAAAATTTCCCCCATGACCAAGTTGCATATTTGTCCCGATTATGAGAGTTCCATGGATCTTACAAAGGTGTTTAAGGCTTCTTTGGAAAGTAGGATATTCTACTGGCAAAATGTCAGTTTCAGCACCAATTTCAGAACATTTTATGACATCCTTTTGCCTCCCAAAATGGACCTCTTTAGTTGAATTTTAGGTCAAATACAGCTAGTTTATGTTATCATTAACAGGGATTGTTGGCGATGGCAAAATAACTGTTAGCTTAAAAAGGCTTGAGAAACATGCTCCAGTACGCCCCTGCAGATGCTAAAAAGTTCACATTAATCAAATTAATCTGTCCATTCTTCACTTCAGTGCTTTTATGTTTAGGTGTTCTTATTTGAGTTTTTGTAATTTACAATTTTCACAAGATGTCAGTGTGACTTACATTTCATTATTCATTATGTCTTTATTCATGTGGATAGTTTCCCTTGCAAATGAATGTAATAAGCAAGACATTGTCTAACTATTTGTGAATCTTTTGTTAAGTTATTGAAGAGAGAGCAGCAGTTTGAGAATATCTTCCCTTTAATGACGATTGATATGATGTTTATAAAAGTTAATGTTTCCAATTTGTTTATTCTTTTAGTTTTCTTTCTTAAATGATTTATATTATGTGTGACAATTATATTGATGCAGTGTCTTTTGTACTACAGTATAATTTAAGTGCATTTGATTCCATATCTGAATTCTTTATGTTAACTGTTTTGTAGTTTCCTTGCGGCCTCGGGTCTAATGAAATCCAAAACCACCAGCTCCCAACCTGCTGTGGTTGACAACAAAGCTGAGCCCAGTGAGAACTCTAGTCTGGAGAAGGAAGGCCAGGTGGAGTCAGGGAATGCCATGGAACAGTTAAGGTAACCTCATGCGCTTACCCAGCTAGGTGGACGCTAAATTTAACTGTAGGTCTTAAGAATAACTTTTCCTGAACTTGACAAATTTGTAGCAGAAGCTCAGGTTTGTTTATTTCATTTTATATTCAGACTGGAGCTTTGCAGCATGATATAATGCTTTGCTGTAAATCTTCATTTGTGTTCCTTGGTTCATGATGTGGCATTTGTTATTCTGACATGGACCCATTTTCACACAAATATGTAAAGCAGTTTTTTTTTGTAATAGTCCTCATAAACCTTGGTGCCTGAAGGTACATATACCTGGGCAATGTCCTGTACTTATAAAAGTTACTCCCCAAAAATATGACAAAGTTTACTGAAAGCTGCTCAAGTGTTGTTAACTAACAACAATATTTGTGAAGCAGCTAAGCTGACCAGGCCAGCAGTTGCTGTTTCCTGCCTAAAATTAAACAATTGAGATGCGTAAATTGTACGTTGAAGTATTTTATGTTATGAAAAGGTTTAAGAACCTTAGTAAATTGCTGCAGGAACAGGTTGTAAGTACAGCAGTATGCAGACTGCCTGTCTGTGTAAGTTATTCCATGGTTCATTTTAGATTTTTGGAATGTTTTGGTTGGTATGACAGTAATGAAGGGAGGAAAGGTTGGAATGTAGTAACCTGTGTGACCTATATTATAATGACTTCCAATTTATTTCTGATTGCAGGGCTCAAGCCAAAGATGCCATGGAGCAATATGACAAAGCAACTACTATGACATCAACAACAACTATCCAACTACAGAATGGGCCTGTATGAAATGGGCACATCTAGCTGTGACTATGCCTGTATTTATATGTGATGAAATTAGTAACAAATTCCTTCACCACATCAGACTTTCATCATTTGGGCAAACTGTTAATGAAACCTGATATTACTTTAATGTGTGGATGCAACTATGTGATACGACAGATTTGTAGCAGATGCCAGCATATGGAGTGATAGGTGAAAGCTAGAGGCAAGTGTAAGGAAGCAAACTGTTGACTCTGTAAGCAGGACTGAACAGAAATCTCACCTGGCTAACCAAGGGCATAACTAAATTTCTGTTGGGAATTCTAGGCTAATATTGCTAGTTTGTTACAGAAGGTTTTCATTGAAGATTGGAGTGTAGTGTCGACATTCGGTTGTATAGAGGGATGCAGTGACTGATGCTGAAGTGGGCAGTAACTCTTTGTGTGACTCTTGTTACAAGTTGATAACACATGCTGGTATGCTGGCTCATGTGTGTCAGCCTGAATACAGGAAGCTACTGGCACAGTGTCTTTGATGCAGCAGGGTTAATAAATCTGATATCAGCAGGGACAAAAATAACCTCCAGTACATGCGCATCAAGGGCCTTGTGTTGTCTTGTATATTGTACAATTTTTTATTTTATTGTAAATTTTCAAGTAACACGATGACAGTGTTATGGATTTCATGCAGTAGTATGCAATATTGAAACCCTGGTCCCATCATTTCCTATACCTAATATTTAAGTCTTCAACAGCGCCCTACCTGATGAACCTGGAAATTGCAGTTTCGTGGTTGCTCTGTGGGCAGCCACTTGAATGTAATAAAGTTAATTGTTGGATTTGTACAGTTGTTAAGTTAGATTTTCTCACCTAGTGTTTGTGTATATCTGTACATACCTTGTAACTGCCTGGTATTCAGTGACTTTCTTTCTTCCATACATCATTGTAATGACCCATTCATGCCCTAGGTGCATATCAGAATGACAAGGCTTGTGAAAAAATATGTTGCGTTGTGTTCTGGTACTTTAGGCTTTCTTTACGCACAGGTTGAGCCTATATGGATGTATATTCATGGAATGTGAGTGTCTTGTCATATATTGAGCCATGTAAGATATGTATTGAGGATGTACAAATACTGTGAATACATCAGGGTCTTTCTGTATGGTCTCTTCTTCTGAAAAACTTGTGAATTGTCTGATTTCAGTATTCACATTTATCTTCAGTAAGGAACCTGGTTTTCATATTGCTGCTTGTTTTAACTTAAAGCAACTGGTCAGAAATGTCATGGTAGATATTGTAAGGAGTATGGGTCAATTATATAATGAAAGTATAATGAAAGATAATGGATGAAATACAGTTTTATTTACACCAATGTATTCTCACTCCTGTACACAAAGAAGACATTTCACTGGCACTCTGCAGTTTTGTAAATTGTAGGTGTCAGTTGAAGCGGAGGTTAATGTACAGAGTCACCCTGTTTCAATCTGTCATGTGTGTTATGATATAAACAGTGGCAACAAAGTCAGCTATTAGACATACACATGATATTGTAATATCAGATGATATGTGTAAACAATGTGAGGATGTGTCATAGAGGATAACTTACGAGTTATTTTGTAATCCATTGGCTTAGAAATACTTTATGGACTCTGTCAAGGTTCATATTTGTTACTTGTATTGACGTGGAATAGTTACTTGTTGAAAAAGCTCATATGGTGTAAAAAGCCCTCCATAGTACTGTTGATAGTGGTGCTATGTACTCCCATATCAAAAGGGAACACGTCTAGTGTATGGCTTACCATTTATCAAGTTTATAACATTACAGTGTTTTCAGTGTAACCACATACTCTGTGATAACACGCGAAAAATATAAATTTAGTAAACTATTGTCAGTGTATGTCTGTAAAGAATAAACATGAACTTGTATATTTATGGTATTGTGCATATAGTCCTGTCAAAAACTTCTAGATTGTAAGGCCCCTTTCAAAGGAAATTTGGTCTCTGGCCTTACAAAGACTTGTCTAGTTTTATAACCTGGGGGTGTGTGGGGAAGAAATAAATGTGTCAGTTTTAGATTTGTTATGCCTATAATTGGAAGTTAGATGAATACTTATGTACTATGTCTGTCTTGAAATGGTGTGTGCGGTTACGGACACATTTGCTGTTAGGCTATAACATATCAAAATATGCTGCTACTTCAGTTTCCATTCTTTCCTTGGACAAACTCCCAAAGTGAGCTTGTAATCAAGTAATATAAATGGAAGATAAAATTTGTCCTCTTTGTGCCTTTTTTTTTGTTTTACCATTGTTAAATGCTAGAGTTTTAAATCTTTGGTTATGACATAACCACTCTGTTTCACCAAATAGATACTGATGGTTTGTTGTATGCTTCTTTGAATTGTTTGATTCTAACTTTCTGTAAAGGAATATGTTTCATGTTTTTTGGGGATCCTTTTGTGAACAATTCAGATTGCCAGGTTTTTTTGGTACAAATCAACAGTGTAATTAAAGCTTTGACATGTTCAAGTATTCTCAATGTTAACGATATCTAGTCTCGTTCAAATATGGCTCAGTATCTAAAGTTTTAATTTAGACAAGTTTTAAATCATCAAACAGTACAGGCTTTAACTTTGTGAAATAATTTTGTCAGAACCATACCTGATTGGTATGCTGTGGTGAAATTAGTGAGATAAAGCTGCTATCAAACAATCTGTAAGTTTTTTCTTTCATAATAATTGAATGGAAACATTAAGCTATGTACTGTTTTGAATTTTCATGTATAGGAGTAGCGTAAATATTGTTAGGCCATTCCAATTGCCTTACTACCTGTTAATTCCATGAGGCTGTCATTCTGCTGTCACCATCCCAGTCGTAATCACAGTGCCTACTGAGTCCGAATTATTTATTATTTGTATGATATTTCTTATTGAGTTAATCTCTTAACTTGATTTTTACACTGTTGTGAGTCACGAATCTTGCTCTGTATGAAACTAATAGCTTCAGGAATATTGTCTTAAATATTACCACCAGTCCTTAAAAAATGTGTCCTATGTAATCATTGGCGTTGGGGTATTGGATCCAGAAAAATACACGTTACTGCTTTTAACATGTTTTAAGATGTTAGATCATGATTGAATATATTATGGCTCAGGTATTAAACTTATCGAGGAATTGTGTGTGCCAATTGTGTGAAAATATCAAATGAGCACATCTGTGCTGTATTAATGTGTTCTATATCCTCAGTGATGCAGTGGCAGTAACAAAGTGGATAGGCTCCACATCATGCTAACCTTTATAACTCTGCACCTTAGTACCAGGAACTTCCTCTGTCAATGCTTTGTCAGAAAGTCTGTTACTGTTCCCTGTGTCTTGGCTTGTCATTTTATTTGGATCCTGAAAGGAATTTATTCCAAAACAGGGTTGTTATAGCTTGCAATTAATTTAACTTTGGTGTACAGTAAAATGATCAGTTATTAATCGTCCAAAGTGACCTTTATTTTTAAACTTTCTAAGAATCAGTTGTAAAGGTATTAGGTTTAACAATTTCAGGAGTGAACGAGAACCAACATTTACCCATTACTTTGCACATATTTTGCAAGGAGTTGAAAATATCCCAATAAAATTCTTGCAACCAGTAGTTGTTTTGTTGTCAGTAAGTTTGTGCCTAATGTACAGGGGAGAAAAGTGTATATTATGTAGGGCCTACATTGGCATGACCCCGATTCACAGATTCCAACTCATGCTGGCTTTCTCTCCGGCTGTACATGTGAACTGCCATGTGAATGTCTGCCAGCAACCTGCAAATGTCCGTGGTTGGTTTCGCCCAGGCTCTGCCCGATTTCCTCCCTCCATAATGCTGGCTGTCTGTCTGTCTTATAACGGAAATGTTTTTGAGCACGGCACAAAACACCAAATCAAAAAAATCAAATGAACATTCACAGATTCAGAAACTCGTCCATTTCCATTATGGGAAGTCCTAGTCAATGTTTGTGTCCAGACTTAGGTCCAGGCACCAGGCACTTTCATCGGTTCAAGGCAATCATGCTTAAAGCCATAGTGCACTCCAGTTTCTGATTGAGCACCAGTAGCCTACAGGCAACAGGTCACCAAGTAACCATCCTAGCTAGAAACCTAAATACTGCATTATATTTCCACCTCAGGGCACTAGATTGGGTTTATGGCCTACCTACATCTCACCATCCACCGAAGGAGGGAGCGAGTTATTTATTTATGACATTGATGTGTTCCACACAATCAGTCCACAATATTTCAGATATATGATCATATTATATATACAGGAAGTTACTGCAGCAACTAGTCACCCGTGAAATCTCTAGCTAAAACAGTGATCTGAAAGTGCAGTAAGGAGTGGCATCTTGGTCTCTGTGTTAACATAAATTTTTCCTTACAATTGTCAACTTAACCTGCTCAGATAAAGCTGGATCTGATTCCTGATATAAAACAAATCGTTTTAATTTAATTACCTATCACATTTGCAAAGCAGGACAAGTAACAAAGTGTAATTACTGGCCCATCGGTTTGACAGTAATTATCAGTGACTTCTGCAGATGACAAATTACTTCAAAGAGCTGTTTAGGATTCCAAACAAAATTTGCAGCAAAGGCTTGGCTGCTTTATGCTTACGAAGTTGTGGGTTATAAGTTAACAAAACCTGTGTAGGCCTAGGCCTATACCTCCTTTGGAAAAGGTTTTCCAAGAGGCTACTGTTTCATTGACATACTTAAACTGCCCTTCGACCTTATGACTTGAAATACATGGACAAAATTTCAGTGTGAGAAAACAGTGTGTACTACATATAAAAGGAAGTAGTGCATGATAATACATTTTCTACTCCAGTAACAAGTGTCAGCCTTTGAACAAAGGTGTTACAGTTTGACCGGGAAAGAAAGGCTTTGAATTTGCATGCACATGTACCGAGAACACCCGAATGACGTACGAAGAAGTCCGAGTCCATTTATGGAAGGCGTCATTTACATGATAAGGGCGCGCGCACATGCGTGTTCATTGAACAGCTGATAAAGGGTTCAGGGAAGTGCAAGGCACATCAACCGGAGGGGAACGAGTGATCGCTGAAACACTGGGTACGGATAGTTTACGTTACTTTGTCTTGTCAGACGATGTAGATCATTTGTTAAACGTCATCTGTGTTGTGTTCTTGCGACTGTTCTTACCGAGCTTCCGGGAGAGTAGAGCTAGTTGGCCTGCGCCGGGTTTGACAGTTCCTGAGACCGGCTTCTCGCGCGGGCTCATTTCACATGCGTACCCAGTCAATATTTTTCTCGTTTAACATTTCATAGCCTCGCCAGGTAAGAAAAAATGAACAAATGTGAAAGGGTGATGTCTTCTGGAATCTATGCTTGGTCATATTGGAACTGTCATTGAAATATGGAAGAGTTATGAGCGTTTCTTGGGCCGCCCTTTAGGAGCTTGTGACAAAGGAAATTCTTTGTTCAGGATGCGGGGGGGTTGGGTGACCGGGTCGTCGACTATCGAACACACGGGCATACCAAGGGCCGGCAAACTGAGTAACATCACAGAAACACTCGCCTAATCGTTCCTCAACAGGCGTTCAAAGGTAATAGAAAGGGTTGCGGGTTGATATGGAGGTTGCACATTAGTCTCAGGAGAAAAACTCAAAATTTGCCGGCTGCAAAAACGATGACCACTGCATAAATCATGCTAATGAGGTTTAACTCATGCCTCGAGGAGAGGGTCATCGCGAGTTCATTCATTTGCTAAGAGTTTCAGTTATACATTTATTTCTTGCGACGTGAGGAACAAAGGATGACATGATGTTCTGACGGTCCAGTTTTTAAGTGAATGGTGTTGTCATTCGGTATATTCCGCTTTAGGTGAACGGAGAGACGTTCTAAGCGACAGCGAGCTGTTCATCGGTAAAGTTACTCTTTGTTGTACTTGTTGACATGTGGGTCTGAAATGCGCAGTGAACAGACATATTCTCATCGTAAGTTGTACTGAAAACTAGGCCAAGTATTTCCCTGAACTGAAACGCGTGAAATACAGGTAATGTACTGTTTGGCTCCCTAAGGTTCTCATTAGAAACTCTCTATTTTTTTTTTGTGTTTTTTTTTTTTTGCCTTATGATTGGGAGAGTGACAACCGTTAAATACAGTTTGTGTAACATACATGTACATATATATGTGTGTCTAGGTATGTTGTGTACATGTGGTTATGTGCAGAGAACAGATTAAACACTAAACCTTAATTTATATTTTATGTAAAATTTATTGTTGATCAGAAAATTTAGTCTTGATGAAATGTTTTCGAAATTATATAATCTCAGTGGGAGAATGAGGAGTTGTGAAGACAAGGTTAATGCGTTTGACTGTTGCTGACCCCTTCTCAGATCCTTGTGAAAAGAAGATTTTTCGGTGAATTGATGTTATTATAGCATGAGACTGAAACCTAGTCTTTACAACAAGAGGCAAGAGTTGAGCAACTTGAATAGATTTTTTTCCAACTGACAAAAATAAATAGCAGTATACAAGGGTTTAAAATTTTTGCAGAGGAAAAAGTCTTATCATCCCTACATCAAACTGTGTGACCTTCAGGATAGAAGGTCATGTTTGACTAATGTGAGGGTTGCAAATATATCAGCGATTATTAAATTTACTTGTTATTTTTTGTCTCTGCAATTTACTTATATCTGATGTTAGTAAAATCGGGAGTACCATTTTGAACTGAATGTTGATAAATATCATTGCCATCAATGTGGCCCTTTCTTGGAGATGTGAAAATTGAATATTTTTGTAATTCGTACAGAATTGACTGTACAAGCTTAATTGAATATTATAGCTTTCTGTTCGCATAGCTTTGGAGGTGTTATTTTAAGCATCTGATTAGTGGAGTTATCAGACACAAAACCTGTTCAATTTAAGGCAGACTGCATGCTGCATATCTGAGTGATGAATTAGATCAAAGGCACTGCAGAGAAGCAGCAACCTTTTGACCTGATACAGATAAGTAGTGACAGCAAAATGGTTGTGGGAAATCTTCATCCGCAGTAAGAAAGTGGCTATGCAGGCTAAACGTCATTTGACTCACGCAGGGCATATTCAGCATCCATTGTGGAGTACAGGAAATTGACAGGTATTGTCTCTGTATACCACACGATGGCTTAACCTCACATTTTCAATGCAGGTCTGACCTTTGCGAATTTGTCTCTTTCAGTGAATACACCTTAGTTTTTAGGTGGTAATGTGTTGTTCTTAGTCACAGGACTTTCATTGTCCAGGTGTTCCCTTTATCGAGTCATTTTGGATTACCCTTCTTCTTCAACCTTTTCAACCAGCTCTGCTACCAGTATTTTGAAATCAACAGAACTATCAGGTGTAGAGAAATAATTTGCACAGTTTTATGAAGCTTGGATCTTTAATCATACAAACAAATCATTTTTGGCATCATTTTCGTTGTATGTATAAATTCCACTGAAAAAAGTGCTTTAGTTGTTGAAGATAAATTTACAGTTGTTGCCAGGATACATTAAGGTGTTTGTCATGTAGTTCTACTTGGATATTTGCATCAATGCTTACCCTTAAATTGTGGTCGTGAGAAAATGGCTGTGAGGGTGTTGCGTATAATTTATACACATCACCCATGTCGGTGAATTTCTGTATGAAAACGTTGAATGTCTGCATACAAGGTGTACCGACATCTGGATGTGTGTCCTCTACACACACTTACATGCAATCAAGTGATCGCATTCAGTGTGTATGTAATGTATATACATGGTGCACAGTGTTGGTCTATAAACAAATGAAAATCTAGTGATTCACGCAGTCATGGCTGTTTAATGACTGCATTGATGGTTGTGCAGTGGGTGTGAATGGCTATACTATAGCAGAAGACATGCCATGCATTCCCGGAGTGACTTCTAACAACACTGTGTTGACCTGCCATATCAGCCTTGATCTAACACTTGTATTTTCTTCATTCACATTCCACAGAATAAGAAATGTGGGTTTGGTGCTTGTCTTGTTTCAAGTCATAAACTACTAATACTATTAAATCCGAAATTTCATTGTTATAACCATGTGCATGGAATTATACAATTGCTCTTATAATGTATGTCCTGTCAGATGTTCTATGTTCACATAATTTACAAGGATTATGGATATACCGCTAAGTTAAGTGAACCATCAGTTGCCATCGCTGGTTTTCTTCCTACATGTTACTTAGAAAAATCTAGTGCAGTGACCTTTTACTGTTCATGTATGCACAGATTTATGCTACTGCAGTATATTTGCGTGCACTTAACTGTCTGAGATAGCTACAGTATGCTCATTAACATTTTCTGATAAGTTGCTTTCTTTCAGCTTTGTAATTGTTGTCTATCAATAGCGTGTTGTGATGTCTGTGTTTAACAGTGAACACGGAGTATTGCTATAAACCCAGCCTGAAAAACAGATCAAAGATAGGCTATGCTTAAACATAGTTAATCTAAATCAGGCCTTTGATCAAGATAGTCATAGGTATTCAGAGGGCAAGGGAATGTGAGGACGTCTCATAGGCCACTCTTAATTAAGTGTATGTTTCTGAAGACTCAAATCCAAAATTTAAGTGGGAATAATTCAAATCCATGTCGGTTTGACCCTCCTTGATGCATTTTTCTCAAAATTAACCTAAATTTTTTCTCCTAAATTAAAATGCATTATTAGTAATTGTCACACTTACCATGTCTGTTTTCTTGAACAAACAATTAAAGAAATAGAGGCGTTACCAGTCGGTACGGAGGCATATATTTTTGACAGGAAATTACTCCTAATCTAGATTTATTTTTGATACATAGAAATATCAACCGCCTGAAGTCATGCATGGTTTATTTTCTTGTTTTAGGTGGCTACCTCTACACGCTTGAAGAATTTCTATCACCTAGTGACTTCAAATCGGACTACCAAACCACCCGGCCTGCACTGTTTGTAACTGAAGACATTTATTGTGGACAAGACCTTCTGCAAAGAAAATGTTCAGTTTTCATAAGCCCAAGATTTACCGGAGTGTGAACGGTTGCTGCATATGCCGTGCAAAGTCGTCCAGCTCTCGCTTCACAGACAGTAAAAAGTACGAGGCAGAGTTTGAGAAGTGTTTCAGGATTGGCGAGGGCAGGGCGGGTGAGATCTGCAATGCCTGTGTGCTCTTGGTGAAACGATGGAAGAAATTACCCTCTGGCACAAACAGACATTGGCATCATGTAAGTACACCTCCAACTTCAAGCTGATTGGCAATTTTTTTTTTTAAAGACTTTTTTCCTTTTTTTTTTTCTTTTATTTACAGGTTTACTCCTGTTATATTTATGCAAATGCATGTGTATTGATAGTTGTGTTACCTAAATAATTCTGAACAACTTTATTTGGAAGGCTGAATACATAAATATGCATGCAGACTTGAATTTTTATTTGACGGTTAACTAGATGTAGATAAGTCAAGTCCATGCTGATTGAACCCATGAGGGTTAACAATGTAGGCTTATGGCTATGTTATAAATATGCAAAGCATGGTGCATGCACGTTTTCACAGGTTTGTTAATCTGTTTATAGTTTGAATATACATGTACATGATTCATGACATCTGCATTTCAAGCCTGCCTTTTGGCCTTTGACCTTGCACCAGTGGAGCTCACTAAATGTTGAGTTAATTATGCACATGATTTGACAATCTACATGCACCTGTGTATCCTGTAGAACAAACGTAGTTACATGTATGAATAGTAGTGGAAATACACCTGTGCATATCCTTCAGGTTCAAGCATTGAAACAAAGTGCACAAGTGGTACGGTAGTCCAGTGGTACAAAAGTAAAAATAGGGTACAATAACCTGGCGTGATCAAAAAATGGTAGGAAGTTCGATTTTTTTTGTACAGCATACTCTTTGAACAAGAAGATCTTGAGCACATAGATAACCTTGCATTTGCTTTGTTGATATGAGATGACTTCATTCTGGCATTGTCGTGTCTGATATAGGCTGTGGACAGGTGTGATTTTAGCCCCTCCAAGCTGCCTTAACATGTCTACAGGCCTACATGCCACAGGGTCTCACCAACATTCTTCTTGTAAGTGTCAAGGAGGTCAGTTTATAGCCCTGTGCCTAAGATTAGCCCTGTAGGGAGTTCCCCTAAACTTGTACCATGTAAACATTGGGCGTCAAACATCCCTTGTGGCTTTACATCCTGGTGGGGCTAGGGGTACATGGCTCACGGTGGCTGTCTTCAGTCTCCTTCAGTGTACATGAATATGTCAAGAAATGCATTTAGGCGCCAGTTTTCCCACCGATGACTCTCCCTTTACACAATAGAAATGCCCAGGTACATGAATGGTCCAAGGGTGCAAAAGCTGTATAGTGTAGTCAGTACATGTGCACAGACATATTTAGTTCCTCCTTGTGTAAGAGATTTTCTGGTCCCCTATCCACTATGAGTGCCTGCCCTAGTGACCCATGGCTGGCCTGCTCCTCTAACCCAGCCAGCCTCCCTGTCTGCCAAGAGGGGGTCAATACAATTGCTGCCTGCCTCCCATGTGCTTGCTTAGTGGGGAGACTGGCCACATGTGTACAGCCAGTATCTGCATACCCACACAGCTACATGCAGGCCAAACATTGAAGCTGGCTTAGGGATTCTACAAATCACAGACTGGCTTTATTCACATTTGCTAATATGTACATCTGCATAAACTTTGGTGTACATGTTTTGTGGTGGGCTTTATTTCCTTGAGGAAGATGAACTGGTACACATGATCTATATATACATATATACATACATGTACTCCTGTATCTGGCGTGAATGTAGGTCAGACTGCGGATGTGGGTGATGGATTATTTGGGAACATTAGTAAGCAATGACTCAATCACCATACAGACCGGTTTAACACAGGTAGCTTGCTATGGTTAGAATGGGGCGAAAACAAGCACTGCCTTTTACATCTGATGAAGGTAGCTGAGCCCTGATGTAGTTTGTGTACATCTTACAAGTGTGCCTGTAGCAGCTCTAGTGGACAGAGTGGGCCAACGGATACACATTATGCCACTCTATCTAGTCTGCATTGACTCATGTAGATTTGTGCATATGTGTACTATATTTACTTTAGAGGCTCAGTAGTTTTCTTCACCAGGAAGCATTTGTTTGATAACATAACTAGTGTGATATACATTCTGACATGCTGACTGCCATAACACTCAAACCTGAGGATTTCAGCAGTTGTGTAATTGATCTGGTCTACAGTGTTATGTTTTGCACTTCCTTTTAAAAGTAAATATCAGAAGGTCCGTATGTCATGTACTCCAGCAAATCATAAATAAGGTAACTAAATTACTCCAGTAAATCAAATATTAAAAGTAGGTTTAAGGAATTCAGTCATGCAAATACACAAGCAGGAAAAAGTCGCTCATTTTCGATAGCATATATTGGAGGTATAATAAATTGATGAATTGTCTTATGCCATTTATATTTGAAAAACAAAAAAGGGAGTTGATTGAAAAACCAACATGGAATTGCTTCAATACAAATAGACAAAATTTCCTCCACATTTTTTTCTTTTCATGTGCTAAGGTGTCATGGTCTTTTCTTGTATGTTAGCATATTATGGTCTTTCCTTGTGTGCTAGCATATCATGGTCTTTTCTTGTGTGCTAGCATATCATGGTCTTTTCTTGTGTGCTAGAATATCATGGTCTTTTCTTGTGTGCTAGCATATCATGGTCTTTCCTTGTGTGCTATCATATCATATGGTCTTTTCTTGTGTGCTAGCATGTCATGGTCTTTTCTTATGTACAAGCATATCATGATCTTTTCTTGTGTGCTATCATATCATATGGTCTTTTCTTGTGTGCTAGCATATCATGGTCTTTCCTTGTGTGCTATCATATCATATGGTCTTTTCTTGTGTGCTAGCATATCATGGTCTTTTCTTATGTACAAGCATATCATGATCTTTTCTTGTGTGCTAGCATATCATGGTCTTTCCTTGTGTGCTATCATATCATATGGTCTTTTCTTGTGTGCTAGCATATCATGGTCTTTCCTTGTGTGCTATCATATCATATGGTCTTTTCTTGTGTGCTAGCATATCATGGTCTTTTCTTATGTACAAGCATATCATGATCTTTTCTTGTGTGCTAGCATATCATGTGGTCTTTTCTTGTGTACAAGCATATCATGATCTTTTCTTGTGTGCTAGTCTGTCATGGTCTTTTCAGGTTCATTGTAAACCTTATTTGTATTATCCAATCTATGTTAAGATAACTGAATGCTCAAAATCGTATTATTGAAAAGATTTTACATTTAGATCTGTGGTATTCTGTCTGAAGCATGCAGATGTAGGCCTGCATGTATTGGTAAGATAATTACATTATATGCGTGGAATGCAATTATGGAGGTATTCAGTACATGCATGTCGCCTGATGCTGAATTCAGTTCAAGGCTGTGCAATCTGGTAGGCACATGCACCAGGCAGTCCCAAAGGGAAATGGCCAGAGTGCTGATATTAGAGAGGTTACATGTATCTGACCAGCATCTGCCACTTTCTTCCCCATCTGTCCCATCCCTCCTGCAAGTCCACTAGCACCCATCTATGTGTTTTGAATTCCAGTACCAAGCATAGCTCTGGGATTACTTCCACCTCCAAACACAAACACTAAAGTTGGCCTGGATGTATGCCAGCTGTAAACAGGGGGTGGAGGAGGTCCCTCTCCCCTTGTTACACAACTCCACCCCACCTCCCACCAAGCCTATTAGTTAGGCCTTTGGTGTCTGGTCATCTACTCCTGGCATGTCTGCCATGTTATTTCCCCTGGTGGTCTTAGTGGATGTACCTGCCAAAGAATGTTCAGCTAAACTGTACATCTAAAAGTTTTGTGCATTTTAATTTGATAGTACTGGTATTGTACTAAGATAAATTGCCCATTTTCCTTGACCTGGCCCTGGCGCTCTCTCCTGTGTATTTACTCACATCCTAGCCATGCTCATTTATTTGTGATAAAGACATTTTTACATGTACTTCAAGAACCAACATGTCTACTAAACGGACTGATTGAATCTATATATCTAATGAGCACATTGTAGCTTAAGACAACTGTATGAGTAAATAGATGTCCTTGACTTGAGATTACTTTTTATTTCCATAAAAACTCTAAGGTATACATGCATGTATGTAGATGTAGTTACCGTTGTTTGCATATCAGATTTGCAGGTTCATGTATACACGTAGGAGTTTCTTGCCATTTCTTTTCACATCCCTATAAAAGAAATAGGAGACCTGTTCAGTTGAAGTGTTTATATCAGAGTTGATGACTTATGTTGATTCTCCAGTTTATGGTGATTTCTGAGATCAGTTAAATATAACAATTGTAGTTGTGAGAGCAGTCTAACCGATAAACTTGTTCTGTGCATTTGATGTACTTGTTCTAAGATGGTATCGATACATGCATAACAGCAAAAACAACTGGAAGGCTTTATTTTAAATATTGCATTTGTATTTATGAATATGATGATGTGATTTGGAAACAACTAGAAAGACTTGGCATAATCTTACGATGTTTAAATGATTCAAATATGATGGCCTGGTTATTTGCACAATGATGCTGATCACTAAACAAGTCAAGAGTTTGGTTACAACTGTCTGGTTCTTCCAACCGGAATGTAGGTTTCCCAGATAGCCAAGCAAAAGCTTATGCTTGTTTTCTTAAGCATTAATTGATGTGTGTACATGTACATAAGAAACTCCACCTGTATAAACGGGGCGGTTCACTCCATATTTGATGAGGAATACAGAAAAACACAGTCAGGGTAATGAGTTTTAATCTGATTAGAGAGATTCCGGAGAAGTCCACGCAGACAGTGATGTTGTTCCTCTGAAGACTATAACAAGAGGCCAAGGTAAAATCAATAGGAGATATGCGTTGTTGTCTGCGTCGGCTCACGAAGGATGCAGACTGATTTACATCACCAGCATAAGAAAGCAGACGGCAGAGGACATCAGCACTTTATATGTATCACATATTGAGTTTATTGTAATAGCAGTCTGAGCTACCAGACTAAGGTGGTGTTGTGTTGCGTATAGTTAGTGTCATATTAATTTGCATATTTACAAAAGGTGAGGAGAAAAAATACAAGTGAGCAAAGTTGAGGTTTTGTTAGTGTATGAGAGTGTACTGAATATTCATGTAGTTTAATTTTTTAATTTTCTCAAAAGAGAAATGCATTTTCATGCTGTCAAAAAGATCAGCATTTTGTTGCAAAGTGCTTATGAAGTCGCACTAATATTTATAAGAGGAATGCTCAGCACAATATCATAAGGATTATTTAACGTACATGTAGAATAGCTGCAGCTTTCGGTTTGATGCAGAACTAATCGGAACTAGCTACAACTTAAGGCAGAAAGTTGAACATACTTGACTGTCAAAAGCCAGTCATAACCAGTTGCTGAGATGCAGCTCATGCAATCATGTCTTTTTTCTCGTCACGACTGGTCAGTTGCCGATAAAGGTTGACTGGTTCCTGGAAATCTTGATACAAGGTTATGATCGTCCAGATTTCTTAAAATCTCATGTCTGCATGTTAATGCAGTTAAGAACCCCAGGCAAGGCATTTTGGCAAGTTCTTGGAGATCCTTACACATGAGTTGATATGTCTAATACATACAGTGTATACGTGTGTATTGGTTCACTTAATGATCTTTAATAAGCCACTCAGGATAACACAAGAAGAACAGATTCATCTTGCTGCAACACACGACTTCTCAGGCATTTGTGTATATTTTATCCATTCTTGCAAAGTCAACTGATTGCAAGGTTTATGGGGATTTTTCGAGGCATCTTTGCAGTGGAGATGCGACTCAGAAAACAGTTGTGTTGACAGAAGTTGCCTGGCTCTAATTGACATGTAAAGTACACATGATCCTTGGCTAAGATAATGATCCTCACAAAGGAACAGCAAACAGCCAGTCTTGTCACTGCCTTTAGGTTTAAGGCTATGGGCAAACCTGACCTGGGCACAACCAAATCTTGAACTTGAAGATAAATTCAGAGGGATTATTGACCAGGTGTTTTGGAGCTATCAAAGCAAGTGATATCATTTCTGTATTTAAAAAAAAATAGATATAATTCACTATCAATCTGAGTTCTGAGTTGTATGGTGTATGCACAAGTAAACGGGATGACCTTATATACATTTGGCATAAATGAATTTCTCATTTGTGAATAAATGTTGTAAATTTATCTAATTTTATATTGTCCCAAAAATAAAGATTACGTACAGCCCCATGTATGGAGTACCAAAGACATTTGTACGTGTACACATGTATGTAAAGAGTGGCTGCAATGTATCCAGTATACTTAGAGCTTATTTATTTTTTAATTTGGAGATTCATGTATTATTTATAGTCAGGTAATTAAGGAATAGCCCCACCTGGGTAGTGTTTTTACCTGTTGTACTGCACATAGCCACCTGTATACATGTATGTACTATGTCACACGGATGTGAAAGCTGGATAGCGGAAATTGTCATTAATACCCTGTTCATATAAAATTTATATCAAATAGGCCCAGAATATTATTTCATGCAATAGATTCACCTTATTCTTACATGAATGTAAAATATGTAAAACCAAATTGCCAGCTAAGGATCAAGGCTATCATTACGTGCATGAGTTATTCATAGTCTGTGGTTTGGCACTTTTCTAATTGACAATCATTTTATTGTTCAGCCAAGACCTTTATGCAGAGTTATCTCTGCATTGTAGCTATATGCTGTCACCTCAGTGTACTTGAAAGCTTAACCAGCTGATTACTGAGTGGACATTATATTTTTCACCTGTGGGAAGTTAGTTGTTATCTACTCGTCACAGTTTTAGTAATGAATTCAAGTGCATAAATATGTGTTATGGCATTGATATGCCTTCTTGTAATGACTAATACATGTTTGTACATGTGTCAGTTTAGGCTTCTGGTTCTAAGTTTAGTGGGTTCATTTTAACCAGGTGTGTGTTTAGCGTCATTTTGTGGTTGATGTGAGGCTAAATATAAGTCCCCAGATCACTGTTTTCCGCAAAACCCATATACACGTACACGTACCGGAGCAGTAATCATTGACTTGTTCTTTCATTTTTACATGTTGCTTGTTATTCCATGTAATTAAAGCTTAATATTTTTCATACTTACAAGTTATTGCCCTTTATATTAGATATGTAATTTTTTCTTTTTCCTTCTCACTTGTTAGTTATGACTTGTCGGTACATGTATTTTAAACTTGTACCAAGTTGAATGCTTGTTATAAGATTTGTATATATCTGCCACATGTGTACTCACCACTATACATGCAAGTTTATACAGTGTGTCAAGGACAAAGGATTAAGCAGTAATTTGTGTGATGTGCCTCCAGTTTGAGAGGATTATCAGCATATTTCGAAAGAGCCACCTGTCACTTGCATACCCATGTTCATCCCAACTTACACCTAGGTCAGTTGGTGTAAATACAGCAGTTGTTTCACTGAAATTTCACCACCATGATTGGGTTAACTGTTGACATGTGTGACACAAGGCTCTAATCAAGTTTATACATGTAATTTTTTTTTTACCCTTAGGTGAACGCATGTAATACTCTGTACAAATTGCTATGATCAACTTCTGCAGTATAAAAGTATGTGCTTTTTGGGCTTGAACCAAAAGAGTTCAAAATACACCAGATAATTGCGAGTGAAATCTCTGCAGCATTTAAACAGGAAAAGTATATTATATACCATTTCTTTATAGATGTTTTGGGGGTTTTCATAACAGTGATTTCGAACGTTTCCAAAACTGGAACAATCTCCGTAAGAGGTGGTGTTTATGATGTTGGGGGTTTTCCTGTCTGGTTAAGTGCCCATCATCTTAATGGGTAATCATTATGCCCTTGGATTGATTTACAGCCAGTTGACTTTTTCTCTGGAACGAAAACAGATGACTGTAAAGTTCGTTCTCATGTAATATTGACTACAATGAGTATTATCTCTGCACATTTTAGCGTGTTAAGCATTTCTTTTGAATTTGTTCATTTTGTATACATGTGTAAGGGTGTTTCAATTTAACATTTCATGCACATAATGATATAGACAGTCAGCAGCAGAACAGATGATCAGTTTTACCCAGTGAGTCAGTGATTAAACCTTAACTGTTCATCGTTTAGGCTGACGTGATCTTTTAACCTGATCATTATCGGATGAATTAGCTTCATTATTCTCCAGTCTAAGGCTGGGCACATTGGCCATAAAATTACAAGTAGCAAATGTAACCCGAGAGAAGGACATTAGGAGACTACATCTGCTGGCCAAGCCGATTAGCGCTATAACATGACCTGCCTTCTACGTGCGCAACAACATAAAAATCACGTCCAGAAAAACCAACGTGACAATTAAATAGTAGTTGAAACTGTTATCCTTGTATTAGCTCCCTACAAAAGATTTAAAATTTCATGGCTTGATCTAAAGTTTACTGAACACATATGGGGGAATATGTCTCTTGACCAGTTGGCTGTGCTGTCAACAGAGTGGCTTGTTTATTTGGCCCAGTTCCTGTGTTAATCATATCCTCCCAGCAGCCCTGAGCCTGCATGCAGAGGGCCGATAAAACAAAAGCCCAGGGGTGATGTTTGAGTGTATGCTAACAGACCCCTGCCAAATCTTGAGAACAAGAGAAGGGCCTAAGCGGACTACGATCCAAAGACCTGTAGATTCCCTTGATTACCTGTTTGCCTTTGAACTACCCCTTCTTGGTTTACTTTCCCAGTAACTTTTTACACCCATTTAATAATCTGGTTGCCCTTTAACAGGCTTTGTGGTCTTAAAAGCCCGTGATGCAACCTTTTTTATGCAAGACAATTTAGACGCAGTAGAACGTCGGCCAGTATACATAATTTTTTAAATTTGCTAATAACACCTAGTGTTTCAATTGACCTAATAAACTGTTATGTTGTTTTGCTACAAAACACAGTGTTGTTTTAGTGACCAGTGATGCTCTTTTTTTGAATTCATCTCTTGCTTCAAGCTGTAGGTTTCGTATATATTTTGTTTGTATGTGTTTCCGGGGAATGTACATGTAACTGCAGATGTTATGAGGGAGAAAAAGCTTCCAGTACAACTTAAAAAGTACAGGATTCTGTTGTATCGTTAACGAAATTATTTACCAGTGGTTATTACTTTGGAGGGAGGAAACAAATGTTATGCTTTTTCATCATTGATGCACAGTAGTGTCCTACTAGACTGAAGATTGCTGAAGTAGATCTGCTGTAAAATATGAGAATTATATAATTTATGTTTGCTATGCTTAAAGTGTAATCTTGTCTTGTTAAAAGACAGAATAAACTGTATGTAAACAGTTTAAACTTTTCGTTGCTCGACTGAAAATCTAAATGTGTGTGTGTGCTTTGTTTGGTAGACTGAAGGTGTAAATATGTCTGGCAAAGGGGACTGTTCAGATGGCAATGTCTGGTTGGTAAACTGAAGCTTTAAACATGTCGGTCTAATGGGACTGCTCTGAGTGCAATGTATGGTTGGTAGACTGCAGATGTGAACATGTTTGTCTAAGGGGACTGCTCAGATGACAGGGGCTGGTTGACAGATTGAAGTTGGAAGCAAATTTGGCTGAAGGGACTGCTCAGATGGCAGTGTCTGGCTGGTACACTGAAGGTGCAAACTTGTCTGTTTGTGAAGGACTGTTCAGATGGCAATGTCTTGTTGGTAGGCTGAAGATATGAACATGTCTGGCTAAGGGTACTGTTCAGATGGTGGTGTCTTGTTGGTAGACTGAAGGTGTAAACTTACTTGTCCAAGGGGACTGCCCAGATTGCAATGTCTGGCTAGTCGACTGACGGTGTAAACATGTCTGTCTAAGGGAACTGCTCAAATAGCACACCTAAACTATGTTTGACTTAGTAGATTTTCCAGATTGCAGTGTCTGTGGATGGCTGTGGTACAAAAACATGTATCTCTTGCCACTGCATGGCTTCCTGACTGCATGGTTAAAGATACTAATCAATTTGGTTCTCTGGCAGATTTTGAGGCATTCTTTGGACCGAGCATTTAGATGGTACGTGTGCATGTTGTGTCTGGCAGTAACTTTGAAGAAACAAGCTGCCTGGGTAAGAAGATGCTGGCAGCCTGGCTTTGTCAGGAGACACATACTGGACACAGTGTGGGAATGACAGGGAGGCAGCCAACATTCCTGCCCTGCACACTGAGACAAGCAGAGAAGACCTGAAGATGAACCCGGCTGTATATTGATTTTCAGATTTGGGCCGCTATGACGAGAATAAATGGAAACACTCCTGTGGCTGGGTATGTCAGGAGGCTCTTGTCACCAGTCGTTTAAAAAAAAATAACCAGATGGAAGCAGGAAAGAGCTAGCGAAGGGGGGAGAGGAGGGGGAGGGAGACAGCGAAGACATGCCTGAACTGGAGTGTTCAAACAAAAGTTTAACTGGCATGACATTGACAATTGTCATATTTCTCACCTGAGTGCTGTTTGACAATAGGGTCAGGTAAAAGGAACATGGCCACAGTGGGCGCCAAGACTTACTGGGCTGCTGATGACGTACATAATCACTTTATCTGACCAACATCAGATAACATTTGACAATCTGCTGGATTAAGCCTTAGCTGCACCTTCACCTACACCTGCTTTACCCTTTCCCAGTACGGTAATCACACACCTTCACCTACACCTGCTTTACCCTTTCCCAGTCCGGTAATCACACACCTTCACCAACATGAAAGTGGAGCTGTGATTAGCAGTGGGAACAATGACCCTTATTAACTGTGATGTCTGTGTATTGTTAATCAAGCGTTAATTAATGATCTCCAAATTATTTTGCGCCATAACCGTTGAACATCTGGACACCTATAGACATAAGCTCTATTTTTAAATAAGTAAACAAAGGCAGCTGCTATGGCCAGGATGATTGTTCCGCCCGTTCAGTTTGGGAAGGATCGTACATGGAGGTAGTAGGTTCCCCAAAATATTACACACACAACGAATCATGCCAGTCATTATTCCTTTATGGCGTGTATTCCTTAGGCTCACAACCTTATCAATATCTCCTCCCTTCTTTTTCATCATAATTTTATGTACATATGATGACTTTCTTCCTTTACCTTTAAACCAGTTCTTAAGAACTAACCTGCTTTTCATCATTAACACACAAGGACTAAGAAATTATTTCCACTGATGTAGACTATATGGTTCAACTGTCCTGGGAAATAAATTCTTTTACCATACCTCATGTAAGTATCTCTTTCCCTCATTGTTGTTGATAAAACCTTCTTGTGTTCAGCAATTCATTATGTCATGCTCCTACTTGAGCCTGCACAACATGCAAAATAGCACTTGAAAACATGCTGTATCACATTTATTTTTGGTCTGTTATGACTTGCCGCTGTATTCAGTTTCATGTGTCCTCTACCTTTTGAGCATATGTAGATTCTGTCTGGTGTATAAAGCAGACCCGAAATCAGCGAGCTGTCACATTGAAGATCAATGTTTATTATTTGATACATTTAAGCCAAATATTGCATGTTGAAGAGTAGAACATCATGATTTGCTAGCTCCTGAAAACTGATGTGCAATTTGTGCTGCGTATTTGTTGTACATCAACGGTCTTGATCCAACAAGTCTTGAGTAGTATAATTGTTCTTTAGCCCTATCCAATAGAATGGATTCCATGACACATTCAGAGCTACTTTGGTTTGTATCTTAAAAGCAAGGTGAAATGATAAAGGTTGAGATAGTCTGAATCGCTTTCCTAGATTGTGAAAATATTGCAGTGTATTAAAATCTATTGTATGTTTCATCAGAGAACATGGAAACAACTTTTCCCTGTCCTTTTAACTTTGCTTGGCATGATGTCAGGCAGGAACATGTGAGGTCACCAGTTGCTGATGTGTATCCACAAATGACGCTGTCTTTTCATACGCTCTCGACATCGTCCAAGCATAAATGCCTTGAATAAGGAATATTATCATGTTACATCAGGAAAATTTTGCAGACACAAGGGAAGATTTTGTATTTTAAAGTTAAATAGATTAAACAGTGTCATTCATTGAAAATCCATTTGAGTCATGGTGTAAGGTTTGTTCTGTAGGATTTCTTTCGTACAGTTATATAACTGTGAAATTTGTATTCTGACCCGAGTGGTATCTACTAGCATTCATTGTTTAAGTTCATGTTAAGAGATTATCTCCCCAAAATGGTTGACAAACTTATTCATGACATATGCTGGGAAATAAATTCACTGCTCGCCCTAGCAAAGCTGTATTATGCTCTTCATCATTATTGCAGTATTGTTTTACTGCTGTACCAGTGATTTAGATGCGAAAAGTCAAATGCATTGGACTTCATTCCCGCCATGCAACTGTAGCCTGAATTTGGCTTGTAATTATTCAAGATGTTATGATGAATAAACTCTGGATATGTAACCAGAATGAGGGTACCTGCACATGGACATGTATGTCCCTGGTGGTGTGAAAATTAAAATTAGGAAGGCAAAGGAGGTGATAAGGTGGAGATTTGGCCCTTGGCTGAAACAGAATTTGTCACCCTGTACATTGACTTTCAGTCGACCATAAATTGAAAACTGCGTCATCAGACAGACAAGTGGTTTCTGTAGCAGGTTACATTTTGACTTGGGGTGATTTTGCTTAGGTGTGTGCCTCATCAAAATATATATATTTTTTGTATATCAGCATGAAGTATTAAGTAATTCATCTACATAGGTGTTCAAGGTATTTAAAAAAAAAGGAAAAAAAAAACAAAACATGGAGATCACTTACCCAGACTTGAGCTGACGACCTCCCTGTCCAGACAAAAACTTACACTGCGCGAAGATGAGCGCAAATCACTACACCATAGCCGTGTAATGGGTCAAGCTGGCAGTTATTTCTTGAACATCTGTGTATAAGAGAGTTCTCGTGAAACAAAAGACAAAGTTATTATTTTAGCTATGAAGGAATTTTTACCCCCATAAGATCTGTCGCACAAAAGTTTGAAGTATTAAGATATATAGGTCCAGTGCAAATTGTGTTCTGGGGCACAACTTCCTTCATCCATCAATCAGAACTTTAAGGGTACAAAACTGCATCAAATGGCCGAAATGCACATTGGAGCATTTTCAGTGGAATAGAACAAAATTGCTACTTTACAACAAATGCGTGTATATGGATATTTGTAAATTATATGTTTTAACATTGTGAAAATAAGAATTATAGGAAAATATTATTTTGGACTGATATAATGTATCAGTAGAGGACCAAATCCCCACCTTACCTCTTCACCTCCTTTTGTGCAGTGGAACTACATGAATTTTCCGTAATAGACTATTTGATATGTCTCTGAAAATTCAACAATGTAACCTATGATTTGCATGCTTTTTTATATCCCCACCCTCTCCGCGCAATTGAAAAAGGACATGGAACACCAAGTATATACTTTTTTGCTTTTGTTGAACTTAAATAAATTATATTCTGATGGGGATTTCCAAAACATCATGGTTTTGTTCAAGCTGAGTATATCTGTGAGGAAAATAGTGCCGTGTCTGTTTCTCTTTATATCCAGCAACAGTCTTAAACTCCAGTGGTACATGTATGCAATTCAAGTGAGACATCATGTTTTAGGCTTTAAATATAGACTGATAAACATCAGGTGCTTGTGGAACTGTTGATGGTGTAGATTGATCTGTTCGATTTATTCATCGAGTTGGTGGATAGGACACTTCAATTCAGTCAGGCGTCACAGATTTCTGCATCAGTTTTACTTTATCTCCCATGTTAATTAACTATCTTTAGAGGACATATATCTCCTCTTTTGACCTGCCCATTGAGGGTAGCCAGGTACACATTGTACCTTACGTCTGGTACAAGGGCTGTCTTGCTGAAGTGATGGAATTAATTGTGTACATGTATTTACAGACTGTATGCAGGATTCAATTCTGCAAGCACTGATTATGTCCTTGCAGTAATGGTGTATATCAGTAGGATTAAGTCTTGTCTGTTCTCTACTGGTTGCCTGTTCATTGGTGTCTGCATGGCTCTTATTAAAGAGCTCAATATATCAGACATACAAGAATTTATGAAGGTAAAAGAAGTTACTGAGAGGCTCCAAAATGTACAGTGCATGAGTATGAGTAAAGCAGACATTGCATCGCCTCAGTGCTTCTCTGGTCTTCTAAGCCAGTAAGTTCTTATAGAGGTGTTTATTCTTCATTTCCATTTTGAATTAACAGTACTTGCATATCAGAGCTCTGTGCAGTGAAGGGCAAAATCCATGACATGTTCACAATTTTAATTCATTACTGTGTAGAAGAGCTCCATATAGATGTAGCTGATAATGTTGATAATGGCATACTTGTGATGACTTGACCTGTTTGGGTCTTTGAGTGGTGAGAAGGGTAAAGATACCTTCATGGAAGCACTAAAATAAACATTCCCATTACACCAATTTTGACAATACTTCAAACTAAGAGATAGACTGTAATCATTGCATAAATATTACATGACGATACACCAATCTAATATCTGTACACATTTACGTGCACATAGAGACCTTTGCAAAGAAATGGGAAAACTGTCAGGTTGCAGACTTGATGTTAAGACCTTAAGGCATGTAATTTTGCATGCTAATATTAAGACTAAGTATACTGACAACACTTTCCTGTTACCAAAGATGCTTTTCTTTGCTGAAAGGATTCAATTTCTACTAATCTGACAAGAAATGTTCGAGTCTGTGGTATCTATTGTGATTTATCAGTCATCAGCATGTATGTGGATCTAGCGGATATGTTACCAGCTTTGTTAAATACATACATGTATGGCTGTATTCCCAGCTTCAGAGAAATTTACAGCACTCAGTCCACGTGTTTGTATGCATAATAGGTGTCTCTGTAGGAAAAACAATATCATATTTGTGTATCAATTTCATCACTTACGTGTGGATGGATACAAGTTCAGGTTGATGTGTTAAGTAAGTAACTGCTGTGCAACAATTACTCATTGGTAACCAATGATTGATAAACACGTATTATTCAACCTGGACAGGCATCATTCATTGTCCGGGGCCACTGGTCGCATCAGACTCATTACCACATTTATATGTAGATGCCTGGTATAAAACTCAGTGTCATTTACCACCATATATGTAACATCCACGAGTACAGGTGAATGGCCTGGTTTCCATGGTTGCAGAGATAAATATTAACCTCTTCAGCTGCTCTGCATTGGAGAGAAATGTTAGATAAGATCAGATACTCTCAACAAGGAAGTAAAATTTTTGGAAACGGCCAGAAGGTTTGTGGTTGCCATACATCCTGTAAAAATCTTCAGTGTAGTGCCTATCATTTGTTAGCAAGAATTCATTCCATAACTTGGCAGCCATTTTGCTTGAGAAGAAAACAAATAGATATAACCTCCAAATTTTTATTTTGTTTTAAATTTTTTTTTAATACAGTGATTTGTTGCTTTAAAGGTCTAGTTTTGTAGAGAAGCAATTTAATACATGTACAATAAAAATGAAAACCTCCAAATGTGTCGCATGAGATTGCTACTTTTACGGGCAAATTCCATCACTAACCTTCTGATGCACGTACATGTGTGTTGCTTCCAAAACAGCCATGTTTGAAGGCAGGTAATACACTATATACATTGGTCTGAAACTTGAAAATATAGTGATGTGTGAATTGCATGGGTAAAATTGATAACATAATTTCACAGGGAAAGTTTTTTGACGTTTATAATGTGTAGCCATATGTATAAAATCTCTTATGCTAGTATGTATTAGTACATGTATTATGTTTTTGGCTGTTGTAGGTTGTGGATGCTCGAGCTGGACCAGGAACCAAATCTACCTTAAAGCTGAAGACCCGGCCATTCCAGAAACACAAACACCGCTCCCTGAAGAAGAGACGAGCGGGCTTAGAGATGCAGGTGGACCGAATCCCCAGCCCGCGCCAATTACAAACCGACCTATCTGGTGAGTTCCTCTCTTAGTGCCCTAATCTGATCAGGACCCAGCCTGCACAAAGTGCATATCACAACATTCTGGTGGCCATTTTGATAGTATAGTCATTGCACTATTACTGAGTGGCGGCTTATTATTGATCTGAATGATTTGGTGTGTGTATGTATATATGTATATATATATATATATAGTCTTGTGGCAGTTTTTGGACATCCCTGGCATTGGTACAGATGTATAGGATTAGTTTAATTTTGGCATTTTCTGTGTCCAAAAACATTGTTTTCACTATAAACTTTAAGAAACCATTCATTTTATTTTTCCTGGTTGGCTTAACAATTCAGGGAATGAGGTTGTATGTGGACCTCTGTCAGGTTTTTAATGTGAAATTAGACAGTAGGCTTCAATTCAAAGGGGGCCTCCTTGGCTCAGTCGATTAGCGCGCTAGCAGAGCGCAATAACCCAAAGCCTCCCACCAATGCAGTCGTTGTGAGTTCAAGTCCAGGTCGTGCTGGCTTCCTCTCCGGACGTAGATGGGAAGGTCTGCCAGCAACCTGCAGATAGTCGTGGATTTCCCCAGTGCTCTGCCCGGTTTCCTCCCACCACAATGCTGGTCACCGTCAAATAAGTGAAATATTCTTGAGTACTGCATAAAACACCAATCAAATAAATAAATCAGCTCTTAAAAACTGGCGACCAGTGAAGAAGTATTTGTTATACATGGCACAGTGGTGGGTATGGATGCCTAAACTTGCATTCAAGATGTTTTATGAAGGTAGGTAGAGAGTAGTGGATGTATCTTAGTAGATTATTAAACACTTTATGCACTCTCCGTGTGCTTTTTCTTTTTAATGATATTTGTTTTTATTTGATTTTACTTACATTTAGTCGTCACCTGGATCAGTGCACTGAGGTTGAAAGTGTATGTGTCTAAGTCAATTTAGTAACATTTTTTGGAGTTTGTTGCTCTCCCTGTCATAAAGAAGTTCTTTAGGCACATCACAGTGTGACATGTACATGTGTAGACACCTGAACGTTCCTTAATAAACTCTACAAGGCTATTAAGTACTTGTAGATGTCGTTAACTTGGACAGAATTAGTTCAACATCTACAGTGACTTTGTATTGGTGTAGGTGCATGTTAAAAATGATGACAATTCTCTGTAAGAGTTTTATAACATTATAATCTGGTCCTGTGTCCACCAAAACAGTGGGTTGCTCTTGTTACCTGTGATTTCTAACATCATTTACCGGTGATTCAACACGTCACAGTTTACCATGTGATCTTCTGATTCGCCTGTCACATGTACGTTTGTGCGTGCGTCAGAGTGTCGGTAGCCAGAGTTAGTAAACAGGAAACCAAATAAGGTTACGTATTGCCGTCGCCCTGTGATGTATGTTTCCTGTCGGGAGGTCCCACTGTCAAATCTTCTTCACCACTGGTTCAGATTTCCTTGAGATAACATTCAGGTCATAATGCTGTCATAAATGTATGTCACATCTAAATTATACATTGTATAAGGTTGCTGAAAATATAATATATCTTTCAATCATGCTGACTTGACCTATTTTACTTTAAATATGCTTGTGCATAGTGTGCACAGTTTTCTTACAAACCTTGAACAATATGTATATAGTTGCACTAAGGATAAAACTTGTCTCCTTGAAAATAGATACACTATCACTTTTATTTCATTGACGACAAGATATGTATTCATATGAATGTGCTGTATAAAAAATGACTGCGAATGCAACAGGTTTTACCACACAGCTTTCTCTTGCCTTATGAAAACTGTGTTGTATTATTCTTCAGTAAGCCTTGAGTAAAATCCCATTGTCTGGTCTCGGGAGCATTCGATGATGGCACAACAAGGTGGTGCTTACTACTTGTCTGACTCAAGAATAGGCCAAGCAAATACTCTAAATCAGTTTGCATTTAATCTTGATTGATGAAGAATTATCCCTTAGACCTGCACAAGGAGTGCGATACACAAAACCTGTAGCTCATGTGACAGTAATAATGAGAACATAATCATGATTTTGGGTAGAGCTTAATAGACAGATACAGAGACACTTAATGGACAGAGCTATACCTGCTCTTTAAGCTAATGGTTTTGTAATAAGAGTTTTAGGTGCAGTACTAAACTTATACACTAAAGATATTTACAGAGGAAGTAATCAACATTTCATGTAGCTACAGTTACATATAAATTGCAAACACATTGGATGTCTGTTTTTATTTGTTGTTGTTTTTTGGATTAAGATAATTGGCTTAAATCTTGATATTGAGCTTAAATTGACACATTTTCTAAGTAGGTAAAGTAATTCTGTAATATATGTAAGATTTCAGAGTTGGTTTATTACTACTAGCAGTATCTCTGATTTCATTGTGTTCTCTACCCATGTGGAGAAGAAATGGTTTCATCAAGCAGTATGAAAACTGTCCACTTTTAAATGTAAACACTTGTGTAGATGAAGTCACACAAGTGTGTGTGCAGTGTGACTGCCCCACATTACACCAATGGGAGTCGGTGTTGCCTACTTGTACTTCATGATGTGGGTGTTAAGATCCTTTAGTCTGTTGCTCTTCACAAAGTATAGGGTTGGCTGGTGTGAATCATTGATGTAATAACTAGTGTAGGTAAACCTGCATAAACTGTGCTGTTCTCAGTATGTCGTTGGAAGTCTTTTGCATTGTCTTTTTCTCATAGCTACGGAATTCTCTATAAATATACACCTATAAGATCTTTGATTAGTGTTATATTCCGTACCTCTCACAATATAATATAAATGCATATAATTTTTTTTAAGAATCCAGAGTTCCAAGACAAAATCGCATTTTATCACAACCTCAGTATTTCATTGACTGAATTTGTGTGTATGGTCCAGCCTGCAACTGTAAAAGTTTGTCATTTGATACAGTAGTGTATGTGGGTCCATGTATATGTAGCAAAGTACATGTAGATATAGTTGTACTTATAGTAAGTTGTGTACAGGTTATTAGCCCTGACTAAGGTTGAGGGTTTAGTCAGCTCTGACTGTAAACAGTCTGGCTGACCTCACCACCCCCCTCCCCGCCCCCAGGTGTAAACAGCTCTGAACTGTTCTATAACACAGCCCTGGGTCAGCCTGCTCTGACACAGGCCACAACCTCCAGCAGGATGGGCTGGACATGGCTGGACGCACACACACACACACACACACAACAGTTGATCTGCTTCAATTCCAATAACCAGCTGATCACTGGCTGCCCTCTTTGATGGCCATTCCTTCTTGTCTGACATCATCCTTTGGCCTAGCTTCAGGCACCAGATGACGTCAGTCAGCTGTCTACTTTCCCTGTATCCATTTGCTGCTCTGTGTCTTACTATATTAAGACAGCTCATTCCTCCTTCAAACTTGAAAACATGCTTCTGCATCTGGCTGGATCTGAATCAGGAAGTTGGGGATAACAAGCGATATTGGAATCTTACTACGTGTACATGTATGATAACTGACCTAGAATTTCACCTGTAAATGTGCATTTGCAGAGGCAAGTACATGTATATATCATGAAACATTGCTTGGTGCAGACACTTACATTTTTCCAGTAGACTCTCTACATATCTCCCAAACAAACCTAAAGACATCTTTCTGAGATCAAAACATCTCTGAGAATAAGGCAGCATGTGGGAAACCTCATCATGAGTGACATTTCAAGTCCTGTGCCATATATGCCATTAGCTCCTCATATATGTCATTAGCTCCTCATATATGCCATTAGCTCCTCATATATGCCATTAGCTCCTCATATATGTCATACTCCTACATGTACATGTGAAGTTCAGGTACAGGAACTAAAATTTTGCCCCCAAAAGTTTATTTTAGAGTCAAATAAATGTCTGAAAATTTCATTCGGTGCTGAATGGTCTTACAGCCTTCCAGAAGGACATCACACCACATGTACCAAAATCCAACAGATCCACTTGTAGGTTTCACATAATGCACAGGTACATGTAGTGTCACTTGGAAGAATGTAAGCATCATCTTGACTCAATATTTCAGCAATCGATTCAAAAGGAAGCTCAAGTTGCACACCTTGTGTGCTACCTGTACCTTGTGTGCTACCTGTACCTTGCAAACAAATCTCAAAATCATAATTAATCATGGAAAACATTTTGGTAATTCATTGTAACTGTATGTTCTTAATATTTAAATAACTTCTTCACAGTCGCAGCTGGAAATTGGTGATGAAGTACACTAAGGCATTGTTCCTTGTGGATATACAACACTTGAACTTACTGGTGTGTTCTGTCTATAAGTTGCTGGTTTCTGCATCAAAGTAGAAATGTACATCTAAATGGTTTTGTCCTGTAGAAGATATATATCTACATCTAACTTTATTTTAAATACATACTCTAAGCGAATCAAGTAAATGAGAAAGACGATAGTTCACTCACTCATCATAACAATGCAAAAACTGTATAATTAGCAGAATGTATCGGTAAAGATACCAACATCGTTAACAATTAAAATTAAAAATCTGTGAACGGTGTATGTGCACAGCACACTGAACATGCACCTGTAATTGTAAACATATGCTTGTTTGCTACCGTGCTTGTTTTTAGTACACTCAGCACAGCTGTTCAGTGCGTTACTGTGTGCATCAGCCTCGGAATACATCAATCATGTCATTTGTTGTTGCCTTGGGTGCAGGTTGACCAGTTATGATTTTACCAAGATCAGCTTTGTGTAGTTAGGCATGGGTGTGGGTACAACCTGATGTAGAGTGCACATCTATGTGTATATTCACAAAGCAAGACTGCTTTTTGGTATATGTGATTGTTGATACATGCAAGTAAACCTTTAATGTGTAATAAAAAAGTTCTGAAGCCCACTGTTTATGTGTGTTGCTGTTAATAAGTTTAGTTATCCTGTTTATCAACATTGCAAGTCTGAACATCACCTATGCTGCAAAACCCGCTGTCTTGCGATTGACTTGAACATAAAGAGATAATACCCTAATTGCATTTTTATGTTGTGGCCTTGGGGAAAAAAAAAAAAAAAAGAAGCGAAAGAAAGAGAAAATGTGTGTATGAAGGGGAGAGGGTAATAGCTGTGATTATGTTAGCAGTCTCACATGTATGGCCATGCTTCTGAGCACATGTCACAACATGCTGCCAGAAGTCGGTTACATCTTGGTTTCAATGATGATCAATTTATTCCAGTTTACAACACCAAGTGTTTGTAAACATATCTCTTACACTACTGACACTGCCTTAATTCTCTCATAAAAAGTCTCTTTGAACTGCAATCAGATATTGCTGCATTTGTTTTTCAGATCAAATTCAGTTTCCAATATACTCTGTCATTTGAAAGTACGAAATGTGTATGAGTAGTTCATGAACAGTATTGCCTCCCTTGATTAGATTCTTTATGAAAAATTAAGTTTAAGGAAAGACTAAGCAGATATTTTGTCTACACAGAGTAAGAATTTGAGACATTTGTCTGTACATTGTAAACCTATGTGGTGTAGGGACAGACATGCTGTGATGAATTGTACATGTATCTCATCCCCCAAGAGACAGATCAAACATCCAGCAAACCACTGAACATTGATCAGGTTGTCTGGACTGTTAGGTCCAGGGGCGGGTTATACTAAGCCAATTCTGACTGAAGTCAGAATTTTTATACCTCGTCATATTGCTTAGTTTTCGGTACTGGAAATTAAAATTTAAACATATTTGTCGTAGGGTGACATTGATGATAATAATGGAGGTCTAAATGTTAATTTAAATGGCCCTCAAAATAAACCACATGTATAAAATATTTCTGGTTGTATGGAATTGGCCCCTGACCTTGTACATGTGTGATGGAACTGATTTTGTTCCAGGACTTGACTTTTACTGCTTTTTGTACAGCACAGCATGTATCAGTCAGAATGTACATGCATTGAGTGAGCTCTGGTAGAATATTGTGCGGTCTTCTGTGTGAAATGGAAATTATCTGTCGAATACCTTTTTGCTTTTTGTTCTGTTCAACAACGTTGTTTTTATTTGGAGTGCTTCAGTTTCCCCCACTTGTAAACCAGATATCTTGATGGACATTGCAGCATTCAAATATGAAATATTGCAAAATGGAAATCATGACATAAGCTCATTAAGAATAGAACTGTATTGTAAAACCTCATTATAGTTTTGTATGAAAGAAAATAGATCCAGCTTCCTAGTGCATCAGTCCACCCGTCTGTGTAGGAATGCCCTGTTCTAATTATCACCTGTGTTTTCAGCATTTGAGGAAAGCTTGGACAGAACAGATGGCTTTTCGTACAGTAACTCATCAACACAGAGCCCAAGTGTCAGTGATGACTCAGACAACGAGGACAGTCAGGACATACCCAGTAAACATTCCCAGCGTAAAACCCTAAAGGGAGCTACCAAAGCCCATATTAGCTCGTTCTTGGACCTCACCTATTGGAAGAAGTAAGCTGATTTATTTACGTTGGTATTAAATGAGCTTATGTATATGGCTACCTGGAAAGATCACTGAGTACAGTAATGGATTTTATTGCTTTATTTGTTTTAATACTTCATTGCTTTGTAAGTGCCCAGTTGGTGGAGCAGTTTACATTTTCAGTATGTGTATTCTTACTTATCCGCCTCTTAGACCATAGTGCTTTATAATGATGTGTAATTGTTGGTTGGTCAAATCAAATACTGGCTTTTTTGTATGGATTAATTGAAGCTGTCATATTATAAGCTTAGACATGTAAACTCAAAATGTAATTTGAGGGTACTTGCTGGATCATTCAGCATAAATATTCTTACTGCATTCTGGGACTAATGAAGGTTTACCCGGGCTGCCATTGTAGGATTGTAGATTTCTTGAATGAAGTGTTAAATGGTAATTATAAAAATTCACTGGTAATTTACATAACATTATTTCAAAATATTATCTTTCTTTGTCTTTTTAAAATATTAAAATCAGTGTATCTAACTCTGCGTGCAGCAATTTTATAAAAAAATTCTTTTTTTCTAGTCTCGAGATTTCATGATAATGTCCATCTGACTTTTCTTTGATGCCATCTAGTCTTGATCTTGCAGATATTGTGCTAACCACGCATTATCTTTTTTGTGTTCAGGACAGAGGTGTGTTGTGGGATCATTTTCAAGGGTCTGAATGATGAGGTGTTGGTGGACCCCCAGCTGCTGACCCCCTGCTGGGCATGTCGTCAGGGCAAACTTTCAGGCCCCAACTCCATGAAGAGGTCCCAATCCACTGACACGGAAAGTGTCAGTAACCTGAGCTATCCTGAACAGGATGACCTTGACGCAGATGGCGACCTTGACGCAGATGCTGAACTTGATGCAGATGCTGAACTTGATGCAGATGCCGACCTTGACGCAGATCCAGAAGATGACCTTGATGATGATGGCCCAGGTCAAGTGTCAAACCCATTCTCAATGTCAAACCTCCAGTGTGGCACCCAGCAAATGGAGTCGTTACAACAACAACGAGTAATATCAATGGAATGTTAAGAATCTGTAGGAAATAAATCAAATATAGAAATGGAGAGAGAGCAACCGACTACGCAGGTGCGAGATACATATATATATATATATATATATATATATTTTTGGCTGTCATCAAAATGTTTTCCAAAGTCAGACGGACTAAGGTTTGAGGCAGCTCTATTTCATATCCACGACCGCTACATTATCCATCATGACCAGTTCAACTTGTGCTGCAGTCTAACTGATTCCGTGTACAATCCACACACTGTATACACATGTACACATGCCCAGTGTGACTGGTATGTTGCCTCTTAAACCTAAACAGACATGTTATTCTTGCCATTGCCGGATAATCTCTGAATGTGCTCTCAACAGAACCCTGTCACAATTCCCACCAGTTTAAATTTACACGTCAGTGACCTGATTTCATTTATTTTCCTGGGGTCTGGGCACAGATATGACGATACAGGTGTCAGTTGAATGACTACTGTACCCTGCACAAATCCGAGGGCCGGGTATGCCTCAAGTGCCCCAGGAGTAAACAGATCTGAATTTTTTCATTTCATCTCAAAGCTTTGGTATCAAATATTGCTCAAACTAAGTCACTTTTGTTATTAATGCTAAATTTTTAACATGTTTTTCTGTAGACACTTGATGCATTTCATATCAGTTTGAAACTGTGCATTTTCGTCAATGATTCATGTATATATATATTTTGTCATGAAATTTTTACTTGGAAATTTCAATGTGTACACAGCATGACCAGAGTTGATGATATGTTGCATGCGCCAACTGCCATTGTTTCTAAATAAGAGATTTTGTACTGTTAGAGATTTGTAAAGGTTGTCACATCATCAAACATTGTAGTAATTTATTTAATTATTACCGTGAGCATAACATGGACATTTGTAGGCCTTTCACATTTATTGCACGAAGGCACAGTTAGGTGTAGTAATTCACAATGGTATATACTGTGATTATTAGGTAGTAAGATGTCAGACTGCTGTTTAAGTTTCAGTATTGTGCACTCAAGGAGACGCAACTCTGGTTGTACCATATCACATGTCAATGATGGCCTTATGAACACAACAGACCCCTCAAGTTGTGTTTTAAAATACTCAGGCAGGTGTAAGAGAACTGAGCACCCACAATATGTCGAGGACACTTATACAAGCTTTGCAGCATTGCGAGGAAATCGTGTATGCAGCATTTCTAGTAGGCCAAAGCCTGCACATGGCAGCAATGGTCAACACCAGTCTGTCTGTCTATGATTAAGAGATGTACACTTGATGGCTGAAATCTGGTATCTGCTCAGGACGAATTTAACTGAACAGACCAAAATGTAGTGAATGAAAAGTTGAAAGGGTTTCACC
The DNA here is from genome assembly GCA_016165875.1 of Acanthopleura granulata. Classification (NCBI taxonomy): domain Eukaryota; kingdom Metazoa; phylum Mollusca; class Polyplacophora; order Chitonida; family Chitonidae; genus Acanthopleura; species Acanthopleura granulata. The sequence goes on from JABBOT010000003.1 coordinate 24,359,187, forward strand.
AGAAATCTTCCTACCTATGCTAAATAGTGTTGGTATTTTGCAAGGACATTTATGATGTACATGTACTTGGCTGCGATAACCATGGTCTGGAGAATCCAACTCAATGTTCATCAGTAATTCAATGGATGAGAATTTACAACTCCATGTCCAGTACCTTTCATTGATTGTGAACATCGGTATTTCATCTGATAGTCCAGAAAATCGTCAAAAACCCTTGATCAACCAGACTGCTCCACGAGAAACCCATCGTTCATTTTGACTGTTCGGTTCTCTGAAGCAGGCTGCGAGAAGATATTTGATACAATGATGATGGTGTAGTGTTTGGCTCATGGACTAAATTCCTTCTCATTGAGTCTTCAATATGGAGGGCTCAAGGCATGTAAGGAAGCTGAGAAGTGTAGCAATGGTGGCATGAACGTAGTTTGTTGTTATGCTGTTGGTATTTTCTGACAATTTTGTACAGCTGACATATTTATTCAACAGCTTGTCAACAGAGTTTTGCCACAGGATAATAGACGTCCTTCATCAGTGCAGTTTTTCATTATCATCATTTGATGTCCGTCTTTAGTAATGTTATTTGTCATATGGCAGATTAAGTTTTCTTACTTCGAAGGAATGGTGAATCTGAATAAATGAGTTTTTTCCTAGATTCGTCAGTGTACGAGAAAGATTGGAAACAAAACTTCAATTTGTCTTGAATGTGCTTTGGCCTCCATTCAGATGTGTAAAGTATTTGGTTACATATTGTACTTAACATTTGTAGGAAGTTTATAGTTTATTTTTGTGAACTAGGTATTGGTTCCTCTCTGGATATTTTTCTTAGAGAATGTTTCAATGTATAATTTGTTAGTTACATGTACCTTTTGTTTCGACTCAGAGCAATGTGTTATTATTGTTATTGTTTATTATGTCAACTTGCATTGAACATTCTGTTATTATAAATGGAGTCAGAGAGCCTATTTGGGCTTGTTGGCAGAATGGCCTGATCTTATTATTTATACATGATATATTTAACTAAGTCAATTGTATAGTGTAGATGTACGTGTATTAATTTCGATGGCATGGACATTCGTTTTGACCAGCTCTTCCCACCGTTAACTACATATAATAACTAATACAGAGGTAATTGTACTAATGAATACTCATTGAGCTCAGCCAACGATAGGCCTTTACATACATGTAGGTGTGTACATTTTGTGGTGAATTTTTGTTTTCAATCGAAAGTATGTTTTCATGATCTGTTTTCTGAAATGCAAAATTTCCCATTATATATATGGATAGAATACACACTTGCGTTTATATATGCGCTCTCAAGTTGATGGCTGATGCTCGCCATTTTCTATTAACTGTTAAAAGTGAATTTGTACATACATCTCCCTTTTATCCTACATGTGTACTCCCTGGTATCACCTAATTTATTACTGGTATATATTTATTCTACATAATATCAAGAGGCTCTTTTCAATGCTTTAATGTATACATGTACATGTTCTCTGTACACTGAGGGGGATAAGTGTGGATTACCTGCAGAAGGACTAGGCTGGTGCAGATGTGTATGTAGACAGTTTTCCAAAGATCTCATATGCTGTACTCTGTGTGTTGTTTGTATCAGTGAAAACCCTAGTTTCGTATTTGTAAGTGTAACATGGACGCTGCCTCGTAATCAGAAGTCTACAGTGACAAAAATAATTATCTGCCCTTTATTAGTCTAAACCATCTCTGAACACGTTAAGTGCCTGTCCATTTCTGGACCATGCAACAATACCTGGCAATAGTGAAGTCACACACAGTCACTGTAATCTGGGCAAGTCATTCCATTCAAATCTTCCAGACAGTTGGCGCCCAGGTCACATGATGTGTCTGAATGAAGAAAAATCACTCCTGAACTTCAGAACTGCCTTTGTGACTTAACATTCACTCTGATGATACATGTATTACAATGTAAACCGAATGGTGCTTGACCAATTGTTTGATAAAGACTTGTCTTTTCAGGGTGCAGTGTATGTGAGCCATCAGTCTCATGAATATCTGCGAGTGTCGTCGCCGCTGCTGATTTCTGTCCAATCAGAAGCGGGGTTTTGTGGCGATCGTAGGTTCTAGCTGGTATTGTTAGTTGTCTTGCTTGTTTGTAAATGACGCTGTATTTGTTCTGTGATGAGACCGGAATGTACCTCACATTGGTTGGGAAGAACAGGTCTCCTGTAAGTATTTAACACATACAGAATTTCAGCCAGTTCCAACAGATTTCTCAGTGTATTGAATCATTCATTCGTTATAGCCATTCTTGCAACACAGTTGCCACAACAGATTAGTTCAGTTCTGTTTTGATCATTGAATCTTACCTGCGAAGCATATTGTTAGATGTTTGCCCATACAGATACCCCTATTCCATTATTGTCAATATAATCCAGTGAAACAAAAATCAACTGCCAACTACTGCTCAGTTTTGGAAGCAGTGACTGCTCAAAATGCAATTTGATTCAGGGTATGAAATTGATCAAGTTTTCACTTTACATTTCCCTGTTGCAACAGTTTAGGAAAAAATTCTACAGGTTGCTGACCAAATATAAATCTTGCAATTTTAAAGCACTCAAATTTTGACATTGGAGTTAATTACCCCATATCTGTATCTATTCTTTCACAACAGGCACTGTTTATGGAAGCAAAATGCAGTAAGTACATGTAGGAAGTGTTTTTAGTGTTGGCAGGCCGGTTCTCAATCTATGAATATGGAACATGGTCTACTCCCCAGCCAAAAAGGAATAAGTGACCCATTCAGCAACAATTTTTATGATTTTGGGAAAAGAAAATATTAATATTTAAATATCAGTATTTTCTAATCATGCTTTTCAAATATGCATTTGTATGTTCCTTGAGGAATAGCCTTTATGCAAAGTTATGCGAAACATATTGACCTAGTCAAGCTCATTGGATAACCTGCATCTAGTTTTTGGTGTAACACCACGTCAGGTACTTCGCAATGGAATTTCGCAGTGAAATTTGACAGAAGCTTTCATATATGTGGTGTAGAAAACGTGTTTCGCACGAAATAGAAACATACAGAACATCATAGACCTTTAGTCTTCCCTGCTTTGGGTGTGGATTTACAAGAATCTCAAGCCTCTTTTTGACATTATTTATATCTGTAATAGTTATCTATTTGTAACTGATGTTTAGTGTAGAAAGTGAAGTCAAGTAGGTGACACCAGCATAGTAAAGTGTAATAGTCCTCAGTGATCCCTTTCTAATGTGCTTCGTACAATCATGTCCAAGGAGCTTCCAACACAACGAATTCTGTTCTCTCAACCAGTGAAAAATTAGTAGAACCCAAAAAGATTTTCCCCTGATTATTATTTATTATATGCCAACATTAATTTATTGTTACAATGTTCCATATCATTATTGGTTTTTGTTTTGTATTTGTTTGTATTTTCGTTCCCCTTTGTTTTTTTTTTTAGTTGGCAAGTTGCCTGATGATCAAGATCAGCAATATTTTCCAGAGCTGTTCATGTACTTCTGGATGAATGCTTCTGTGCTGCTTATACCTGTATTGTTAGACCGGTCAGAAGTCTGTATTTTTTGCTTCTGTTTTGTTGTACATTGAACATTCCGGGTACTACACAGTCAATGTTACTCTGGTTTATATGCGATCAAAATGTTACAAGTTATATAAGGATCATTACAAATCATCAGTTTTCAAAGAAACACTCCTATTTTGTCCATGTTTTTGTGTAACCAGTCTGTACATGTATCGTTTTGTATCGTTTATTGAAATAAAAAGATTTGGTACGTTAATTCCTGATATTTCTGAAGTTTTTTCTTTTTAATGTGTATTACATTAATAGCATATGTATGTAGTGTAAAAATCGCCAGAGAAATATCCCATGTCCCAGAATTTGAGTTCAGAGGCAAGCAACTTCAGTCAGATTAACCATCTCAGGACTGATTGCCAGGCTCAGATTATTGTGATCCCTGAAGGTGGCTGTTATTATTATAGTAGTGGAAAGGTTAACTTTTATATTAACTGATTCTGCCTGGTTCAAACGTGCCTTACAGTTTCTGTTTATAATCCATCAACAAATTGTCTTCCACCAAAAACGGTGGTGTATATCAGCGCATAACATGCAGGAAAGGTCATCAGTGACTAGTAAAAACTTGTTCGTCGTCCTAGGTATTCCAGTTTCGTCCACCCATAAAAATTACCACCATCACATGAAATTCCCAAGTATGGCATTTAACAACAATCAATCAATCATGTATGATACAGGTATATTTGACTTACATCACCTGAAATAGGGTAGAGTAAAACCATGGAAACACATGATCGTGTCAAGGGATGAGCTCTTAACAGATGGAAAATTATAAACTGAGAGCAAACCATTTATTAGCAACTGAAATAATTCATTTTGTTTAGGATTTCTTTTTTCAACTAACTTAACTTGTCTGAAATGTTCAAAGAACATTTGATAAAACTTACAAAAAAAAAAAAAAAAAAAAAAATTGTGTAGATCTGAATTTTAATCACGGCAGTATACATGTATTATCAGTCATTTGCATCACCTGCATAAACTTTTTTAACTCAACAACAAAAAATCACTCACTAAGGAGGTAAAATTAAAATTATTCCTTAAAGTTAAAGTTATCAGAATAAGGGACATTACTTCTTATATAATTTCTTCAGAGACATGGACACTAGATTTCATGTTACATTTTGTGATTTATAATTTGTCCACGTAGAAGTCCACAGAAGGGATCTGGGGGGCGAGTCCTTTACGAGATCGGACATCTGCCACAACAATGCCAGCTCGCGAGCTTGACTCAAGAGGGTTGCCAGGGAGCAGTTGCCAGTGGTCAAAAAAGCATTGTGGGAATGCCTGTCCACTTGTACTGCTGCGAAGTTCTGCAGCAAAGCCTGTTCCAAACGGGAAATGAAACTTAGTTTAGTGTGGTAGATACGTTTAGGATCCTTGAGTGAAGATGAATGTAAATATTCTTCTGGCAATGTTACATGCAATGTTACATGCAATTTGCAAACGCAATCAGTTTTGACACAGTTTTATATTTTGTAGACTTCTAAGTTTTGGGTTTATTTGTAAGACACAGCACGACCTGGTTGCCAACTGTGAAGAGGACAACACCCCAAAACACGAATCTCATTGACTATGTAAATGTACATTAACTACACGGGCAGCATAACAATAATAATAATAGATGCACAACACTGAAGTATTTTCAACAGTTTCTAGTATTTTAAGGATGACTTTGGCTTTACAACTTTTCAGACTGCTTTTCTATCAAAGTTTCTGAAAGTCTCTCAAAGAAGCTTGATCTTGTAATGAACATACCAAAAGACTCTTTGACTGGTAGGTAAGCCTTGACAACTCGTGCCTGTGTCCCCTGCACTGCTAGCTCTTGTACCACCTGACCTCTCTTCCTGTTTACCAGACCAAACACACTCCCCAGCACAGACTCTGGACACTGCAACACAAAACACAAGACAACATTTTCAGACAGGAATATGCATGCATTCATCCTAAGTTGCACAGGGTAACAGCTAAAATTACACTAAAAGCAAATCTTTGTGTTAAATAAAGGCAAACATAGCATAGTACAGAAAATCTTCATCCCACATGTAATGTTTTGTTTGTCTATGGCAGGAACAAGGCTCAATGCTCCCAGAACGGATGCTAATGGTGTCACTAAGGCAATACTCCAGCCATATCTTGACAAATTAAAATGTTGGCTGCTCAATGCTTCAAGCAATCCATATGATTCAGTCGTGGAGAAACCCGCAAAAATGCTTCAGAATCACAGAACAATGATCACTATAGTTCACATGCACACCAAGAGCAGCCAAGCCTCCAAACACTCTCTGTTTTCCATGTTCTGGATTATCATGGGCATTTTTGGCACGGCATGTCTCAAAGCATATTTTACTTGTTTCTGTATAACTCCCATTACACTTTCAAGATGCAAGATTTCAAGTTAAACAACTAAACAGGGTCTCCGTGACCAAAGCGGGTAGCGTGCTGGTGCAGAATAATGACCCAGGTGCCTCTGGCCAATCCGATCGCTGTGAGTTCAAGCCCAGCTCATGTTGGCTTCGTCTCCAGTCATACGTGAGAAGGTATGCCAGTAACCTGGGGATGGTTGTGGGTTTCCCCCAGGCTCTGCTTGCTTTCCTCCCATTATAACACTGGACGCTGTCTTATAAATGAAATATTCGTAAGTATGGTGCAAAACTCCAATCCATGGCAAACTCATAAAACTCCTTTCCGCCTAACACAAATAAGTCCAAAGCTGTATGCTCTTTTGTTGTTTCCAGGTAGAGCGCTTAGGTAGTACATAAGCATGGCAATGTCACAGCAGGAAAGAATATGTTTTTCCTGAGATTTGGACCCTTTTGTGTAGTCTCCCATTAAAAAAATAAACAGATAAACAGCTGTGAGACTACGGCCTGGTTGAATTTAGCCTGCATCATCTAGGTAAAACAGTTCCTATCCAGATCAGATAAATATTTTCTCACCTCATCCTACTACATATGGAAACAGTTCACACCACCATCTGATTACACAACACCAACTGCTGAAACTCGTTATGAACCTGAGGTAAATATACAAATGTAACAAAGACATACCTGTATCTCCACCTTGTACACAGGCTCCAGAATCCTTGGTGAAGCTGTCAACAGAGAGCCCAGCAAAGCCCGCCTTGCAGCTGGGATGATCTGCCCTTGACGAATGTGGGCGGGGTCAGAGTGAATGTGGGCATCAACAATGTCAAACCGTACCCCTCTCACATTCTCTTCACACAGCACCCCCTATAACATGAGAAATCAAATTTCATGTCACCAACACATTGGGAGCTGGGTCATTTGGACTGCTTACTCACACCACATGAAGACTTGGACAGGTGGGTGTTTGACATTAAAATATATTCAAACCTTGGTTGGTTTACAAAGATACAGTTCTTAACATACTAATAGTTAACCTGTGGATTGTCCTGAGGCTCTGAATAGTTTCCTCCCAACATAATGCTCTTGTATAAGTGAAATATTCTTGAGTACAGCATAAAACACCAATCAAGTAAATAAATAAATAAATACTGCAACAGTTTACATGCTAACTATTTACACTCTGGTTAATACTATGTAATGTATTAATTAGAGTGCTATATTACAGCACTCTGGTTAATACGTGAACAAAACTAGACAATGACCTTGGAAAATTGTTCCACCTTACCAAGCAACTGAAATCTTCCAATCAACAGAGCCAGTCCTTGTCATATACTACGCTACAGGACACCTATCACGAGACATCTAATCTCTCTGACAGGTGACACAACGGCCTGATAACAGGGTACCCACCTCTTGAGTGGCCCACTGGAAGCCGGCACACACAGAGTCCTTGATGCTGCTGAGGTTCTGTATTGCCTTAGTGCTATCCACCAACATGTTAGGGCCACTTGTGCTGGGGCCGAAACACCAGATCTTACGGGCATGTGTAGACTCGAAATCGAAATGCTCTGCAAGATACTTGGCTCTTTCCTTAAAGTCCTGGTTGGAAGTGACTGTACCCTGTAATAATGAAGAATTCAACTTTGAAACAAAACATGCAATTACATTTTTGTTCCAACTGGATTTGGTCTGATACATGCACCTGAACACTGGCATGACATACTAGCAATTAAATTTATTTGACTGAGAGGTTATAAATGGAATATTATTAACAAATCAAACCTTGAAATATAACTGAAGAAAAAGATCTCCTTATTTTTCCATATGCTGCCAAATTTTGAGCATTGAAAACACGAGAAATTAATATAAAAATGTATATGCATAAAGATTTCTACAAGAAAAATATGACATGGCCATGACAATTACAAAACACATGACAATAGAAAACTTGCACTCACCTCATCAACCTCCTCAGCAAGTCCCTCAGGGAAAGGCTGGGCCGTCATGAAGAGACGATTCAGTTTGTTACCCGTCTTAGCCAAGCACACTCGGTCAGAGAGACAAGTTACAGTCTCGCGGTACGTCACCAGAGGGTCAGATTTCTACAGAATACAACAACCTTACTGTTGTGCTACACCATATGATAACACCTTAGCTAAGTCTGTCACCTGGATATGGCTGAAACGTTGCCAATGTTGCATTAAGCCAGAATCATTTATTCATTCAAAGTGTGTCATTACGTCTTATTCACATACACCTGATCAGCAGGACAAATTACAGTCTCCTAGTATGTCAACAGAGGGTCTGGTTTCTATCGAATAAAACGAATATACTGTCACAATACACCATAAGATAGCTTAAAGTTTGCTGTTACATGGAAACTAAAGGTAAAAAAAATAGTGTATGCTGCAGAACACTAACACCTCTGTTCACCTGAAGGGTTTCAATGGTTGGTTGGTTGGTCAGATTTTTGATATCCTATCTACCATGGAACACTCACTCAACAAAGAACACAACTTCTGGTGGGGTCTGAAAGACACTGCGAATCTCCATTTTTATTTTTCATACATGTATACTTGTTTCAAAGTATATATACCGGCCACTAAGTTTTGTCTTTCAAACCACTGGTTATCTCCCTTTGTCCACCCAATCTCTGCAGCTCCACTCACCTTGAGCGCGATGCCGGCATATTTGTTCTCCAGGTCATTAAGGCAGATCTCCAGATGGAGCTCTCCAGCCCCGGCGATCACATGCTGACCATTCTCTGATGTACACTACAACATGCCAACAGAAACTGCCATCAAGTACAACTCTTGTCCCGTGTGCTATATGTGAGCATTTTTGATGTTTGAACCACTGTATATACATACACATATAACTAGTTTCATGAGGGAGGAATGAGGCCTGGAGAAAATTTCCTACTCAAAAACGGTTAACAAATTAAACACATCAGGCATCTTCTGCAAAACTGTCATTGTATGCACAGTGCGTCACGATGATCCAAAATTAGGCCAAAATATGTATATGTATAGATGTCTCTCCTTGTTACTTCATTTGCTCCTGACAGTTAGGGTGCGATAGGCTCGCAAAGACAATGGGCTCAAACACAGAACTATGTGGGGTGGAGTTTCCACCGTATCTGAAGACTTGCCCGATGATAAGAAGAAAGAACAGATGCAGGAAAACAAAATTTGTTATTTACAGAAAAACATTAATGAGTGATTGGACAGCGCTTAGTCCATACAGTGAGCGAGCAGACTAGAAAAACGGAGTGCTTTAATCATTCAGATGTGTCTCAGATTACTGACATCTCACACACAGAGGAGTCCCAAAACTCAATTTTCCCAAATGATATGTTTATAGCATAATTCAATATTCATGAAGCCAACACAAATAGGCCCATGTGTATGTATGAAAAAATGTTTTTCATATAGGCCTATAGTTCACAGTTAGTTGGATAAATTGTACATGAACAAAATACCATTGTCGCTTGAAGGCAAGAAACAAAATTAAGGGCATATTTTATTTTATATTTCTTGTGACAGACCCCATGATTAAAAGGTTTATAACTATCCGTAGTCCTAGCTATTCATTTGTGGTACATATATCATATAAGCCTGCCCCTCTGCTCACTGTTCAATATGATTTTGGCCTATATCTCAGTCTTGCCTTTCTAGTATTGTAGACAAAAATAAACAAAACATGTGTAAATGTGGATTTTGGTTACTGCATGCAAGTGTGTGATTCCATATGTGTCTTTGTCATCGTTCAAAGACTTTTTACATACTGAATGTGACTGCATCTACAGGTATCTGAGTAGTGCTATCTGACCATTTCGACCATACCGCACACTGTCAAGAGAGGAGCTCAAGGAAGTCACTCTGCACATGTATTATTAAAGTATTCCATGAGTTAAAATGTATCCATGTCTATAGCACTGTTTACTCCGCTCCCTACTGAACAAACATGAACATCTTAAAACGGCACACAAGCGGTGCATTCATATTACAAAACTGAACATTATAACAACATGTGTATTGCTGTGCACCCCAGGTGTCAGCCATCATGGCAGTGACGTGTTTCGATGGAGGCTACGACGCGTATTGCACGCAAACTATAGGCACATACTACAAATTACAGGTATGACCAATAGACTATTTAATGAACATACCTGAACAATGGTATCAGATTTACACAACCTCTTCAGTCCCTCAATCAGCTTGGGCAACTCTGAGGCCTTGACCGGTTCAACAGCCACACGGACGACCGGACTGACAGAAAACTTCAATACCTGAATGGATGGAATTAAATCATTCAAATACAGATGTTCATCATGGGACACAGAGAAGGTGAAGAAAATTACAGTTTTATTTCCAGCACAATTAAATGAAAAATTAGAAAAATGTAATCTGATAATTATTTTTTTTTTCAACTTCTGTCCATGTCTGCTAAGATACATTACAGTGAAATTGACTAATTTAATTTAATTATGAACTTGGTTTTGAATGGATGCATAAGTTAACATTTCTAGCTTTCGGAATAAGCCAGGAAGAAGTGTTATTTTAGTAACAACAGGTATGGGCCACTTTCATTCAGTCCAATTTCTTGTAACATTTTTTAGGATTTACATGTTCAAAAACCTAACTAGCTGACCTTAATATTGTGAGCATGAGGGTAAGTTGTGATGGTCCCTGTCTTGGTAAGATACTGGTCGATGCCCCCTAAGCCCACCACATTGCCACAGGGCACATCTCCTACTGACATTGTTCCTCCTGCCATCATGATCACAGCTCTGTAAACACGAAAGAAATACAGGTACATTCTTCTGTTGAATGTCTCTGAAATTTGAGAAAATACAATGGATGCGTTCTCCATGTCGCAACCTGTTTTCATGCAAAAACTTTATGTTCATAAGCCACAAACATTTTCATATTTCAAAGAAGGCACGGTTACATCTCAATGGTTTTCATGAATAACTGATGATTTGATTGCTTTCAAAATCCCGGCCTCGGGAAGGGAATTTGCCAAGTCTGTTGGGACAACAGTGACCGTTGACATTGCTATCAGGACTGTAGGTGCAATCTAATGGTTGATGAAGACCACTTGACTTCCACCAACAAGGTCTGTATGTATGTGTATCTGTCAGCAATACATAACATCAAAATACATTCAACATATTAGAAGGCTACCTGGTGACGTTCTTGATGAATACATCAGTGTCTTTGCCACTGGCTGGGTTGTAGTTAGGTCCCATGATCCGAACCTTCTGCCCAGAGCTAGCTGTGCCAGAGAAGATCCGTCCAAAAGCAAGAAAACGGGCTTTGTCAGACGAAGGTACCATTTTGGAGATGTACACCATCAAAGGTCCGTTAGGGTTGCACTCCTTCATGGCTGAAATGATACAGGTTGTTTTACAAACAAAACCTTTGGCTACTCAGGATGAAGTTATGTGTGCTTTTAGAAATTCATTTAAATAAGCCCCAATATGTATTGAAATTGATGTAGAAATTGTTGACCTTATTTGTAACAATAGTGCTGCGTAAGTATAGTAGGCAATTATCCAACTGATTTGATGTTCTTAGTCAATGTCGAGCATGGACAACGTCGCCCATGTACTACAGATTTATCATCATGTATTTGCTTGATCTAGATGCCTTGAATTAATGGTGTTTGTTTAATAATATTACACAGCGCTTGGCTCTGATTCTGCAATATCATATCTCAGCTGATACCTTACACTACAGGTATATTGTGTAGCCTATACCATTCATGTATTTGACAGAGTAAGACTCAACAACCAATGCAATTTTTCGGACATTTTTTTTCTCTCTAAAACATGCTCTTTTAGGGGGAAATTTTAATTGTTGTACTCGGGAATATTTCACTTATATAATGGCAGCTAGCATTATGGTTGGAGAAAATCCCAGTGGAAACCCATGACCATCTGAAGACCGGCATTCCCGTTTATGGCCTTAGAGGATGCCAGCATAAGCAGGCCTTGAACTCACTGCGCCCTCACTGACTAGAGCCTCCTCAGTCAATCTGCTGCACTAGCATTCCATGTAACCCATATATAATACTCAATGAAAACAGGCGCACTGATGATAGGACCATGAGCGCAGGGTTTACCTATAGCAGCCTCATCATCCTGGGGTCCCTCATACAATAGCTCCGTCCTATAGCGCTGCGCTGTCACCGGGGACGGCAAATGACGGTCTATCAATTCCAACATGGCCTCTCCCACCGGCAGCCATTTCTTCATCACCACTCTCATCAAATGCTTGCCATCTTTCTCCCACTGTTCATTCTTCACATGGATGCTTAGCTTCTCCACAACCCGCTGCAGCTCTTCCTTCTTGTTCTCTGTGGCTAAGCGTAAGACCTACAGAAACACAAAGATTAATCATTTTCTCCATTACAATATTTAATTCTCAACAATGCACCTAGGAAACCAAAAAAAAAAAAAATTCATTCATGGGGTAAATACCTAGTGACTGCTACCTGATACATTACCAGAGTAAAAGATTTCCCTTCCATGAAAGGAGCAAGGAATAAATGATGCTTAAATTTCTACTGTAAACGCAGGGGCGTCAACGCAAGCTAGGGTGCCGATCTGCGAACTTTGATTAAAACAATACATTTATACACCAGTACTAAAACCTCACAAAAAACCTCACTGGTGTCAAATGAGTATAACACACCTTACACAAAGGTTCAAGGACAAACTTGTTAAATCCACGGACACTTCCTTCTTCAGGCACTTTGGACCACTTGCGAGTGTTGTTGTTGTAGTAGTTCTCTCCCCACAGCCTCTTCATCATTTTGTGCTCCTTCACATTGACTTTGCCTGCGTACATGCGCGCAAACTGTTGCAGCGTAAAGCCCCATCCATGGATTCCTGCTCCAAACGCCACATCTCCCTTAGCTGGATCCAACTACAAAAACATATGATTATGGTGTTAATAAAGACAAGTTTTTCTATTAAAAAAAAACACACACGTCATTTTCAAAACATAAATGTAACGTCAAGTCTGGCCAGCTTGCCACTTTTTATGAACATTCGAACTAAACTACTTTCATTCATCTGGACTTTAACATTCTCCTCACCTTGCTGAAATAATGTACCTCTCGTTTCTTCCAACGGCTCGTAAGTGCCGTACGAGTTTTGTACAATGTATTTCATGTTCTAAAATGTTGATATTCTGATTGAGGGCTTTCACTGGTAAATATCTTCAAAAATAAGCCACCCAGCCATCCAAGCATTGGACAGAAGATTTGTAGCATATATGCACAGACTTCCTGATACCAAAAAATCCCACTGACGAGTTTTTATCCTTTATACCTTCATATTTCACACACGTAACAACAAGACAATGTCCAAAACAGTAAAAAGGCAAAATTGGAAAAAAGGCTTATTTTCGAAGGTATTTACTAATAAAAGTCCTTAATCAGACGATTGACATTTCAGAACATGAAACACATACACATACGCCAATCGCAGAAGTGAGAGGTACATTTCTGCCACTATCTCCTCACTACTGCAGTAAAGTGTGAAGAACTGGACTAGGTTATAACAAGTAAATGTAACAAAGAAACAATTTAACACAATGAGTCACATACATGAAAAGTACAACAGAATGAATCATATACTTCACTTGCAACAACAAAATGTCAAATATTAAAAGTAACATGCATGCAATGAGTCTGAGCGCTCACACTGATGTCCCCCATGGGTCCGTTCTCCTCACTGTACATGGCTATCAGCACGTTGACCGCCTCTACGATTGACCTCAGCTGCTGGAACATCTCCTCACCACTCATCTGCTTCTCAAATACACATCTGTCCAGCTTGTTAATGATCAGAACCGGCTTGATTCTTTCTGTCAGTGCCTGGCGTAGCACCGTCTCTGTTTGTACACAAACACCTGTAGAAAAAATACAGTTGTTAAATTACTTATTTAATTACATGTATTAATCATCTATGCAAGTGTGTAATGTAGCTTCTTTTCATAGCTGAATATGAATGTAACTATTTCCTGTTTTCCCTCTTGAAAAATGCTAACTTACAATACACTGTGCAATGCCAGCCTATTCACGTTTATGAAAACACATTTACACCGATATAAAAAGTCTGAACACTGATAATTTGAATGTTAATACCTACCACTGATGGCATCCACCACAACCAAGGCTCCATCAGTCACTCTGAGAGAGGCAGTTACCTCAGAGGAGAAATCAACATGGCCTGGACTATCAATCAAATTGACCAGTAATCCAGACTTCTTGTCTTCTGTGTGACTGTCTTCTTTGTTGTAGTACAGTGAAATTGCCCTGAAATGTACATGAGGTCAAAAGTAAACGCTATTCGAAAACAACTACATCTACTTTTTAATATTTAACAAAAATTTTAAACAAACACAGAAGGCAATTAAATTCATCTTGAGTATAGCCTGGTGTGTGACATTATTATGATAAGTTGGTCCTGGTGCCAGGAGTCTGACAGATCCCTAATGGCATATAATGATCAGTGAACCATACAGTTAATTCAATTACTGATCTTACGTGGATTTAATGGTGATGCCCTTCAGTTGTTCATCTTCACGGTTATCAGTCAATCTACGGCCACCCGACTGTTCTTCTGAAAGAATTCCAGCTCGGGAGAGCAGTGAATCTGTTAGAGTTGTCTTCCCATGGTCCACATGGGCAATGACTGATACATTGCGGATTGATGATGGGCACACCATCACTGATCTCAACTGGTCAGCTGAGAATTTAGCCTAAAAAGAAAAAAAATTATTAAAAGAAAAAAGACATCCCATATAATGATATAATAAATGGGTAGGAATATATGAAGCAGGCAAACTGGTTTTTTTTCTCTTAATTTCATGATACAATTAAATAAAGAAAGAAAAAGTATGAACTTTAATTGCTACGTCAGGACTGCTGATGTTATCCATAATCGTCACTCAACCTACAAAGTACAAAAACAGCCCAACCCCCCAAACCTCGGATCTGTGTTTCAATTATGAAACCTGTGAAAGCTGTATTCGAGCTTCACAGGTAGGGGCCTGTATATATAAAATCAGTACTGGTACTTCTTTTCTGTCAGCAAACGACATGATCGAGTCGCAGCAACTAATAAACCACACGTGAAGATAAGAATGTGGAGCAAAACATGGGAAAAAAAAAAAAAAACATATGGAGCATACCATAATCTTGCACTATCTCTGGGTCTCTCAAGATATTTTGCAGCTTGTCAGGACCTTTTCGGAGAACCTCTGGTGTTTTAACTGATGTGCGCAAAGCACTAGCTTTTAAAGTCCCACTATGTGGGTAATTCCTCGTAAGTTCACATCTCTTTATGACGCCCATTGCTGTCTCTCTCTTTTATACGTTCCCGAGCTGAGCCAAAGATGTTGTGCAATCTGTTTGACAGCTCAATGGAACTGAGCATTGCACGTGGTTGGTGAAATACCGGAAGTAACAATGAAAAACAAAACTCGTATCTTGTTCACTCCTGAGTTGTTTTTCGCCGAACTCTGTACGGAAGAAAATGAACCCGTAAATTGGTTATATACAGAAATATAAAAATAAAAATAAACAACAACGGCAAGCAAAACACATTATTTATCAATGCACAAAATAATTTTGGAGCAAGTGAAAGGGCACTTGTTCCACTTCCCGTACATGCGCACTTCATAAAGCGTGCTTGCCAACCAACTGAATGGACATGTAGTACTGACAAAAACAAGACGAAACAAGTTAGTTTGGTAACATGTGACAATTAAATGTCATCTGTCATATTTGACTGGGTTTGGCACCGAAGTCAGAACAAAGCGGTAATTTAAGTGTAAAGCAAACTGAATACTTTTTTCCTTTTCTAGTTGAACTAATGCAGATTAGATTAGAATTGTATATCTGCATCACAACAAAACCACGGCACAGGATCAAATGCATCGAATTTAGCATCGAATTTTAGAATCAATGTAGCTGTAGCCTGATGTCACACTTTGTTGTTTACGTTTGCTTGGTTGAGCACCTCTCCTAGTTCTGTGCATGTAGATTTTGTCTTCATGAATAATTAAAAGGAAGTGATTTTTCATTTAAACTTATAGCTCTGCCATCGGAGCAGCAATTAACTCAATCCTAGGATCCAGCACCACTTCAGTGAAATGTTTTAAAATGCTGATATGTTTTCTCCCTAAATATCAAAGTGTAATGACATTTATGGGCAAAACATTCTTCACCTCCAATTTCACAAAAACAGTCCCAGTCCATTGCACTTTTTTTTTCAGTTAACTCTGTATGCCTTTAAAACCATTGGATAATGTCCTAATTGCATATGTTTATGTTAATGTGGGAGTGATGTTAAACCTTAAGGGCTGTCTATAGTACACATGCCTTGTTAGTCAGGCCAGTATCACGAGAATTCTGATGAGTCTTGTCAAATTCTTTTTTCATTTAATTCTTTGTTAAAGTTATTCCCAGGACAATATTTGAAGTTCATATCGCAATCTTATAAATTATTTTGAACGTGATGGGTGAAGGGCTTTGATTCAGCTTGCAATATTTATACTATTCTATACACTATATAGTGTGTAACAAGCTTATATGTTATTCCTGTTCTCTCAATTTTATTACTTAAGTCAACTTTGATTTCTGACTTTCCTGTTTTTCATTTAAGGAAAAGTGAACAAATTCATTGTATGAAGACATGAGCAGAGAAGGCCACCAGGGATAAGCATGTTAAGTATGAGTGAGGCCGAAGGTGTGCCATTAAGTCCCCCTCCCCCCAGGACTTTTGACAGTGATCTGTTTGATGCTTATGATGATGCAGCCTTTGAAACACACATCAACCATGCCATAGGAGCCAGGATTAATCTAGTTGGCATGTCAGGAGCGGAGCTCAGTGAGTTTAAGCTACCTCCAATCGAGCCAGTGAAATGTCACTCTCCAACTTCTGACATGCAGGCTCAAGGCACAAAAAATAGGCATGGAAAAATTATTCAGAAGCCAAGATCTAAGGTAAGTTTACAGGTATCGTTTATAATAAAAAGATTTAAATCTGGCTGGCAGATCCTTCAAACTCAAGTTTTACTTTCACTGATATGATTACAAATGTGAGTGGTTGTTCCCTATTTAATTTTTTGTGAAAAGCACGTTCAGGTTTGTGTTATAATTTTATTAGATATATCAGATGCCTTTTCTATTGTATTATGAAGGTATTATATTATTAATACAAACATACAGTATAAGGTACTGCTTGCGGTAACTTCACACTGTTGGTGTAATTTGGATTCCAGATGAAAATTAAAGGGGAGATCTTAAATTTAATAGTAGATTTTATTAAATTTAGAACTCATCAAAAGGAAGATACGTTTTTCATACAATCTCACAGGAAAAGTCTTTGAGCTTTGTTGTCAGACTTGATTTGTAAAAATTGCCCAGAGTTAAGTTTGTGTTTGTTGAACTTAAGTGAATCATGCAATTCAGACAAGCAGCTCTAGCAATAGCACTTTGCTACCAGGAACACTTGAAATATTATGGTAAGCTCTGTTGTGTCATGATAGTCATAGCCATGTGTATTTCCTTGGATGTGGCATAGGGGATGTTGGTGTGGGAAAGAAAGGATGCAGGTAGATGTGCTTGATATGTGTGTTTGTAATCAGTGGTCAACACAAAGAACAGTGATATTAGGGAGACAGTCAGTAAGATTTACCCTCAGCTGTTTGCTAAACAGTAATTTCAAATTTCTGAGTTGTCTTGATTTTATTTTGTAAGCTTTATGTAGACATCTTTTTCACATTTCTGTTCCATATTATTTCAAGCCTCTGCCAGCTCTACTCCTCCCATGCTGCACTTGCCTGCCCTATGTACAGTGTAGTAAACTGATGGCAATGACAACAAGAAATGGGATGTCTAGTTACTTTATGAGGGAGAATATGTTGATTTAAACCAAATATGTATTGTATATGAAGTTGATAAACTTCAAATTCTGTTTGTTTCTGAGAATTGCCTGTCAGTTGCATATTTGGTTATTTATTAATTAAACGTAGTTCTGTTTACTGATGTAAGGGAATCATTAGAATAATGTGTTCATGGAAGTACAAATGATATTTATCTCTTAATCCATCAGTGCGGAATTATGTAGAGCAAGCTTGCATAGCTCTAATACACCCAGCACAGTGGAAATGAATATTTGAATATGTACTGTATGTGTAAATGCCAGTAATCAGCTTTACAGTGCATGCTATTAACCTAGGTTTTGGGAAATAATCCAAGCTCTCAAAATCCAAATCTGGATTATGATGAGGACTAACGGCCACTTGAGGTTTCTGACCACTTATTTCTGCTAAATATTGAACATGATTTGCTCTCTCTATATTGGAGATTGAACGCCATGTTCTCAGCCAGTAAACAGTCATGTTATACATGTACTCTGCATAAAGCTGCTCTAATAACAGAAACTGATTTATATTGACCATTATGCTCTGGCCAGTGGAATAATTGACCATAATGTTACCTTTTCTCTGGACACAGTTCTCTATCACAGAAGTTAACCTAGGGTTTTTACCTTACCAATTTATCATGTGTTGACTCCTGTGTTGAGGTGAGTGACTTTAAGGAAAAATGATGTAAATGTACACATGTGAATTGTTGTTTCAAAGTAATACATGTCAGGTATGGATGATTACAATTGAAATTCAACAAAAAGAGAAGAAATGAACAAAGTGCAGATAGCTTTTGTTAGAATGCATGTTTGGTAGTGAGTATGCAGGTCTGTATTCAGTAGTCAGACATTCTTAAGTTGGTCAGATTTTTGGCATCATGTTTTATAATATGGGCCTCCTATATTTTAATGTGAGCTATTCACTTAATGAGGATCTTCACTTAAAGACCAGTTAAACTCCTATACTGTATGATACATTGCAGGTATTACCAATTTGCACATGTGGAGTTTTGTGAAATAAATCTTTCACATAATCTTCCAATTAAAAGTCAGATTTTGCTGTGTTTTAGTACACTGCTGTTTTACATGTACATACTTACTTAGTCAGCATTTATGCAAACATGTCATGGTCATTTGGCATATCTGTTCAGTCATCAAATACAGGTGTATATTTGATGATTAATTCATCCCTGGTGAGAGCAAAAGTAGAATAGAATACAGCAATGTAGAAATTGAGAATTGTCTTTTCATGAATTGTACATATAAATGATAATGGCATTGTCTTTTTTTTTTTGCTTTTTCATGGATGGTATATACATATGATAATGCCATTGTATTTGGTGTTTTACAAAATCTGTCAGTCATCACATAGGCCTACCTGTAGATGTAATGGCAGAGCAGTTTACATCATCATTTCTGCTGTACATGTGTGGATAAGATTGCCCCTTTTACATTGCATTTTAAATTCACTGATAACTTATTTCGCTGGGCTTTAATTAGTCACCTCCAACAGTATTTTGGTCAAATCATGATGATGTCCTTTAGCCAGTGTTTACAAATTTGTAGTTTTTCCTGACTGGAACGCCCTGCTGAAGATATCAATCATGACCCTTCACACAATCCTGACATCTGGCCAACCAGTACTTGGCTCATTCCTCTTTATCTAAACAAAGCAACAAAAAAAAATTCCCCCAAAATGTTGTTTGATATCTCCCGTGATATGTACCAGATCGCAATGAAATTTTGCACACACTGTCTGAGTAATCAGACGGATGCGGTGTATCAAGGCAGTTGTCCGCTAATGGGCATGTGCAAACTGAAAATTGGTCGATTTTGAAAATTTCATAACAGGAGTCTACCAGATTTTTCACTTCGAAATTTTGATTTCATCACAGAACTCGTGTTAACAGGCCTGAAATATTTGTGAGGGTGGGCATTAAGGACATCACACACACCACAAGAAATTCATGCAGTTGAACATGACCTGCACCAGGTTCGAGATGATTAATAAAAGGGTCTCGTATCTCGAACCTGAATCGCCCACATTACTGCGCACCAGTCTTGGACATTCAGTGTTGCCTGTTCTGTGACTGTGGTATACCATGTCTTGAATATCCAATGTGGACAGGGTGATTGCAACTGGCCTTTTGGAGGCTAACAGCCCTGTAAAGCAGGTTGCACGTCATTCAGAAATTGCGAGCAAAGTTTCTCTCATCAGGAGATGTTAAGGACCTGTCAAGAAGTGGAAGGATCAGGGCAACCCCACAAAGACAAAATCGGCGAATCATAAACGTCGCATTAAGGAACAGTACGTGCCAAGAAAAGAAAAAACGAATGCAATTTTCGACTCTAGTGTGGATTCCAATCGCTCGTCATGTGACTTAAGATCCATTCTGCATTTCAGCACCAGAGGTCAGAGATCATCTTAGAGCAGATGCAGGGAGTACATCCCAGGCGGCTGGTGAAGAAAGCCTTATTGCTCCACCGTCATAAGATAGCGACAAATCACTTTCGATGGACTAGACAGCAACAGGGCAATGTTCTTTTCACTGATGAAATGCGTGTTTCATTTGTGTCTCCGTCACGTTGACTCTAGGAGACGTGTGGTGTCAGCAGGGTGAACAACATGTAGAGTGCTGCGTGCAGCCAGTAACGCCCTTTGGTGGCAGCGTAATGGTCTGGGCAGGCATCAGTTTGACAGGCAAGACCAATCTGGTTCCTAGTGAGGGAAATGCTGCTGGCTACGTTGCTCAAGTTTTCAGACCGCAGGGTTTGCGATGCACAGCCACCGTTGGAAATGGATTTGCCTTCATGGATGACAATGCGAGTCCACATCATGCAGGGATTGTGCATGACTTCTCCCAAACTGAAGGCATTGACCGAATCCAGTGAGCAGCGTGTTCTCCGGATCTCAATACCATCAAACATATTTGGGATCAGCTGAAACAATCAGTCTATCGTCAAGCTGGGGTGGAGTCCACTTTTGACAGTGTGAGAGGTCTCCTTTAGGAAGAGTTGTTAGCCATCCCGCATGCCTCATCAACATAGTGCGAGTGCGTTGTCGCAGTGTGATGCAATTTCGAGGCGGTTTGACCCGATATTGATAATTACTGGTCGTCAAGTGAAAGTGATCGAATTCTGTGATAAAATAAAGAATTGCTGTTGAAAAATCTGGTTGACTCCTTTTATGAAATTTTCAAAATCGACCGATTTTCAGTTTGTGCATGCCCATTAGTGCACAATTGCACCTGCATATTAATTATTGATATAACGCGTCCGTCTGATTACTCAGATAGTGTGTGCAAAATTTCATTGCCATCTGGTACATATCACGGGAGATATCGAACATCGTGTTGGGGCGAACTGACTTGTTGCACTGTTTATTTCACGACTGCAGGGGTCGCTTTACATAACCACTTAGTTATCCTATGTACTTGTAATGAAGTATCATTCGGTACCTGCACGTAGACTGTAAAGATATTGCTTAATTGAATTAACCCAAGGGATTAGTATTCCAGCTCAGAGAATTGACGCAGGACTCTCTCACTGATGCGTTTGCTGTGAGTTCAAATTCACTTCTTGCTGACTTCCTCTGTGCTAAGATTTTCCGGCCACCTGCAAATGGTTGTGGGTATCTTCAGGGCTCTGCGCAGTTTTCTTCCACCATAAAACTGGTCACCATCATACAAGTGAGATATTCAAAACATAAAGTCAAATAAATAAGTAAATAAATCGAATTCTTAGTATAAAGGAATAGATGATAAATTTGATGAAATGCTGGGTGCTATTCTATCAGTAGTGTATACAAACTTTGTAACCAAGTTCTGTTGGACAATAACCAAACTTATTGTGCCTATTAACTTGTACTGATACTGGTATGCCCAAAAAAAGGTAAGTTTCAAAACTATTTCAACTTACAGATTATGTCGATAGGTTTCTAGTTTGCACAAATGTTCTGCATTCCAAGTAATGTAGAGTTTTCAGTCCTCGGTTCATGGCTTGATGTCAGGTACCGGTATCAGTTGCACTCAGGGTATTGGTTGGATGCACAAGAAAATAGCCACAGCAGTATTTTGCTAAAATTTGCATTCTTCTAATCTATCCTGACTGGACACAGTGTATGGATTTAATTCTTTAATGGTTCCAATACATTGGGACCAACACGTTATGCACACATATTAATTTTAAGTGTGAGGAAATTGTTGGTAATATGTGAATGTTCCATGTTAAAGTAAAACTTATTATCAGGGATTGTGGAATTTTGAGCCGTGAATATTAAGAAGTATGAACTTCATGCTGTGTACTCCTGCCTTTGAGAGACCTCTCATTTGTCTGTGTGCACTCCATGTCCATTGGCACAAAGAGATAAGGTAACGATATAAGTGCTTATACAGGCATATGTCTGAGGGCAGACGTTGCTGTGGACGGTTGGCCATTGTTGTGTCTCCTGGCGACCAACACCTCGCTGCACACAGCCCTGCCTGGGATCACATTACTATTCTACTGCCAATTTCTGCCCCCATGTTCGCCCTACACATACAGACCAAGCTCTGACACTAATTACCAGGTTATCAAGCCAAATAAATAAGGCAGTGCTTTAAACAAAATTTGATTTTATCATTCCAGCCGTCAGTCTTTATTTGCAAACTTTTTATCAGATAAATTTGAGCAGGTATTCCAAAAGTTTAAGATGGCCATTTCTGTTTTCTGTGTGAAAGCCATTAGTTTTGTGCAGTTGTGTTGAAGATTACAAGCATTAGCTGTCATTGGTGTGGTTAGAGATATGTTTTGGCTTGGCCTTATTAAACACATGATTAGCCTGTGAAAGACTAAGTTAATATGTTTGTGGTAGCTCCAGTCTCAGATTGGCCTGACGTATGTGTCTTAGTGCAAGAAATCACTGAATATCATTGAGCCTAGTTTCATGTGACAGTTTCAAAACTGAAGCAGATTTTCAATGGCAGATAACCTGATGAATGTGGAGTTAAGTTTGGAGGATTTGCTTCTCAGCAGATTATCTTCTGGCAGAATGGGGCCTATTACAGATTATATTCTGGAGGGAGTGAAGGTATAATGTTGTCCTCTTCAGAGAACATTATAGGATACGTTTATGTGATACCTTGAGCTAGATGTGTATGAATGCTACCATACACTGACAGGCGTCCACTGGACATTTGTTATTTTGGCTTTCAAGACTTGGGTCAAGTGTCGTGCTTAGTTCAAGAATTTTTTCATCGATGTTTATAAATAATGACATCTGAAATTTCTGTGAGTCTGACTGCCTTCTTCATGTTGATTTGTTAGGTTACACCCCATAACCTGTACTCTATCCTCCTCTGGCCTTTTCTGTTTATATTTGCCCTGTTTGTTTTTCTTAAAGCCAGGTAGTTATCCTGTCAGTCTTATCTCATTTGAAGATCTCTCTTGTCTGAATGTCAATACATATGTTGTGTCATATCAGCGATCGGTGTCTGGAAGATCTCAGCATTATCATGTGGTATCTTATGCTCTTCAGAGCACTTTGCCTACACGCACACTGTAGATATTACAATGGTTGATCAGTGACCAGTCCATGGTGACTTGTGTGTTTTAGCTGAGGACAAGTATGACCAGCAGTATGAGGACAAACACACCCGATGAACAAAACCCTGAAGCCATTCCCTACCAGCCTCAGAATTTCATGTAAGTCACACGTTATTTTGGGAGGTTATGAGTTCAAATCCAGGCAGCAGAAACTTGAAGCCTACTTTTATTATTTATGCACTACATGTACTGTACATGTGTTAATACATACCAGTATGTATGTTGATGATGTACACTGTCTCGGTGGCCAAGTGGTTAGAGCGTCCATCTTGGGATTGGGAGATCGAGATCAATCCACCAAACACTTTAAAAATGATACTTGTTGCTGTCTCGCTTGGCACCCAGCATTGAGAGGTTAGAGCAAGGAAACAGGACTGGTTTGTCCGGTGCCGATATAATGTGACTGGACGGGATGGCATGTCTGGTGTCTTGGGCATGATGTTACAGAGGCGCCAGCACTTTAGCAGCATGGACTCACCCTGCCACAAGGAGACGTGTCATATATAAATTCTGAGGACTCCTTGTGACTGAAAAATTGTTGAGGATGAGGTAAAACCCAATTATTACCGTTCCTTGTGTTTGTAGAAACGTCTGCCTCAGGAAATTAAGTTCTGCTTACTAATTGACTCAAGGTGTCAAAAATTACAGGTACCACTTGACTTGAACTCAACGTGTTATGTTTAAACTGGCATAATCATGCATTTTACTCACGTGCTTCAGGTCTTCCACAAGGCTGAAGAAAGTTCACATTTCCAAAAGACACTTGGATACATTTGGAGGCTCAGAATATTCCATTCCATCAAAGAGAGGGATCATCCTTCATTCTGACAGATACAGCGTAAGATAATTTTTTCTCAGTAACATACTACACTCCATATAAGGGACTGCCTGAAACGCTCTTTGCATAGCCTACCTGATCAGGGAAAATTGCTAAGGGCATATAAGAAATACAGCCTTGTGTATAGAGCTACCTCTGGTGTATAGAACTTCATACAGATAAATTAGTGATAAGAAATGACTGCAGATATATTTACCCATATACATAGACAGTGGGTCAAGCCCACGGTTTGGTTAAGCCTTATAATATATTCATGACACATGGCATTTTGCTAAAAGATACCTGTACCTGAATGTAGGTCATATGGTACATACAGTACGTGTATATTGTGACTTCTTCATTATTAACATACACAGAAGAATAATTGCATACAGTTTACTACCGTGTAGGTCTGAAGCAGGGACCAGGTTGCAGAGAGTGTTTTATTTGACCAGAAGCTAGACCCTTCATGTTGTAGCTGGTGTAGAGTTTTATGAACATGTATGATGAATGCCTGCTCTGGGACTATGCATCTTGCTACATTCGTGTCATAGAGTACTTACCGTTCATGAGGAAAGGAGCCACACATACAAACATGGATAAAGCCAAGTTACATTCATGTGATGGAGTACCACTGTTGAATAAAGGGAGCCACATTTACAGACATGGATAAAGCCAAGTTACATTCATGTGATGGAATACCACTGTTGAATAAAGGGAGCCACACTTACAGACATGGGTAAAGCCAAGATACATTCATGTGATGGAATACCACTGTTGAATAAAGGGAGCCACACTTACAGACATGGGTAAAGCCAAGATACATTCATGTGATGGAATACCACTGTTGAATAAAGGGAGCCACATTTACAGACATGGGTAAAGCCAAGTTACATTCATGTGATGGAATACCACTGTTGAATAAAGGGAGCCACATTTACAGACATGGGTAAAGCCAAGTTACATTCATGTGATGGAATACCACTGTTGAATAAAGGGAGCCACATTTACAGACATGGGTAAAGCCAAGTTACATTCATGTGATGGAGTACCACAGTTGAATAAAGGGAGCCACATTTACAGACATGGGTAAAGCCAAGTTACATTCATGTGATGGAGTACCACAGTTGAATAAAGGGAGCCACATTTACAGACATGGGTAAAGCCAAGTTACATTCATGTGATGGAGTACCACAGTTGAATAAAGGGAGCCACATTTACAGACATGGATAAAGCCAAGTTACATTCATGTGATGGAATACCACTGTTGAATAAAGGGAGCCACATTTACAAACATGGATAAAGCCAAGTTACATTCATGTGATGGAGTACCACTGTTGAATAAAGGGAGCCACATTTACAGACATGGGTAAAGCCAAGTTACATTCATGTGATGGAGTACCACTGTTGAATAAAGGGAGCCACATTTACAGACATGGATAAAGCCAATTAAGTTACATTCACATGATAGAGTACCACGGTTTAGAAAAGTTGCTATGTTTACGAACATGAATAAACCCAAGTTACATTCATGCAATAGAGTACCACTCTTGAGCAAAGGAGCCACGTTTATGAAATTGTCAGAGAACAGGAGCTTGGAGTTATTGCCCCATGGGCGTCCCACAACCCACAGGTGCTGTCTGCTACAGAGGTCATTAAGCCAGCATGTAGGGGCTCACAGGTGGAGAAGTCAGGCTACGGAGGCCCCTGGGGGTGAGGCTGGGCAGAGCAGTGAGGGTGGTGGGAAGAACGGGGAGGAAGGTAGACCATCACGTGTCACCACAGCCAGCTCCTTCTCCTGGTTTAACAAAGATCTGGGACATATCCACTACTCGTTCAGGCACAGCCCTCAGCCCTCCAACCCCTCACCCATAATCAAACCCACATGGATCACAGACCTCTTTAACAGGCCCTACAGGGTGGGTGTGCCTCATAATATCCTGCTACAGCAGCCTGTTTAAATGACAAGACAGCGAGTATTCAAATTATTTCTTTGTGAAAAACTGGTATGATGTATATTTCCATGCTTTGGTCTCCAGGTGAAATATTTCTACTGAAATTAAAATTTGTGTACTTTTATTATTTTATAGGTATAGTCATCATATTTTGACACTACTTTCTCTTCTCTGTTTCAGTGGGAAGGAGCAAGGCCATTAGATGGGTGAGTTTCATTGTCATTACCTCCATCAAGGAGGTTTTGTGTTTTGCTGTTGGTCATTTTTATTTCTGTTTGTTTACATATCTGTCTGTCAGGAACTTTACAGCAAAAGTTATGCAGGGATTTAAATGAAATTTTATGCATGGGACTGTTTAGTGGATCTAGGAATTTTTTAAACGAGTCTTCTGTTGTGATAGGACAGAAAATTAGAGTATTATTGTCCCTTTGTCTGTAGTTCGTGAGGTGTTAAAGTGGTCTTGACATTTGTCTTAGATTATTTTGCAAAAAGGCCATCAGTGTTTTTTTTTTAATCCGTAAGGTTATGTTTGTAAAAGTCACAGCTCACAAGAAATTCTTCTGTGATTGTGTGAAAATTTGTGGTCATAAGCTGTTAGTAGCCTCCGTGGCTGAGAGGGTAGGCGCACTAGTGAAGCGTAATGACCCATGCGCTTCTCACCAATGCAATCGCATTGGATTCTTGCGGTAGTTTGAGAATGGAATTGACCAGGTTGGCCAGTTTGATGTGACTGTGTTATAGTTCAGAAAAGTGCCTTTTTCACAAATAACTGACAGTCACTTTGTAGTAATTGTTTTGATGATTGGTTTGTTTTCTTTTTTTTTTTCTTGCAGATCTATTAGCCAGCGTGATCGTATGAGATTAGAGAGAGATTATATTGAGAAGCTGCGAGGGCTGAAGAAACGTAAAGAAGTATGGCCACACCGAGCAGAAATGGACCTGTTGATGGCTGGCAGGAGAATAGAGTTTGAGGAGAGGTAGAGCACATGCTGTAACCATATCCGTGGTTTCTGCTGTGTGTGTGTTGCCCATTTCTCATAGCAGTTTATTTTCTACCCATGTGCAGATAATAGTCGTAATATAATATGTGAAGTCAGCAAAATGTTACAAGTATCTTTCTTTCAGATTGTACTAGTAATTTTACTGTTGTTCTCAAATATTTAAAGGGTTTTCACTTTACATTAATTTAAGATGTTGATTTTGTTTTTGTGTGGATATTATTTGTGGCTTTTTATAACTGCAACACAAAGAAGTAGTTTTAAGTGATTTTTAGTTGAAACTGAATTTCACTAAAACATGCACCTGACTCTTGTGTCACTGTAGCCTTGTGTTCCACTGCCAAGTTCGGTGTTACACATGAGTAGTGTAACTCCAAGCAACTAAGAACGTGTGTATTGTGTTACTTATTGTGTTATATTAGCAGGCTTAGAATTTCCAATTTTCAGAACTTGCTGTTTGACTAGTATCTGCTATCCAAATCTTAAGTATCTCTCCTGTCCTGTATTTGTGTCACAGGTTCGATCTAAATGGAGAACTTCAACATTTGAAATCACTGGTAATGCCTGATGCAGCCAAAGATCTGTTCCATGGGAGAGGCATTAGACTTCCTGGGTGAGAGAGAGACTTTATTTTCCGGAATCATTTATATCCTGAAGTGTATAAAACAATGGAACTAGAAAAAGCAAGTTGTCAGTTAAGACTGGCTTTTTGTATTGAAATGTTTAAAACCCAAGCACAGTGTAAAGGTCTTCTATAAAGGGCACTGGCATTGTAACTAGAAACTCTGCGTGTAAGAGGTAACAAAGTATGTGATGTCTGTTAAGAGAAAACATTTCAGTGCATTTGAATTTTGTTGAGCACATGGGGGTGTGAATTAATTTTTCCTATGGTAATCCATATTGGGTTTTACCTACGATAACCAGTTGTAGGTCTCGCCACTGAAAATTTATGGTAACCCATTGGGTTACCTTAAAAATTTATGCCGTTGGCTTGCTGTTGTAGATATATTGTCAAAGAAAGTTGACGCATTGTCTCTCCCATGACGCAAATTTAGGGCAAGTTTGTAATACGGGCTGGAAACATGTCTCTTTAAATTCAAACGATGGACGTAATTAGCACCGTCATCATACTGCCTGAGTCTGGCAAGAGACGCAGTTTTCAGGGTGTCACTTTGTTCAAATTAGCTGAATTGGCATTGCAGAAGTCTCTCGAGATCACGCTGGTTTTGGACTAGACAGGGTGTGGGCTCTCGCAAACTGCCGTGATTTCACAGAGGTAACAATGCTGTTGTTATTGTTGAGAGCCCCCACCCTGTCCAAACCAGTGTGATCTCGAGAGATTTCTGCACAGCCTATTTGGCTTATACTAACCACATGGTTAGCATAATACATTGTAAACTTTGCCATCATTGTTCACAGAATATATGAAATCTTTTGAGAACTGCCAGCTTCTGAAAGTTTCCTTGCATACAGTTTCACCTAGTCCATTTAGATGAACTCTAGGTGTTACTTTAAAATTCTGACATTCATAGCCCATTTCTGTCATTTTCTGTTTGAATCTCAAATCTGTCTTCTTAATTTACTACTTTTACTGAGGTAACTAATTAACACACTGTTTTGGTCACATTAACTGTGAGAACTTCGAACGAACAACTCACCATTGGCAGCCATTTTGAAAAATCTGGTTACCTACTCTTGGTCCTGAAATGTAATGGAGTTCTGGTTTCAAAAACCTCTTGAAAACTATGACATTTTCATTACTGTTTGTAGGTGGCAGTACAAATCTTTATAATTCAACTGAGAAGGACATAAAAAAGTTTTTGTTTTTGTGAGTTTTGAATACAGGTAAATTTGCATGACACGAGCCTGAAGCTCATTGAGAGCAGTTCCATCGACTTTGACTTCAGAGATCTGCAGTGATTGACTCATTGTTGCGATGGATATTAGAATTTTAAAATAACACCTTGAGTCCATCTAGATGGACTAAGTTTCTCCGTGCCTTTTGGCAGCAATCAACACCATTGTTTTCCACACTACATTGTCAAGACTTTCACGACTGTCCAAATTTTAAGTCCATAGATTAAAAGATATTGCATTAATGAATTTGTATTGGGCTTGTGTTTTTACATTCTTGGCATTTATATTTGGAATAAATGTCATTGTGTCACAGTTACTTGTTAATTACATAACTTATTTGTCTGAATTAGTGTTATACTTCGCCACCTGCAGGCCCTTTTCCCAAAAAATTAATTGACCCAGTTTCCTGCTTGACTGAGTCTCCGCACAGGGTGATTAGTATGACACAAGTTGCTCTGACCCTGTGAGATCGTTACTGAGCAGTTGACAATATTTGGGCAGTATACTTTAATGTAAACACTGAACGAAGTAATTTGCTGATTTATTTGAAACACAGGTATTGTGTAAGTGAATAAATAACACATTCCTTGACTAATTTGGTACAAAAACACTTTGTATTATTTTTTTATTGAAAACATTTTTTGAGGCAAGCGAATTGGACGGTGGATGGAGACCTACTGCTGTTCCCGCAAAAATGATTATGTGTAACCTTCAGGCAAACACATTCAGCTGTTCACCATTCATTCACATGCCTGGTACAGGTATATGCCATATTACATGCAATTTTACTTTATTTTTCAGCAACCATGCATCTGTCAAGCCCCGGCCAAACAGAAATTACATGGAAATATATGCTGAAGGTGATGGTAAGAACACTCACATCACTGTCTGAACATTCCATGTTACTTTTGTTAGTTGGCATGGTTGTTGTGTCCCAGTGTAAACGGCTGCTTAAATGTAATCAAAATTATGATGCAATTTGATAATTTTATTTACCTCTATATTATAAATCAGTAAACCACTCTGGTATACAGGTGTCTAAGTGGGTTAGAAATTCTACGCCTGTACCCATAATCATTTTGGGCTAAGCAGGAAAGACAGTTTATTAATTGTAATTAACGGTAGGTTTTTGTTTTATATGTCCATTCAAAGAGACATACCATATGCAGCTAAGCCTGTCCACTGTAGCCCACTGCTGTAGCCAATCATCCAGGTTTGAGCTGAGCAAAATGAAGCTGTACTTTATACATATATCAGGCCACAGTTAGATTTCCAGCACTTTTACCTAAGTCATTCTTCCCGTGAAGAATTCTCTGCTCCTATGTGTGATGTGTTTGCTGTTTCAGTATCAGCCTCTGCCCCGTCAGGCCTGCGATCAGTCAACCCCAGGTTTGCCCATGACCCTGACATCCGACGCGGCTGGCCCAACACCCAGGGGCCTTCAGGGCGGGGCTCAGATAGGCCTGGGGTCCTGCCCAGCATCAACAGAAACAACAACTTACGCATAGGTAAGGAGAGCCCACAAACAAACTTGTCCAGCTAACTAGATGTTGTAATTCGCACGTGCATATGTATGTTATGTGTTGTAATAATCATCATGATGTAGTTATGTGTTGCACAACAATGTTATCTCCATAAAAACTCAAACATTTAAGAACCAATATTATTAAAATCATATAAACCATATCGGTAGATAGCATGTCAGTGCATGTTGCAAGCGGTCACCAAATCTGAATCTTAATGGTGAACAGTTACTTGTATTTACTAACAACAAAACTACTGCTGAACAAAGTCTTATGTGCAGCCATACTTCAAAAATTCATTTTTTGGGTGTAGCTGGACCCTGTCAGAAAATGTAGGGTCAGTTGGTTGGGAATTTTTTTTTAATTCTGGATAATCAAAAAGATCAACAAGGTGTGTTGGAGGAGAAAATTTATAAGGTTTATTGTAGAATAAAATGCATGTACTGGCTGTTCCCAGCCAAGGACTACCCAAATTCTTCTAATTATTGAGACAGATATTTGTGCTGCTGAAAGCAAAATATTACATATCTCTCCTAGTTTTTTTTCGAAAAAGTAAAGGTGATGTTGGTCATTAGATGATCTAAACAGTGGAGAAAAAAGAAGTTATTACTACCGTTACAGTTACAGGTATGTTTGCAGATCAGGTATCCCAAAAATGAGAACAATTAGGGTATGTTAATTTGCTCACCATATGTCTGTACTCACCACGTCTCTCTACTTACCTGTTTTTGTTTGTATGAGCACGTCTGATCGCAGACTCCCCTTTTCCCACAGGTAATGGACCTGAGTCCGAGACAGCTGTGTCCCTCTCTCAAGCTCGCCGCATCACTAAAGGTCTCCGGGCTCTCTTGAGCTTAGACTATGTTACCTGACTCTTGTCTACCTGAACGCACCCACAGCTTTGGCTGCTAGATGCACCTGCAGTGCACTGCATTTCCTGCACTTGTCTCTTGTTTCATGTTGTTGCTCGTGCCATTTGCAGCCTCTCACACGTGGCTTGAATGAATTTGTCTGCACTCTTGAGTGAAAAGTTTCTTGGCTTGATTAGCCTGGATATTTCGTTTTAATTTACAGACAATATTTCTTCCCTTACATTGTGATGCACTACACATATATCTCTACTTCTGTGTTATTTTCTACGTTTATGCACTTGTGCTTAACAGCACTCTTTTGTAATGTCCGTCCAATTTTTAAAGGCATCTTTCAGATTATAGTTTAGCAATAACTCTGCATCAACATCGAGTGTGTAGACATACATGTATGAAATTTAGGAACTACTTTGTTAAATCAGAGAAATAAAAAGTTTTGAAGTAACTTTCAAGTTCCTTTGTTTTTATTCCCATTACTTTGTTATCTTCCTAAGAAACAAACATTTCTATATTAGTTTCAAAATTTTGAAGCATTAAAGAATGTAATGTAGATATACACTGGATAGTTTCAACATTTTGGCTTTCAAAAACGTAAAAATCTGCAGCTCACCTGAATTTATTTCAAATTCATCTTCTGTGTTTCGCCTAAAGATGACCTTTTTGCAAGTGACACATTTTGCTTGATTCTGATTGATTCAACCACCTTATTGGACCACTTGAGAGTTTTTTGTAAAGTTTGATTAATTTCTTGTAAGAAACTGTTGGCATTAAAAGTATATTTCATGGTTTTTCTATGCTTCAGAATGTGCATTTTTACAGGACAAAATTCAAGTTAAATACAGTACATGTAGTTCTTATTCTTTACCAATACAGCTTATGCTGACAGGTTTGTGTGTCTTTTCTTGCCAGCAAGTTAAGATTAATGACAATCCTGTTGTAATCTTTAGAAAATAAGCCACTTTAAAATGGTCATAGTTTTAATACCATGAAGTGACATGATTTTATGGGTGAAGATGTGGAATACATTATTACTTTCAGAGTTTTGTGGTGATGAGGCCAAACGTGTAAACATATAAACTGGACAGTTTGTGCTATCACATACACATGTGTAAAAGAAATTCAGTTATGTAAGTGTACAACATTTTTTAAAAATCCTTTACAAATTGTTTTTAAGTCTTGTACCCCTGACTTTACCCCTATGGACAGGTCGTAAGCCCTCCCAGACCCCGGGGTCTATTCTGCCTCAGAGTAAACCATCTCCTCTGCCCAGGCTAGAGCTCCACCCAGCACACAGCTACAGTGCCTCAAGAGAGGCTGACCCAGTTGTACCCACCAGGTGAGTGAGTGATGGGTTACTATGTTAACATTGGTGGTGACTCAACACTTAAGTTTTACGCATGCTTTAGGAGTTAGATTTGTTTGTGGCTTTAGTACAATGACCCCACTGTGGTCCTGTTTTTGGTTGTGTTGCCACAGATTTGTCCGCAGATATATTTATTTACTTATTTTATTGTTGCTGAACGATGGTGCCAGGGTGTCCCTAAACTGCTTTCTTCACACTATAGGCATGTTTCATCTTGAAAGAATGACTTATATTGTACCTTCATGAGTCATAAAACATTACATTAGCTTATTTATTAGATGATGCTTGTGACATTGACCAAGCAAAGGTGGTTAATTTCAATTTATGGTGCTCAGCAATAAGAGGATAGAGGGTGGACTGGTCGGCCCAGTGTCAGTATAATGTGACAGGGTGAGGGGGTTTGTTGGGTATCTTCTGCAAGTCGTCTCGGTGAGGCAGCACCAGATAAAAGATACAGTGAAAATCCGTCCTGCACCAAGGAGACACTGCCTTCATATAAGTGAAATATTCTTGAGTAGGGCCTTAAACAATAAGTATTCATTCATTCGATTTATGGTCATTACATAAAATATTATCTTCCATGTACGTATCTTTTGCTTTAAAGGAAGGCTTCAGACTTATTACAAAATAGGAATGAGATGATACCACAAAAATTGAAACAGTAGATTGTGTGGGTGACGTTATATCAATGTTCTCATGTTGCAGAGAGCTTTCACCATCACCTTTACCTCAGACAACTCCACTTCCACCAGATAACAGTGACAACCAGCCACAGTCTGACAGCCAAGGGAAAGACAACTCTGTGTAAGTGCATGAGTACCTGGTACTATTTCAAGGATATTGGCAGTCTTCTGTCTTCCCATGGCATTTGAAGTCTTGGTATTTCTATCCTGTCTTGGCATTGGCAGTCTTGATGATAATATCGTCCCATCGTATTGACAGTCTTGGTGTTTAGTTGCTTGGTATTGATAGTCTTTTTGCTGCTATCTTGCCTTGGCTTAGGCAATCGGTGTATCCTCCAATGGTATTGGCAATCTTGGTGATTCCTCCTGTTGTATTGAGAGTCTTGGTGCTTGTATCCTCACATGGCATTGGCAGTCTTGGTACTTCCTTCCATGGCATCGATAGTCTTGATGCTTCCTCTCTTGGTATGGGCAGTCTTGGTGCTTCCCCTCTTGTGGGTGCGTCCTTACTTGGTATTGGCAGTTTTGATGCTTCCTTCCATGGCATTGGAAGTCTTGGTGCCTCCTCCCATGATACTGGTAGTCTTAGTTCTTCTATCCTCTCTTGGCATTGGTAATCTTAGTGTTTCCCCATATGGCCCTTTTACGCCAAGTACTGATTCACCTGATTGTATCAGTTGTCAAAGCTGAATGCAGACTAAGTGTATGAATTTCATAATTATACAAGGAGCCTGGTGCACGCTCTGGTTTTTCCAGGTCACTTAGTGGCTACACAGGAGCAGGAGCATCTGTCTTTGAAGTAAGCTCTCAACTTTTGTGGCTTTAAGTTTGAAACTTGCCATCAGCCATTTTCAGAGCTCCCGGATAACCACAGTGCATGCCAAAAACCTGCCATTCCTGTCGGAGAGTAACATAAGTGAAGATAATTCAATGGTGACATTATCAGTGTTCATAAACATATACATTACGGTACTGTCACAGCGCAAATTAAAAGTTTTTGATATGTACTTACAAAAATGAAGAATTTTATTTTCTTCCGTTTTTTCAGAGAGCCTGTGAAATCCCCCATGCCACAGCATCTCTCGCCTGCTGCAAAAGACGCTGAGGATACAGCTGATATCATGAGGAATGTGGAGAAGGACAAAGAGATTGATTTTACAGCAGATAATGTCGCCTTTGGAGTGAAGGAGAAGGAGAACAATGATACAGCGGCTAAAGTGGCAAGAGGAGAACAGGAGACTCTAGATACAGTGGGAAATGTGGACCAGAAGACTGATGATACAGCAGCTAATGTGGGGATTAGGAAGCAGGAAAATGATGATATAGCAACTGACATTAGGGTTGGGGACCAGGATGCTGATGATACAACAGCTAATGTTGGGATTGGGAATCAGGAGACTGATGATACAGCTGCTGATGTGAGGAGTGGGGAGCAGGAGGATCAGCAGGTTGAGAGTTTAGCAGAGAGGTTAGTTAACTTATTAGTTAACCTTTTTACCCCTCTGCCAAAATGGTTCAAGATTGTTATTGGATATACCGCCACCTATCCATATCCCGCCATCTTTCTGTATCCCTCCACCTGTCCATACCTCCATCTGCCTGTATCCCTCCATCTGCCTTTATCCCCCTATCTGTCCACACCTCCATCTGTCCCTATCCCTTCATCTGTCCATATTTCTGTAAACACTTTATTTCTTGATGGTTTGTAGCCAGTTTTCTACAACATTCATTTTTGGTGGCCCAGCATATGTTTCTAAGGTTGTTGGGGTCATTTAAGATATATTTTGTGACAGGTTTATAAACACACTCTTAAACTCTTTAAGCAATGTTCAACACACTTGTGCACCAATTGTTTTATGTTGACCGTGACATGTTTTCCAAGGTCTATTGGCCTGTGTTGCCATTTCCTTGTGAAATCTGAATTTTGAATGCTTGGAACCAATTTTAACCACATATACACTTAAGCATTGGAAATAAACTTTTATTCATTTCTAGTGTCCTTGGTCTCTTTTCTTTAAGATCATTGCAACCATGTAATATATATTTTGTGACATGCTTGTCAGGGCAAAAATTATTGTTTAATCAGTTTTCATCGATCATCTACCACATGTGCATCAAGTCATGTAGAAAAATACTTTTCATTGACCTTGATCTATTTTTCTTGAGGTCCCTGGGCTTGTACTTCTCTTAAACACTTGTGGCCAGGTGTACCAAATATATACTGCATGCATTTGGAAGAACCCTGTTCATTTTCGGTGGCCTCGGCCAGTTTTCTTTTATGCACATAATCTCTTGCAATTCTTTTCCCATCCATGTGGCTGCAATATTTCTAGAGTGACATTAAGCCATAATCATTCATTATTATATTTTTGCTTATGGCTAAGACATGTTTAGTGGTTATATGATAGTTTCTGATTCTTCAGTTAATGCATACAAGATTGCTTGCAGATATGGACTTGCACTTTGAAATTTTTAAGCTTTGAATTGATAGGTTGCCTTGTAGACATATGATGTGCACTTAGCTAAGAGCTATTTAACACTATTGGGCTTCATAAAACTAACCCAGTGTTGTTATTTGTGACATACTCAGTTATGTAGTAAACAATTTTGATCATCATGTGTTTCAGAGTAAGTTCAGCACTTCCTCCTGAAGAGGATGGAGATGCAGCAGAGACAGGTCCAGCCGATAAAGCATCAGGGGAGATAACTCAACAGAAAAGTTCACTCAACCCATTACAGGTAAGTGCTAGAATTTGGCATTTAAGTACTGGGCCTTGAGTTTTTCTCAGTCTTGTCTAGGATGTACATTCTTTTAATCATAAGTATGAACACCCTAGTGACCAAAGTTGCACAAGATTTTATTATT
Source organism: Acanthopleura granulata (assembly GCA_016165875.1). Classification (NCBI taxonomy): domain Eukaryota; kingdom Metazoa; phylum Mollusca; class Polyplacophora; order Chitonida; family Chitonidae; genus Acanthopleura; species Acanthopleura granulata. Next base: position 24,395,607 of record JABBOT010000003.1, read on the forward strand.
TATGGCAAATTGATTAATTATCATCATAAAAGCCAAGACGGTAAACAAAATTGATAAAGCCTTGTCACAGTTAGGTTTTAGATTATTGCAGAAGTTGTTGAAAATTGTACACATTTTAGTGATAATAAAGAAATATATGCCTATAAAACATGATACAAACATTCGTGATATCTTTAAAGCCCTTCTTGATAATACTTTACATAAAGTGAAAGGTTTAAATTCATTGGAAGAGCTTCATGTAAATGTTGATACTTTCCAGGGTGCAGGTGTAGATGACATAGTGTCAGCTGGGGAGAGGACTGAGCTGACAAAAACCTTCCAGAGACTAGACACAGATATGGATGGGTAATTGTGCTAAGTGCATGTATACTGCTAATACAATTTTGAAACATGAACATACTTTAATTCACTTTCTGTCTTCAACACGTTTTAAAATAAATAAATTGTCAAGCCAGTCATGTTGCCGGCTCGTGGTTTGTCTTTGTGTACAGTTTCACTTTATCATACGTCCATGAGCAACACTGGAGGCATGGTGTATCACAGAGGTGCAGAATTTTACAGCTTGGACCTGAATCCCTTTTGTCAGTGAAAGTTTTCAGTTTGTACCCCAAGTTCACACCTGAAGCCTTTAACCTCGGTCAAGTCACTACTTTTGAAAAACCCTCTTAGACTAGCTAGGGCATTATTTTCACTTATGCCTGAATGGAAGTAATTCAAGAGTTACTGTTATACTGAAAATCTGATTCAGTTACTTACCTAATAACTGGCAATGAGAGATTCAGTCACTTAATTTAACTCTTCATATGACAGATTAATAGTACTTTTGTAGGTAAATTATTTTTAAATTACTCTACAGGTGATATTTCAAACTCTGTGAAATGCCATTAATTCTTTAGAAGATGTGATCACACTTGTAATTGCTTTGTTTATGCAGCCATATACAGTATGAAAAGTTGGTTGACCAGCTGCCTGTGCCAAGTCATCAAGAACAGTATTTAAAACAGGTATGTGATGAGATTTTCTTTATCACAATACTAGGGCTTTTGCGTGTGACATTTCATTCTTCACCACAAATTCTGAAAGAAAAAAAGTTATATCTTAAAAAAAAGACAACAACAACTTGAACTGAAAATGTGTTCTGGAAAACAATGGATGGTATACGCTAGTTGTTGTATTTATGTGTACACAGTATTCTATCTTGGGGACCCTTGTTGACTCATTCAGATTCTCTCTCCATAGCCAATCTGGTTCTTACCAATCAGGTAACAGACTTGAAAGCAAAGCTCTTGTTAGCTTCAAATGAAGTTTGACGGTTTGTCATTAGTCTAGCAGAAGGGGAGTTTTGCACTCCATGAACAAGATTCTCCATCCTTAATCCTGGCATCTGTCACGTATGTGAACAAATTCCTGAGTACATCATTAAACACCAATCAGGTTAATAATGAAATAATTCCATAGTCGATGAAAGCACCTTGCACAGCTTTTCACATGGTCTGTGAAACTGAAATACCTGCCATATAGTCAGTAGCTGAATTTTGTGTCCATTTCAGGTTTATGACATCTCCAGCTCTCAGAGCTTCTTTGGTGTGGATGAATTCATAACAATGAATGCTCTAGCCAATACAGTCAGAGATCTAAGGTGTGTTATACAAAGGATCTTTATCACTGTTTATCACTTATTAAACATGTAACTGCATTTGTGGAATAACTTTTGCATAATTACTGGAATGTTTATGACTGACAGAATATTTTCTGATTTCCTGCTGTCATATGCTCTGCATTCTCCTGACTACCATTATTTAAGGGAAAACTTATAGATTGTTACAAAAATAATGAAAATAAGTAATAAATGAAGTACTAAATGAGTGTTTTTGATGGTACTATGTCCGATAGTTTACTTTAATTTATAAACTCTACTCCCTGGTTGTCATTTTGTTGGTTTTGTTGTTATTCAGTGGTCCACCTGCTGATGCCTTCAACACAGTAAATCCATCCTCACTGGAGACATCCATTCTCAGATATGTTGTAAGTGTAACAGATGTGTCATTTTCTCTGGTGCTCCAACCCGACAGTGTATGTCGTTACACTTTACAATGAACATGAAAAAGCATTGCATGGACAAACTTCGATAACACCTCAGAGATTTTGGACATAAAGCTTCTAGTGTCCAAAATATCACCCCTAGCATAGCTTGTAGCATGCACACACCTGAACAGTGTCCACTGGTTTCATATATTTTATTAGAATGCTCAAATTGGCCTCCTTGCTCAGTAGTGGATTGGTTGCTTCCACTGAATATATTTGATTACACTCATTTCTAATCTGTAAAGCAACTTGTCTGTGACAGAACCAGTCTTCTGTTGGAATTACCCAGTAATGGTGATCCAAATATGATTGTGCTGATAAGAAGTATATGTGAACGGGAAGTTGTAATAGCAGACCAGAGTCTCTAAGATAAGGATCGCAGCTTTGTTTATATCGTGAGGTGCAGCCAGAGTGTAATTCATACCCTTACTTAAGTTTATACAGCAAATGCCCCGTGAGCTCTGTCGATCCTGGGAAAGTGTTTTAGTTTTATTTGGAAAGTAGGATGATGTCCTCCTGAAAAAATATAAGTATGAACAACAAAAGGAATAACTTATGACCCTTTGGGTGTGAAATTTCAGGTCAGACACAACATGTATTATCTCTGGGAGATACTGGGTAGCTGGATTGAAGAACATGTAAGCCTGTAAAGGTGATGCATGGCAAACACTGTCATTTGATTTCGGAGAATTTCGAATCATGGCAATACTCAGTAATATCTTCAGTATTACCATAAAAAATACCAGTGGGAGGGATCATGGCTGAGTGGTTAAAGATGCATGTCTTTGAATAATTACAATACAGGAGATTAGGGTTCAAATCCAGCCTTGCATAAGGAATTTGCATATTTTCTGACTGTTCTTAGACAACAGCGATCATGAGGTCATTTGAGACGTGCAATGGTCATATTTGGAAAGGTTGGTCAGTAATTTGCCAAAGGATGTTGGCTTTTCTTAAGCTCTTGTGTTTCCTCCACATATAAAACTAACCACCAAGTGAAAAACATATTTAAGTGAACATTTTTTATGGCATTAAACAACAAGTAAATAAATAAACAGACAGTAACCATTTTCATGAAATGTAAATAAATTTATTCCATAAATGTGACCCAGAACATGGGATAAAGGGGGTGGAATAAATTACCATTACCTCCTACTCAGATTTAATATAACAGTGATAATGTAAAAAATCCAGCTAAATTTGAGTCCATAAAGGCAGGTCTAAAGTTGAACTCCTTTGTGTGGTGTATATTTTATCCTGTGTATAAATGTTGCAGTTTGTTCTGCACACAATTGACTAACGTTATATCTTCAAAATAATCTGCACCTCTGCACACGCTTCTATAAACAGAGATAATCTTCCACTGATTTGACGCCCAACATTGTATTTTTGTTCAACCTTTGTGACCCTGTAGTATCAATTTATTAAACTGGAGTCAAAAATTTTGTTTGTTTCTCTCCCGAGGCTCCAAACAAACAAAATTTTGTAAACTTTGTTTAATAAATTTGATGCTACAGACTTGTTGGAGATCCTCTATGTATTAGTAAATCTCTCCCTTATTATAACGTGACTTGTTACAATGCGAGGGTGTTATAACGCGGTGGTGGAGGTGTCCTCCGATTTAGAAGGCGTTGTTGTTGCACGCGTCTCGACCTAAACTTGCATGTACTCTTTCCACAAAGAAATTGCTCCTGTTTTGTATCTTGTTTTGTCCGTACAGGTTGTGTAAGGTGCTTATCCATGCAACAGTTTTGTATTATACTTACTTGTTGACTGACTTACAATAAATGCCCTGCTACGTTGAACTGGCACATGCGATAGCAGGGCTTCTGCCGATAGATTGGCCACCCAGCACAGGCTATAGCTGGCAGGCCTAGACTCTTGACATGAAACCCGATGCAAGCCACGTCTATACGCTGGCTGTGTTTCGAAGAAAATTATCAGAGATAAATCTGTGATGTATGAACAGAAAATATTCATGAATGGAACTGCATGGATGGGATTGCCCCAACATCAGATGTTTTGACGGACACGTAGCCTGGTCCACAGTGAACCTGATAACACCTCCGAGCACAGCAATAGCGACAAAGACAAGAGCCTGCCCGGTAAAACTTGCCCTTGCTCCCGGGAAGCAGTGGGCTACCTGTAGGGCGCCTTGCTTATATGGAAGCTCGAGACAACACACCAGTCCGAGTTATTCAACTCGGAAACATGATAGGGTATGTGAGAGGGTAGCTGTCTGCAGGAACTCAGAAGAAAATGACTGATTTTTTCCAGAAAAATTTAGTTAGAATGGTTCTTCGGTTTTGACCGAGGCCTATCGTAGGTGTATGGCTAGGCCACTGTTTTATCTTAACCTTTGTATGAAATATTTTACTTTATAATACAGAACAGTTATATTTTTAAAGCCATTTGGGGCTTTGCTCATTACACTCACTATACTGCGCTAACAACATGTGCGGTGTATGTGGTGGGTCTTTTTTTATTAAGACTCGCTCACATAGACTGTCGGATATCCTAACAAGTGATCTAAACTGCAAAACTAAAATTTGGATATTATATAACTAGAGCAGCCGGAATGAGGGCTGACCTCATGAGATCAAGGGTACAGTCACAGTAACCATGGAGGTAAAATATTTATTATTTTGCTTGTTTGGTTTTCCAGTTACCTGCAAGTGAAAAAAAACAGTTTGAGGGAGATTCAAATATTAAGAACAATTCTATTTCTGGCGTTTAAGGCAGTAATCATGAAAATTTTTTTTTTTTCTTTTTCCCATTATATCAGTAATTTCCTATGTCATAGGCTACGATTGGCCGTACAGGCATCCTCATATAACATGTTTCACTTATAGCAAGGTTGGTGGATTTGTCCCCCAATAACTGCTTAGTAACGATGGAGAGGTGTATTATTAAAGTCAGTTGTGTATGGTGTGTTGTAAGTTATTAATTATGTCATCTCATGGACAATTTATACTTGCCTTGCACTTGTAGGAGTTGTTTCAGTCTGTTGATCGTATGAAGAAAGGATACATATCTATGAGTTCTCTGAGAGAAATTTTATCTACGACTTTGGAGAAGGACATGACGATGGAGGAGCAGCTGTGGGGTGAGATTGTGCACAGCATAAATAAGGTGAGTTGTTGATTGGTTCCCTGGGAGTTAGAAGGACAGGTCTGTTTTATAACCATGATGTCTGGGTTTTAGCTACAGGGGAGCTTTGATGTCATACCCCAAGACACAGCTTCAGTGTCCTGTACTATTTAGAGCAATGTTAAGATGAATGTTAAGTGTGGTGTCTTAAAAAGTGCAGTGTTATTGAACTCCAGTTTTGCCAGCATGTAGAGCACCATAAGATGGGGAATGTTCAATTGTTGATGTCCAGCATGTATGTTGATAACCATCAGTAACAAACGTCATGACATTCACATTGCATTAGAATCCGTATTATGATAAATCACATATATGTATTTAGCTGATTTTTTTATTCATACGTTTCATACAGGTAAGCTGTTTGGTAACTTTGTCACAGAATCTAATTTATAATTTGGTTTGGTTTGTTTAGATTTTTTATTGACCTCTGTTGCTACTCTAGTAAGGCCATGATGCCTTCATAAATATGAATGTGAAAATTTTGCTGAAAGGCGCATGTACATTATTCACAATAACATGGTATTGTGTGCTGCAAACCGGAGGAGATATGAACTGAGGAACCAAATGTGGTGAACTAAATTGAGTTCAAATGCAGGCCTGTGCCGTGGTCTTGGCAAAGCTTGGTTCAAATACATGCCTATGCAATGGACTTGGCTGAATTGAATTCAAATACACGCCCATGCAATGAACTTGGCTAAATTGAGTTCAAATACAGGCCCATACCGTGGACTTGGCTAAACTGGGCTCAATTCCAATTCAACTATCTTGGATGAATCAAGTTCAGATATAGTCCCAAGCAGTGGACTTTGCCGAATCAAGCTCAAATACAGGCCCATGCAGTGGACTTCGCTGAACTGGGTTCAGATACACGCCCCTGTCGCAGACTTGGCTAAATTGAAGTCAAATACAGGTTCATACACCGGGCTTGACCGAGTCAAGCTCAAATACAGGCCCATGCAGTGGACTTCGCTGAACTGGGTTCAGGTACACGCCCCTGTCGCAGACTTGGCTAAATTGAAGTCAAATACAGGTTCATACACCGGGCTTGACCGAGTCAAGCTCAAATACAGGCCCATGCAGTGGACTTCGCTGAACTGGGTTCAGGTACACGCCCCTGTCGCAGACTTGGCTAAATTGAAGTCAAATACAGGTTCATACACCGGGCTTGACCGAATCAAGCTCAAATACAGGCCCATGTAGTGGACTTCGCTGAACTGGGTTCAGGTACACGCCCCTGTCGCAGACTTGGCTAAATTGAAGTCAAATACAGGTTCATACACCGGGCTTGACCAAATCAAGCTCAAATACAGGCCCACGTAGTGGATTTGACTATACTGGTTCAGATAGATCATCATGCAGAACACCGAACCAAATACAGCCCCATGGTGCAGGCTTGACTGAGCCTGGCCCCAAATGCAGCTTTGGCTGACCTAGGTCCATATACAGCGCCCATGCAGTGGGTTTGGTTGGGTCCAAAAACAGCCAAATGCAGCAGGTTTGGCTGACCCAAGTTCAAATACAGTGCCCATGCAGTGGATTTGAATGACCTAAGTCCAAATACTGCGCCCATGCAGTGGGTTTGGCTAAACTTCAGATACACCCCTGCAGAATTTATTTATTTGTTTATTTTACTGGTGTTTTGCGCCATACTCAAGAATATTTCACTTACACGACGGCAGCCAGCATTATGTGCGAAGAAACCCACGATCATACGCAGGTTGCTGGGAGATCTTCCCATGCATTGCTGGAGAGGAAGCCAGCTTGAGCTGAACTTGAACTCACAGCGACTGTATTGGTGGGAGGCTTCTGGGTCACTACACTGCGCTAGTGCACTAACCAACTGAACCACAGAGGCCCCCACCCCAGCTGAAGTTTTGTTAGGGACTTTGTCAGCTAGTAATGACTCGGTATTGTAGTTTGCCTGGTTCCTTTCACCTGTCATGCTGATCCACCAGAAAGTACAATGTGCAAAGTCGATTAGAGAGAAGAAGAGCATGAACTGCATGTATTTACTGTTGATGTTGTTGTTATTTCAGGTGGAGGAGGAAAGACTTAGCAAGGTGGAGTTCCTCAGTCTTATCCCATATTTCATCAGCCTCTCTCCAGCTGTGTAAAGGGACATCAGGGGTGCAGGGTTAAGGATAGGCTACGCTGTCATAATCCAGGATCATCACTGAATCAACCGTCTAACAGACCACAGCCTAATGGCATCCAGCAACCAGTCAAGCAAGAGAGGATCAAAGTGCTGTCTGATTGGAATCTTACTGCTCAGTTCCTAGTAGCAGGTGCCTAGCATCTGAGTCCATTTAAACAAGGATAGAGAGAGGGGGAAGTGGTGGACTCTTGTTCATTGTATTAGTATGTGGAGGACGATCTACTAGTGTAGTGGTACAGTAAGATAAATGTACGTGTACAGACCTGCTATAATCTTATGGTAGCACATGTGCAAACAAGGCAGCTGCCAAATACAGAGGATGTAATGATGGTAATGAGCGGAATCATATTTAGACTTTCTTTCACCTTCATGCTTTTGAAGTGTCCAAATATATCATGCCCTTGAAACACCTTGTTATGTTTGTGTTTTAGTTCGAGAATTCTGTTTTATTTTTTGTTGATTTGAAAGTTATAGTAATTAGGTATTGAGAGTGATCTCTAATTGTTAAGACTTCTTGGGATATTTATTTCTTAGCCCTACTTCAGTTTTGAGGTAAAGGTAACTTTCTATACATGATCCTCTGGACATATAAATGAGTGTATTTTCCATGGTAATCATAGGTGTTTGTGGCTCTGTTTAAATTATTGGCAAATTACACATCCTTGGTTATTTAGCTAATAGTGATTACTGTAAATTACCTAAAATTTCATCCATGACAAAGTGACCCATTTTGTCTGAATTTGAGAGTTATGTTGATCTAAGAAAAGTGTTTCGAGGCGAGTTTGGATGGTAGCTTACTGGAAAAGTTTCAGCAACAAAAAGTAAATTGTTTTGCCTGTTAAAGTGCATTTGTTTGGGTCAGAGTTTAGGTCATTTAGAGCATATATACTTACCTGGCAGATTTGCTTTTGGAAAGATGCTTCTAACTTGATTTTGTATACATTTGTATATAGATATGTACGTACCACTTACTTGCAAACATTCTAGATGCAGGATAAATCAAGATAAAGGGGTTTGTTGCTCATTTTTATTTAGATATATCTGTCCGCTGTTATGTCAGATGTACCTCTACAAGTGTATAGTGTGGGACGAACTCGATTGTGATGGTTCAGGTTTTGATATTCCCATGATTCTACCATGATTATGTGATGACATTCTTGTGTGTTTAGGAGAATCATCGTGTGCCTTAGCTTCATGCTTATAAGTGTACAGCTGCATGCAAGTACACACTTGTAATGTTAGATGAAAGCGTGTAGGTGGTAGTACATCGATGTCAACGCACAGTGGGTAATGCTAACTTACAATGGTACAAATATATTCTGTGTTCATGTGAATATTTAGACATGTAGGTTGCATTGGAAATGTGACTACAATGCAAAGAGTTTCTGATCAGTATATGCATGTACATGTAGTGTGGATAGTAGAAATTCAATGGCTGCACCAAGAGAAAATGTTATTCTCACACTCAAGAGCAATGGCAAGCTACGTCATATTATCAGTTACATGGTCTCTGAGTGAAAGGATGCTTAACTATATTGGGTCTGTAAGCCTCATATTGGGCGAGATGAAAGGATGCGAAACTATATGGGGTCTGTAAGCCTCATATTGGGCGAGATGAAAGGATGTGAAACTATATGGGGTCCTCTAAGCCTCATATTGGGTGAGATGAAAGGATGCGAAACTATATGGGGTCTGTAAGCCTCATATTGGGCGCGATGAAAGGATGTGAAACTATATGGGGTCTGTAAGCCTCATATTGGGTGAGATGAAAGGATACGAAACTATATGGGGTCTGTAAGCCTCATATTTTGTGAGATGAAATGGATACGAAACCATAAGGGATCTCATATTGGGCTTATTTTATAAATATGAAGCTAACAGACCCCATATAGTTTCATGTCTTTTCACTTAGTAACCCTGTAATGAATTTTTCTTGCGGAAGACAGGAAAAACTACACTGAAAATTTGTTTCTTGAAAAACAAAAGACACTTCAACAGTAATTTCCAGTTGCGTCGAGGAGCTTTGAATTATGCCAAGCAGTGATCTGGGAATTATGACATCATGATGTTATTGACAGTGTTCATTCAACAATCGTTTGTGACATTGGGTCGCTGGTGTTATTGTTGGGTCACATTGTAACTGTGATGTCATGGCGTACTCCCTACTGTTGTGCCATTACTGTCCAGTCAAAAGCAGAGGATTTTGTCTGATGTGGGATAAATATTTATACACTTGTTCGTGAAGGAAAAGTCAAGTCCTATTGTGTGGTGATGGTATATCCAGGAGAATAACTTACTGGCTGAAGGTGGTTAACTTTAGTATGAATTTTTTTTTTTGGCAGACCGGGTCATGTTGATTGTAAAATGCAAACGTAACACAGTATTTCTAATGACACCGCCAGTAATTGTTACTAGCCTTGGTCATGTTCTGTTACCAAAACATTGGACAGTATTTCTGGTGGCATAGCCAGCTCTGGGTAATTGGGTCATATTTACTATAACAAAATCAAAATGTTACCCTGTATTGTTGATGACATGACCAGCACAGTTCATTAGGCCATGGGATGTTATAAAATGGCAGTATATGCCCCTGAAGCTTCTCACCACTGTGGTCAGTCACTGTGTGTTCAAGCTCAGAGCAGGCTGGCTTTCTCCTTGGTCTTACATGGGAAGTTCTGCCAGCAATCTGTGGATGCTTGTGGGTTTCCCCAGCCTCTGTTCGGTTTCCTCACACCATAATACTCTCTGCATGTATCAGTGGAATATTCTTGAGTATCGTATGGCATAAAACAGCAATGAAATAAAGGAAATGAATTCAGCATGCAACTGTCAGTCTTCTCCAGACACAGCCTGACAGCTAATGAATGTGATGACAAAGGTCCTCTGTGATATATTTTTATCTGTTTTTAACATATTTGTTATATTCTGATATAATTCCATTGATTTAAAATAGTAATAAATGTTTCTATTGATTAAAGAAATTCTTAAATCTCATTTTATTTGTGGAGATAGCCCACTGTCCATGTACAGACACGTTAGCATAAGTTAAAGAAAAGTGAGCATTTCTCGGCACTAAAAGTGAGAAATAATGTCGTGGTTTTCACAGACAAAAGATTCACAGGCTGATAAACTGTATCTGGCAGCTGAGCAAGACTCTACAGGTTAGCAGACGTCATGCGATGTGAATGTGCACACTGATACAGATGTAGTGTGGGGTGTATGATAGCTGAGACACAGCACTTACTCATCAGTCATACATATATGACCCTGTACAGACCCGTGGTCAGCCAGGTCACATCATCCGACTGTATTCCTCAAAAGTAACTGTTAGCAGTGAGGAGGGGAGTAGGCACATATTCAAGAAGCCTCACCTCGTACATTTGAAAATGTTGCTCAGGCTCTTGTTAATTCCATGCCACAAAATCACGTAACATTTTGTTGAATATGTTATAGCAGCCGTTTTTGTTTTCCCACACATACGTGATATATTAATTTCGGTTTGTCTGTCTCTCTGTCCTTGTCATGTTTTTGTTCCTGTACCTCCTCCAAATATTGTCTATGTTTGATAAGGTGTGCAAATTCATTTTATAAAACCTCAGATCAAGTTTAAAAACCAGCAAGATCCATCCTACAGTTTGGCATATTTAGCATAACATACAAATTCTTAACTGATTTATCCTGTTTAACTCTTCATAGCAGATAAAATGGGTACAAGGCTAAAACAAGTATTAACATATTTGCTTTCAATGGTCATCTGTTTTGTCTATTTTACATTATAAATGTAGATGAAAATATTATTTATCAAATGCTTTTTTGGATGACCATTTATAGTGACTTTTGCATAGGGATTTCATTAGATCAAATTCTCTGCTTACATTACCTCAACAAATCCTGGATAAAGAGGGGTAAGGCAGTTTTGTGAATGCATCTTAAGGTTATGAGAGCCAGGAGGGAACTAATGCCTACTTATATCAACACAAGAGGAAATGGGCCATTACAACTGTCTCAGTTCAAGTAGTCGTCAACAGCTACTTCCTGTCCAAACCCATCATTCATGCGAAGTAATGCAGCAGTTCACTACATGTGTAGTTCTATTTACAAATGATGGAACTTGGCTCATGTGACTTTACCTGAGAGAGCTTATCAGCCTTCAGAAACCTGAGGATTGATTCTTTACCCTGAGGTTAACTCAGGTTTGAACGGACCTCTCTTGACCTATAAAGATTCTTGTAATGGCATCGAATTGAAACTAAGCAAAAATCATGCTTTATAGAGAGATTTCCATATCATGTACTAGACAAGACTCATTACATGAACTGAAAGACTATCTATGATAAGACAGCAGTCCAGGTATTTGATTTGATTGCCACAGTATTAAAGAATATTTCGCTTCATGTTGTTTGTGGAGGAAGAGGAGTGCTTGGTGTAAACCAGTGAGTTTTGGCAAATACTCGAACTACCACACAATGCACAGGTTTTCATGTGCAGAATAAGTTCAACTGTACTTACCATAATGTTAGAAGACAACTGACTACCTTAATGGTCATCCACACCTCAAAACAAATGAAAGCACGCAAATCTTGAAAATTCCCTTATATTGGGATTGAACCAAGATCTTGTGTGTCCTTGTGATGCAGTTGAGGTATGTTGGTGAAAAACTGTTTGAAGATTAATACCAGCAGTTAGCACAGTGCAGGGGAGCCTTTCACAAATACAGTTGCTGAGTTCGTCTGGCTCAGGCTGGCTTCCTCTTCAATCATACATGGCAAGGTCTACCGGCAACCTGTAGATAGCCATGGGTGTCACCCACAATAATGCTGGCTGCCATCATGTAAATGAGGTATTCCTGAGTAAGGCGTAAAACAGCAATCAGGAAATATAACCCCGGTGCAAGTACCAGGCTCTGCTGCAATTAATATGAGTCATCCAAAAGTATATTTAAATGAACTACACCTGTTTATGTATATTTAACATGCTCCACATGCCCCACTTCTCCTGAGGATGACTTGTTGACTTATTAGTCGAAATATTGAGAATGTCAAAATGAGTTACTCTTCTTATTTACTGGTGCTATATAATTTAGATCGTGGCATGCAACTTAGCAGGGTTTCACTCTTCAATGATTTAATACCAGAGACTATTACACCTTTGAAGACCTGCACTGGAAACCAGATATCATTTTGATAAAATATTCTCTATGTCATATAATCTCAGATGAAAACTTTGAGTAATCATTCCCTGATATACTCTTGAAACTAAATCTAGAAACAAACTTAAAGGGTTAAGTCTTTCAAAACTAGCTTTTCAAAATAGTCAACATTTTCAGCATTGATTTTCCATAAGTTATTACACCTCACAGGGCGATTCTTGGTTTCCATTGGTCAATACATGGTCACATGATATTCCGCAAAACATATAGTACAACAATCACACGCTAATAGCCAAAGATCTTGTGTGTTTATACTGAAAGGTTTTCTCCCTTTTTCTGCTGTCTAACGTCCACTTGTTTACAGTCAGACAATCGCTTTCTCAGCTGGCGATGGCATACAAGTAACCCAATTCAGGGTTTCAGCATAGCAGACCATACTTTCCTTTTACTTCCACTTTCTTTCAGTATGGTAAAACATATAGGGTATGCTGTGGGATTGTATAGCAGGAATTATGAGCTCTCGACAAGTGATGTTCAACGGGTGTGGACCACTCAGTGAACATCACTTTTCTCAAGCTCACCATTCCTGCTATACAATCCCACGTCATGCACTATCTGTATAAGATCTGCTTAAATCTTGAGTGTTCTTTACTTGTAACCAATGAAAAGGTAAGTCCAACTTGTCAGAGGGAAAAAAGAACTGAAAACACATGATTACAGATCACACTTTTTTATTAGAAATTAATCTTATGACCCCAAAGGTGACTGTAGATTTGAACAGACAACACTAAAGCGCAAACATTTCTGGTGTAAAGGGCATATGACCTCCTACAAAATATGGAGCATAATGTAAATAACTACCACACTCACCTTCCTTACAAGGCACAATAAAATGTAAAATTTCCAGTACCAGTTTAGAAATATTAAAGACATTTCCAAATAGTGTCCAAAAGTGTCAAGGTTTTCCAAAAAATTAAAAAATCTTGGAGTGATCTGTTTTAAAATTGACCAAATTGAACTTCTATTATGCCTACTGTTAACAAAGATATGAATAATGTGTGTAAATGATTCAAGCTGCGGAATTACTATGAATATGTGCTGTTTATTATGTAAACTACATTATTATCCATGAATACAAAATACAGAAAACACACATTACTTGAAGGAACTTAGCAGTTTTCATTTGTGAGCATGCATATGAAATGCTAATATTTCTAAGAACAATTTCATATCACAAAATGCATGTTTTTGTCTAAACTCTAGCTTACACAAGTTCAACAAGTTGTTCTTAAAACTCAAGTACCAAGTGCACTATCACTTAATGTAGTAGAGTAAAAATAAATAAATAAAACATGTCACTGGAAGTCAGCAACTTATGTCACCAGAGTGGTTTGGTTTTCCTTCAGTTTTCTTTTTCAAATATCCTTTGTCCTTTACTTTTTCGAATGTACTACAACTTTCATTTACAGCTGGAGGACAATGCAATTAACAAAGAGATAGTACATGAACAAGAGTTCAGATCAGTCAAAGGGTTCTCTACATTATTTGGAAGCAAGGAGGAAGCCCACAAACGTATAGTATAGAACAGTAGAGTAAAGCAGCCATCTTTACACCTGATTCTCAGACACAACCTGAAACAAATATCATGATAAATCCTCACTGTGCATGATTCTGACACTCGCAACAGTCATATTACATTTCGGGGAAAATGTATATGTCCATTCTACAAGAGCAGAAATTTTGAATCGAATCCATCTGACATGATTTCTGCAAAACCCTCTCACTGAACATCGAGTGCAAAACCTTTAGTGCTAAGACATCACACAGGTATCACAAGAATGGCTAGTCCGGGGTAGGCCAATTGCTCGTCTTTTTATTGAGTCCCCAGCTCTAGATGACCACAAGATGACCACAGTGAATGCTCCATAAGTTAATAATAATCCTTTTGGTGCACACATAGTAGCTTGCCACCATCACAGTCCAGTACCAAGTTCATTATTTCTCTACAATGACCAGGAATTTCCCTAACTCTCTGCAGCTGGATCTTGCCCACTTTCTGATGGCTCCTCTTTGGTTTTGTCTTCTTCTGCCTTCTCTCCACTTTCCCCTGAACCTGTTGCTGGAGTGTTTTTCAAATCCTTTCTTGTCTTATGTCCCCTGAATGAGGCCTGAATTTTACTGGCTGCTGCAGCCACTTCAGGATCTCCCAAATCTATATCAATCTCCTCCTCTCCTCCTGCCTTGGCTTCCTCTGTTGCTGCCGGTTTCTCCACTGATCCCTCAGCTGCCGCCCCCTCAGTTTCTCCCGGTTTGTTCTCACCAGATTGGTCTCCATCATTTTTAATATCTTTCCTGGATTTGTAACCTCTAAAGCCTGCCTGTATTTTTATTGCAGCCTTCTCGGTCTCTGGATCATCTAGGTCAATATCAATCTCCTCCTGGGCTGGCTTCTCTGCTGGGGGTTGAGTGGGTGCCTCTTCCTGGGCAGGAGCGTCCCCAGGGGCATCATCCTGGAAGCACAATACCAGATATTTAGCCATCATCCCAAGGTTATATTACACCTTAACATACAACACTTGGTTGTCATGGGTCATTCTACTGAATTTTCAAAATTTCAAGAAGGAAGATGCAAACCTATTCAGTCAGGAAATTTGCACGCTGAAATAAGTACAGTTAGAACACATCAGTCTGCAGGTATCTGTCATTGTGGATATACATATTCTCCAAAATTTATACCACTGTCTGACAAATAATTGTTCTATAATATACAGTTTGCTGTGAAGGTGCAGTTATTATTGGTCGTGCATTGACAGTAATGGACGATTGGTTAGTAAAACATCCAATATTCTCATGTTATTTAGTTACAAAGAGCCAGATGGCTACACCAAAGTGCTCAAGGGAAAACAGTGATAATTGATATATACACAGTACTGCTGTGACAGACTGTGGCAAGAAACTAAAGAAATCCCATTAATAGATCTGTCAGTTGAGAGAACAATTCCCTCAGTCAATAAAGTTAGTTTCTCATCAGTAAACACATATATTGTATTTGATCTCAAATTTGGACAATCAGCATAAAATGACTTACTTTACCTCATTGTACTAGTTCTATTAGAAAAGTGTTTTGAGGCTTTTTGCAAGCCGGTCAATATCCCACTGTAAAAATGCAGCCACCAAAAGCAATTTTTATGACATTGCCTCTACAAATACACTTGTAGGGTCATAGCAGGGACATAGCTTGTCACAGACCAAAACAAGTTATAATCTGATATGTCCCCAAGGCCCCTCACCAACCTTTTTGCTTCTCAGTGCTTTTCGAGTTTTAAACCCTTTGAAGTTAGCCTGTATTCTAAGAGCAGCTGTGGCCACCTCTGGGTCATTTAAATCAATATCTACTTCTTCCTCCTCTGCTGCTGGTATTTTACTGCCCTTGTCGGAATCAGCAGTTACTTCCCCTGATTTCTCCCCCTCGCTGTCCGCTGCCTTCATTCCAACCTACACAACAGGAGTTAGAAAACAACATGCAGTTGGTCAGGTTAGTAACAAATAACACGTGATGTTAGGTTACTACAGAACAGAAACATGTCACATGCAAAACCCATTCATTATATAACCAGTATCACACAAACAACAAATGTGCCTAATTTTCACACTTTAATATCATTTTCAGTCAAGCCAACAGAACAATATTTATAATCACACATCTCACATGATCTTACACACCAGAATGTCATTAACACTTAACAACAACAACAAAAAGGAGCAACAAACAGACACCAATACTCCAAAGGTGGGTTAATGTTTTCACTAGGAATTAATCAGAACTATGTTGACAAACACACCTGTTTCTCTTTGATTTCCTGTCTGACTTTGTGACCTCTAAAGCTAGCCTGTATTTTAGTGGCAGCTTGTGCCACTTCCGGGTCATTCAAGTCAATGTCTATCTCTTCCTCTTTCTTATCACCTCCTGTCTTTACCTCACTTTCAGACTTTTCTCCATCAACCTAAATGAAGCATTTAACATCGCACTCAGTAACATGCAGTTTTACAAAATCAAGACGCAATGAATTTCCACATAAACAGATGAATGTACAACCAAAAACACACATCTATCTGTTATTTATCTGACTGTTTTGTTGATTGTTGTTGCACATTTTTTACTTTTTAACTCTTTGATTACCATTACACACATGTATAACTATACACTCATATCAGGTACAGTAAGTTGAAGCCAGTCAAATGATAGAGGGGAAAAACTGGCTACAACATCTGGATATTTATGCGCGTTTCTTATTAATGTGTTTTAAGGCTAAATAAAAAGTTCTTGCATCTGGTAAAGTGTTGATAAGATACCAATTAAATAAGAGAGGTGGAAGGCTAGTGTCCAGGACTAACTGTATTTTAACTGTATTCGGGAGATAGGCTTAGAGGAATCAGTATATCATCCTCTTTGTCACCGACTTAATATTTCTTCAAAAAGAAGTTCTTTTTGTTCTAAGCTAAAGATCAAATTTTTCAAGCAAATAACAAATTGAAAATTTTACCAATATGCAAAGTAGAATTTTGGACCACTACATATGTGAGCTCTGTGTGAAAGTAATCTGTAAAATAAGTAATGAATGCCCCCTGTGTCCTGACTAGCACACAGCCGAACAGTACTGCCCATATTGACGTGCACATGCATATACAGAGGTATGTATCACAGCTCACAGCAGGGATTCTGTAAGACATTGTGGGTATTTATAGTGCAGAAAAGGCTTCATCCCTGATAGCATATGATAGCCACATGCTCTTACACAGCTTACTAATAATTATCAGTCTAAGTACATCTAGTTCTTAGCTGATAGTTCATGTGAAGCTTTACTATGCTGAGCAGGCCTGGCATATGATTCACCCTGACACCGATACCAGTGGAGAACTGCTGGCAGCCTCCTTCAAAGAAATCTACCAATGCATGGAGGTGCGGAATGCGGTTATGACAGCTGTTGCCATAGAAACTATCCAAAGAGGATATTTCTACTGCAAGTGTACTGGCTCCCTAATGGTTCAGGGTGGGTGTGTATAAGGCACAGAGAGGTGTATCGTTTACCTACAATATCACAGCCTATTGCTTCACTTCTCATTCTCTTCATATTTAACGTGCCCTT
The DNA here is from genome assembly GCA_016165875.1 of Acanthopleura granulata. Taxonomy (NCBI): domain Eukaryota; kingdom Metazoa; phylum Mollusca; class Polyplacophora; order Chitonida; family Chitonidae; genus Acanthopleura; species Acanthopleura granulata. The sequence continues at coordinate 24,413,293 of JABBOT010000003.1, forward strand.
TTTTCTCCTACTCTTCTACCAGTTTACACGTGTCTCATATCTGATCAGAACCCTAGCTGTTTGTGCTAAAGCGTTATCTTAAGCTTAATCCCCACACACCTGCTTATATCTTAAGTCCTGTCTGACCTTGTGGCCTCTAAAGCTAGCCTGTATTTTAGTAGCAGCTTGTGCCACTTCTGGGTCATTCAGGTCAATATCTATCTCTTCCTCTTTGTTATCACCTTCTGTCTTTAACTCTCCTTCCGTGTTCTTCTCAACCTAGCAATTAGTACAGGCAACAAATGACACTCGTCAACAAATTGGTTAGATTCAAATCAAACCATAGGAACAACAAATACTCATAACATCTCTACAAATATCAGGTTTCAAGGCAAGGTACATGTAGATGCAAATCTATCTGCAATAAACATATATCTTGGAACATTTCGTCACTATTAAGAACAATAACAAACAATGTTACAGAAACAAGACAAATGGGTCACACTTCAGCCTTTGTCACACCACAAGCTGTTAAACATTGATCTAATCGAGAATGCCTAACTCCATCAGGAACCAAATCTCATCAATTTCATTTTAAATTTCGTAACTGATGTGAACAAGATTCAGAATGTGAACGTGTTTAGTGCACTATAGATCCAAAATACCAGGCCATCATTTTTGTGCTAATGTTGCCATAAAACAAAACATGACTGAAACTATAGGTATCTGAAGACCCAATGACTCTGGACAGTCTTTTGACACAAGGCTCTTCTAAGTCTTTATCAGGTTCACTTGAATTTAGTGCTCAACAGGCAAATACTTAATCAGCTTGTGTCTGTCAACATTAAGGACCAGTGAAATTAAAGTCCGATAAAAATTTAAAATCTGAGACTCAGGTTTGAGCGGAATTTTAGAGTTTTTAGGGTTTTCAATGACACACAGCAAGTTTAGAATTAATAATTTAAGTATGTTAAGTCGAATATAACAAATTCTTGAATTTCTGCACATTAAAGATGTCAACCAAAATTACTGACCAATCATGTTCAAATTTAATAGGTTTCTTTGTCTTATTCCTTTGTATGTGTGATGTAAGCTTGGTTTGCCTAGGCACATTTTTTTAGGATATCTTGGTAACAAGGAGGGTGTGACAGATAGATAGAAAGATATTCACACGAATTAACAATGTCATTCAGTCAGTGGCAAGTAAACATATAGAACTGGTTATGGTGTCATTTAATTTCTCAATCAATTCTCGAATTACGACTGCATCCCATTTATGTTGCAGTACTATCTTTAATGTAAAACACACCTGGTGATGTCTTAATTCCTGTCTGACCTTGTGACCTCTAAAGCTAGCCTGTATTTTAGTAGCAGCCTGTGCCACATCTGGGTCATTCGGGTCAATATCTATCTCTTCCTCTTTGTTATCACCTTCTGTCTTTAGCTCTCCTCCTGTGTTCTTCTCCACCTAGCAATTAGTACAGGCAACAAGCAACACTCATGAAAAAAACGTGTTAGATGCAAACCACAACAAAACATGTTAATATTTCAACACAATGCTGTCTTAAAGCTGTGGTCTTACCATGCTGCACCAGACAAGTGTGTTTTGATTTCTTACTTCATCCAAATTACAATCAAAAGTTATTTAAAACAAGTATGTGTTATGAAACTAAATCATGAATATGGTATGACCATAGCTTTAGAGAAAATTATCTAGGATTTTTTCCTAACAAAATTATTCATGTGACTGCAATAACCACACAAAATGATATTTACATACTCAGTAACATTGTATAAACATGTAACACGCACATACATATAGACTAGACAGATTCGTCTGACCCAAGAACTCCAATAATACCCAGAGCTTTATTTACTGGCATCTAATGTTGCCAAGGTAATGGTTTACATGACAACCAAACAGGCATTAATCCTGTGTTGTGAAGCAGTCATTTCAGTAGCAGTGCACTTGTTTATGCCAAATGGCTCCATAGAAACTCTTCCAGGTTTGGCAGATTACCTGATCTTTGTAAATTGTATATCAACGTCACCTTAGATCAAAGCTGGTTACGATGTCAGAAATGCTGACAACCTGTGATCAACATATTTGCAAATTTACACATTTATTATTAAAGCCCGTTGAAGACTTTTCATCAGAAGCTAATGCCTACACTTGAATTCATTGACATCTACTTATATGGAAAATGTAGTCCATACTATCATCAGTAATTCTATTGGGAATTAAAAGAAATTCTTGTGAAGGTACAACTTGCTATTATACTAGCATTTACATTAACCGGTGAATTGGAAGTGAATTCCACTGCTGTCTGTATCTGAAGCAAGAGTTTACACATGCAGCAATCTGGAAACTGCAATGACTTAATTGTACATGTAACTGTTAAATTGTTTGTTCACACACCTGCTGATGCTTTAATTCCTGCCTGACCTTATGACCTCTAAAGCTAGCCTGTATTTTAGTAGCAGCCTGGGCCACGTCTGGGTCATTCGGGTCAATATCTATCTCTTCCTCTTTGTTATCACCTTCTGTCTTTAACTCTCCTTCTGTGCTCTTCTCAATCTAGCAATTATTACAGGCAACAAACAACACTCGTCAACAAATTGGTTAGATTCAAATCAAACCATAGGAACAACAAACAACAGCTCTCCTTCAGTGTTCTTCTCCACGTAGCAATTAGTACAGGCAACAAGCAACACTCAAGGAAAAAACGTGCTAGAGGCAAACCACAACAAAACATTGTGATATTTGAACATGATGATTCAGGACCCGCTTTCTCAAAACAGTTCGTGCGACAGACAAAAACTTCAGTTTTTTCCATTTATGGCCATTACACAAATTCACTTCTGATGTTCTATTCTGACCATATATAGAAGAAACGAAGTTTTCAAGTTTTGTGAAATCGGTCCATGTCGTGGTAAGACTACAAGTAGTTCAAGATCAGCAAATGAGTTAGATGCAAACCACAAGATCATAGATAACATTTTAGCATTTTAGTATAAATTTCAAAACTCAGAGTTTTAAGAAATCGTAAGGTCGCACTGGACTATTTGTAACTGCTAAATACATGTAGTTTGTTCACACACCTCTTGTTTGATTTCCTGTCTGACTCTGTGACCTCTAAAGCTAGCCTGTATTTTAGTAGCAGCTTGTGCCACTTCTGGGTCATTCAGGTCAATATCTATCTCTTCACCCTCTGTCTTTAGTTCTGTGTTCTTCTCCACCTAAGCAATTAGTCCAGGTAACAAACAACACCCATCAACAAACAGATTACACACACTGAAGAAATCCACAACAATACAGGAATATCTAAAAGCAAATTACAGCTTTCAAGATAAGAATGCAAAACCACAGGTTAGACAAAAAAACAAACAAAACAAAACAATCCAAATTTTACAAACACAATGGTACAGAATTTCATATAGAAACTTATTTTGAGTTTGTGTTAAATATTTCCCTCCAAACTGCTAACTATACCATCATAGAGTTGAATTTTGGATGACTGATTTACAAAATATATGTTTCCACCCTATACACAGAGTACTGTTTCATTCATACTCCTAGACTGATAATACTGTGGGTTGACAGACTTGGATACTGACACTTCACAACCACTGTCCCTCCACCTTCCCACTTTCCCCAGCTTTACAGCAAGTTACACACCATGACTTTCCACACTACTGTTCTTGAGTGGTTGGCAATTTTCAATGAATGGCACATCCACAATATTATAGCCTTGCTGTGGTGGGTTTACAATTTTCAATTTATTATATGCACATATATATATCTATCAGCCTTTCTCACACACCTCTTGTTTTTTTATTTCCTGCCTGGCCTTGTGACCTCTAAAGCTAGCCTGTATTTTAGTTGCAGCCTCTGCCACTTCTGGGTCATTCAGGTCAATATCAATATCTTCCTCTTTGTTCTCATCTGTCTTATCCTCAGCATCAAATTTCTTCTCAACCTAGTAATTAGTACAGGCAACAAACAACAATTATAAAGCAGAAAACAACAAATGTCAACAACATGCACCACCAGTTTTTCAAGCCGCTATTACATCTATAACATGTATAAGCTACTTTACTAAGCCCAATAGATATATCAATATGAAATCAACCTATATGTACGCAATGTCCATGTCAGCTTTTTCTGGCATATATCAGAAGTTAGAGTGGCATTACATGTAGACAAAATCTACACGGTGAAGTGTCACTGGAATGCTAACTTATTGTTTTCCCTTAGGTAGACTATGATCCTAATTTATTTGGCACAGCATCTGATAAGGTTAATCTGAATGCACTATTCCACTCATATTGTGGCATGATCTGGAAACATTTATATTGGCTTATCAGCAAGAGAAGTTATTTCTGTCTCTTTATATCATACTTAATTAATCAGATGTCCAATTTTGTGTTAATATACATGTGTTTGTGAAACATTACCTTTTTGCATTTTTTAACACCATGAATACTCTGCTGGTTTTTCTTCATGATCATCCACTAAATTTTTCCATGAAAATGTTCATGAACAGTTTATCATAACCAAGCATCAAAAATTTAAATTACCTGTATATGAAAACATTAACATCCAACTGTTCCAAAATCAAAAAATCTTGGCTAAAAGCAAGGTTGTCGTTTAAACTAAGGCATAGCTTTAAACATTAGTGAGATTTGCTGCACCATGTGGAGATCAGATTTTGGCTCCCTCCACATTGCTGCGAACAACGACATGTGTACAAACCTCTGTTGATTTAGGGGGTAATTGTTTTCTAGCTGCATGGCCCCTGAACCCAGCCTGTATCTTAGTGGCTGCTTTACTCAGTTCAGGATCATCCAAGTCAATGTCCGCAAGCTCAGGGTCAAGGTCAGTTTGCTTAGCAGTGGCTTCAGGTTTGCTTTCCGGTTGTTTGTCAGTTTTAGCTTCTACCTATGAACAAGACAACAGATCAAACAACATGCAATTAACAACATGCTCACACTCAAACTTCAATGACCACACAAATATAAGTACAGCTACACTGTGAAGAACACAAATGCACTCTACTTCTACAGCCATACTTAAGTAATTACAGGTATAATGCTACCCAATTCAGAACTGCTTATACATCAACATACACTACAAAAAAGGTGTGTGTGATATTGCCATGCATTTCACACACACACACACACACATCTGTCTATGATTACTTCCCGCAATGTTTTATTGCGTATGTATACCGATTCATATATCCTCACACAAGTGTTCCACGTTTCAGTTTAATTGACTATATATGTAACTATGTCTATCTGCCAGGGGTATTCAATTCAAGGCCATCAGAAAAATATACCCAGCGGTATATTCCAATGCAAGCTTAAGTCAAAAGTGAATACGAAAATAACCATAAACTCTCAAAATAATATACAAGGAGGCTAATGAAAGCTGTGAATCTTTGAGACACAGGTGAAGAAGAAACTAAAGGGTAGATTAACAATGTGAACAAATACAGCAACTTGCTGATTTAAGCCGCAGATTGGACATGTCAAGTTTGGTACCTGCACTTCTGCACAATTTATCACTTGAAATTTGTCAGCTGACCATACATGAATCCATATCTTAATTTCTCCACCTCTTTTCTTCAGGTTTTACTTTAAATAAATTTCATGCACAATTTTTAATTTCTGAATATCATTATACACAGAAAGTTGTAGTTATGCATTTTAAGAAAGCTGATCAATTTGCCAACACAAACACGACAGCAGATGGCCTGAAAAATCAAAACCCCAAATCAGCAACATAATAATGAGCAAATCCACACAACAAATACAACTCAACCATTTCCTTAAAATGAATTCAACTTGGACTTACCAAAAGGCTAAAATCTTCTGTATCTTCGTATGTGAAGACAATATTTCAGCCAATAATTTACATCATTTTGGTACAACATCAAATCAACCACTGCATACCTGGAACAGTCCTTTAATACCTAAACACCAGCTGCCCCGACTGGTTTCCTATAAGATCATCAGACAATTACTGATCCACATCAAAAAGACCAATGACAAAGTGATCTGACCCAGCCGTACAACAGCCTTGGCAAACCATGCTTTCAACTGAAAGCAGATCGCTTTCATTACGATCTTGTGCTAAAGAGGTGAACAACATCTGATCACAGGCAAAAAAAACAAAAAACAAAGGAGATCCACTCACATGCTTCAAAATTGCTTTTCACCATTGGTACACCTGGGTGTAATTGCAGATGTATGTAAGTAATGAAGACCATGCATGTTACAGCACTGAAGGCACTCGAAACCTCCTGTCACTGGTCAAATCTGGTCAGGTGTATAATTGCTACTTTATACTAATTGCACTACCAAACACATGCAATCTTCCCAAATCCAGCAGATGTCATCTCCTGCACACTGACCATGCAGAGGAAGAATACCTTTGCCACTCTATTAGATGAAGTCTTCTGTCCTTTGGCTTTATGCTTCACTTTTAAAACTTTAACATCTTTCCTGGCCTTTCTTCCTCTCACAATGGCCTGTATTTTGGTAGCTGCTTCATGGGCCTCTGGCTTCTCTACTAACAGAGTACAAGGCTCTATATGGGGCACTTTCTTCTTCACCTTCAACACTTTGATGTCTTTTCTGGTTTGATGCCCTCGGACCCAAGCCTGGATTTTGGTAGCTGCTGAGTGGATATGAACTTCCTGGGAACCATTATATGGCTGTGGTCCAGTCACAATCTGCTGGTGAGGGATGTGAGATGTCGCATGTGTATTATGTGACTGATGCGATCGACTGTGATTGGGTCGCCTCATCTTCTTATTGTTGATATGCCAGTTCGCATGGTTACCTCTCCTAGTTTCACGAGGCTGAAGGTTCTGGAGTTCCCTTACTCTTCTGCGAGCCTTATGACCACGGACCAAAGCCTGAATTTTACTAGCAGCCATGTGAACACGTGGATTGTCAGGGTCAATACCAAAATGGGCATGAGAAGCCCGCAGTTTCAGAGCCTTCACCTCTCTCCGAGCCTTGTGGCCTCTAACAAGGGCCTGGATTTTAGCAGCAGCCTTATTCACATTTTCGTCATTGGGATCAACATGAGCTGGCAAAGCCTGTAGCCATGAAATAACCAGGATTGTTTGGGTGATAGAGGGATTGGTACATGTAGCAATATATCACGAGATAGGCAAAATAATAGCGAATGAAAAAGTTTAAAATAAGAAATGTTTACCATCAATAAAAGCCTATGCGAAAACAATTCGAACTTGAAAGTATTAAAGAGATGCCAAAAAAATGAACATGAAATAAAAAAAAAAGAAATCTAGTTTTAAGAAATTCACCTTAGAACATAAAAAAGTAAAACTTAAGCCAAAGAAAAAAAATTCAACAAATCTGAAAAAAGTACATACACACAAGAATTGCTTAACACACTGAACTTTTTATTAACAAATGCAAACTTCAACATTCATTAAAATGGGTGATTTTTAATCAGACATGAACCATATAAATGATTTAATCTGTACAAACCAACAGGCCACATAGCATGCGGCAGCCTGACCATGCTGGCTCTACATCAAAGATTTTTATCGAGTATACCAAAACTCATTTCTGAGGTAAAAATATTAACATGCTACCAAAATGAGAATTCCATTAAAAAAAAAAATTGATTTTTAGAGAATAGCACTCAGCCACATACAATCACAAACTTATCCAAAGGGTTCCTTTTGAGCTAGGGGATCCATTAACTACCTAATGACCTGGCTTACTTCCACAGAGGCTTCAATAAGCATACACAAGGTCAAAGACATACAGGACGCTCAAAACCTCCAAAGACATTAACAATTAAGGAAAATGTGCCTATGTGAAAATGTCACCGCTGATCAATGTTGCTATATCAATTATGAGTACAACAGAAAGAATGTTATTGATGTGAAGCCCTGCTTAACTGTAAGTTACAAGGTAAACAGGCTGTGGCCCGTGCCAAAAAAAGAGCTGGGGAAATGTGGAAATGGTGATGGCTATACAACACAAGCTGGACACTAATCAATACTTCAGGTTGTGAATACTGCTGAGCAGGACAAAGACAAAGGGCAATGCATGCTGTTGTGAATGTGCTCATCAGCGGGCATGTACTGACAGTTAGGAGCCTTGTGTTATTGCTGCAGCAGCGGTAGTAGAACCATGCTGATGGAACTGAGACATGTTAGAGCCCAGCTACAGATCATGGTTACCTTAAGGCGTCTAAGCCTCCGTCTAGCTAGGTGGCCCCTTATGCCTGCCTGAATTGTCACTGCAGCCTTCACTTTTCTCCTCTGAATAAATAAGTTCAGGTGGATTAAAACGTCTGTGAAAAAACATATCTTGTTCACAATGGTTGAGACGAGACGTCAGTGTGAAACCCTTGATGATAAAACCTTTGCTATAGGCCAATGCTCTATGTGTCATCGCTTTTCACTGGAGTCTCCAGAGAGAGCTCTTTTATATTAAACACTTACTCTAATGTTAGTACTGGTCTGTTACCTTGTTGACAACATAGCTAAGAGCCTTTCTGATTCTATTTCTTGGATCCCTTACAGGTCACTGTCTACTGACACGTAAGTTTATACATCTTGGGAATACTCAAATTAGGACCAAACCTGCTTAAGATGGTCTGGCTGATACCCCTGTAAATTGATGCCCAATACTGCCTTCGTCCACTAATTCTCCGGGAAGATTAGCAGTCTTCCAGGCCAAACAGCACCAAATACTGATCACTGTACTGGAATGGATCACATCAAATGCTAATTTGTCATGAAGCACAGCGACAGCCAACAATGGCTGAACGATAACGTGAATCCCACAAATCCAACACCAATTCCTTATGATATTGCAAAATACCCATGAAAACTATTCCAATTAAACCTAAAATGACACATAACATCATCACCAACAGGGGGTTTCATAAAAAGACTTTTAAAAAACTGTAAATGCTTCAGCCAGATCTGATGTGTTATGATAGCTCCAATACAAATCTCCTCCACATTCCGCACTGCTACAGTTAAGCTAGTACATTTGATCAAAAAGACAAGATTGGGCAAATGATAAATGATTAATCTTTCATGAGAATCTATACAAAACAGATCAGAATGATCAGAAAAAACCTGAAATCCTTCAAAAACATTACTTCTTTGGTGCTTTTTTAAGCTGTCGCTTCATATAAGCTGCTTGGATTTTAGCAGTGGCAGCTACGATTTCTGGATCTTCTAGATCTATTTCGTCTTCAGGGTTTGGCTCTTCTGCTTTTGGTGGATCAGTTCCACTGCTAGACTCTGGTTTTGTTCCTTCTCCCACATTATTTGCTACTGTCTCAACATTTGACCCTGCCTCGCGACTTCCCCCTGCCTGTATGCTATCATGAGGGGAGGCTGTTTGAATGGTACGAGCTGTAGACTCAGTCTCAGGGTCTGACAGTAGGTCAGCATGCTCTGTCAGATTTAAGTCAACAGTTACCTTACCAGTCTCCTCTTCAGAGCCCTGTGAAGCACACCACATGGGTAACACTGTACACTTCTGCTTACACAAACTCTTTGTTTGCCTATCTGCACTTGCACCCAGCTCCCCAGCCTTCCTAAACACAGCCCACAACTGTTCTCAATACACAGACAGTTTGCAGTGTTTCATTATGTCTTTCTTGAATAATTTAGACCTACACTGTGAGGTAATAAGCCTTTCCAATGACATTTGCAGGATTCTTTTTTTCTTACAAATGAGAAAGTTCACGTATTTTTAGCCCTCTCCTGAGTAGATTGCAAAAGAGCCTAAATACTGCTTAACTAACCCCAGAGAAACTGAACGGTTTGGTAAAGCTATCTATAATTACACAGGACAAATCTGAACTTTGGCAACCCTTGTGTATTGATTGATTATAATGGACTCAACCCCATGGCGAGACATATTTCAGTCACACGGGGGCAACACATCATTAAGCAGGAATGAGTGATGGTAATACCTTACACTGATGACTTAAGATCATCATCACCATAGCCTTACCGTTTAAGAGTCACAGCCATTGCACGAGACCGATACTGTGCATTACTGTTTAAATTATTGATCAGATGTATAATGACAAGAGAACGAGGCCTGTTGGAGTCTGGCAAGCAGAATACCCAAAGTGAGATGGGAGAGCCAATCAGTTTTTCCAGAAATAAATCTCAAGACTTCCCATGTGCAAAATTGCCAGTGACTTGTCAAGTTGACATGGGATATCTGAGCTTTCAGCATTTCCAAACAGCTAACACCTGAAATTTGTCTTTGTTACGTAACTGTTTAACTCAATGTGCAAACACAAAATATATAAAAAGGGATACAGAAATATAGACATGTATTGAAATATTTCCACATTTTTTTTTTATTTCATTTTTCAGTTCTTTTCCCTTTTTTATAGATTTTTTATGTGAGGTGTAATTTCATAACCTTCTACAACTTCAGTGATGTCCATACATACGCATTCTCTCGTAAACAAGGAACAAATTGACTACATGTACATGTGGAATGTAAATTATCTCCTTGAAAAAAAAACCAAAAAAAACCCAATAAACCCCATGCAAATGACATTCTCAGTGAATGATATGATCATTACTTGTCGATAGCATTCTGCCTTGAAATAACACCCTATGCATGAAAATCCCATCTGCCCATGAATTCAAGTGAAACCGGCCAAACACACTAGAAAAAGTACAGCTACTAGGTCATTCAGGTCTACTCATAATCTGTGTAACGGAATTTCCACAGCAAGCAATCACAGTCATCAAAGGAGCATCATCATTACGTTTCACATGGCCGCTTTACCACAGAACTGGCTCTTACCTTACTCTGAACCTCTTTCCTTGCCTTGAAACCACGGAAACCAGCCTGGATTTTCATGGCAGCATCAGCCACTTCAGGGTCATTGAGATCAATGTCAATCTCTTCCTCTTCAGTTCTGGAGATCAGAAACATTTTCAACTCAGACTTACACATTTAGGAGAAAACAAAACTGACAATAAGTACTACATTCCACTTACGCCAATGTAATCACATACGGGAAATCTTAACAATAGCAACACGCACATGAGCAAAGTTTTGGCATAGCATGCAGCTTAAGTTTATTGTGGAGGGCTGGTGCATGTAAATGGCTACCAGATGTGAATCTCCTCAAACAATAACCCGCGAACTGGGCCGTACATCATGCAGTCTACATGTGCAGTCCACGTTTCCATGAATACATATATGTCAACACTGACAAAAGGTTGTAAAAATTGTCCATTTTTTTCTACAATTCTGAATTTGTGATGGAAACATAAAGAAACCAGCATTCATTCAATGCTTCAAACCTACATAACACCTCTTATCCCTTCTAAACCTGACCCAAATACCAATAAATGGTAATCTACAGTCCGCTTGCATCTGCCCTGCATGAAGTAAACATACACCAGTTTAAGTCACAATGCAGTGAAACAACGAATCAAGAGTACTGAGTTAACTGCCAGTAAAACTGGAACTAAATAAGCAATTCTTTGAACTCACTTTTTCTGATCCTGGGTTGCCTGACTTTGAGGTGGAGTGGGTTGTCTGGTATCTGAGGAGGGATTCTATGAACAAAAAGACGACGATCACTATGAAACTACCAATATACACAAGATTTCACTTATCAATATATTCTTACATGTACCTTCAAGAACAAACATGTAACTGTAATAGTCACAGCTTCAAAATCTTTCAAGAATACTGTTACAGAACACTGAAACTTATGGTTAGCCTATCTGGGAAAAGACTTCTCTGTATGTGTAAAAGCTTCTTCAGTGGTGGACACTGCTTCAAACAGAATAAAACTTACTAGTACATGTATCTCAACATATCAAAATTCAGTATTCCTTCATCAAAAATCCTTTTTTTTAGGCTTCTGTATTTAACAATTATCTTGTTTCACAGACAGGTATGCTCTATCCCAAGCAATCTTCAATTGTGTGGTTAAAATTCATCATCATATGAAATAAATTATCCATAGCTCTGTTGTTTTGCTAAGAAACCCATACAGACCTTAAAGCTGTCATTATTGTAGAATCTATCCTCAAGTTTAGCACCATGTACAGCAGGATCATGACCTGTCTCTGCAAATAAAATACAAACAGCAACAGTATAAATGAATTGGGAAAGTGGGATAGCAAAAATACATCAGAAACATGTTTCAGTACTTGTACCTGTAGATGTAATTGTTATGGCTTGGAGAGTAGGGCTTTTCTAAAATTTCATTCAATAAGGAAAACTACTGCTTTTCACTGAATAATATACAGCTTGGTGAAACATTTCAAAGTGTCATTAATGTGGTTAAATATTCACCAGCACATGGATGAGGGAGTAGCTTATCAATGCTAACGTTCCTTTCCATCATTTCTCCATATCATGTGAACAGTTGTAAATTTCTATAAAAAACCAAGCATCACAGCATTCGTGCAACTGTAGATTTAAATCTCCACCATAAGTTGGCTTCATACTGGTGCATTACACAAAAATGATGGAAGACTAAGCCCAAAGGGCAGTTGAAAATCCTGCACAAGCATGCTGCTAGTCACTGTATGAACCACATTTAAACAGTCATCTGTGTACTAAATCACAGGCATATGAGACAGGGGAGCATTTTAAGCTATTCTCCAAGAACATAAACATGCAGGATCTAGGTATGATATTATGGATAAATACGAACAGAAAGAAAAACAGTTACAAACCTGGTGTACAAAAGTTCCAGAGAGGCCAGGCTGTGGCAGGACTGAGGAGCCTTACACATGTCAACTTTTGTGATCACATGGGCCTCAGGTGTTTTAGTAAAATGTTAACAATTCTACACCAGAGTCCCTGCCCATTAGAGTGTGTTGTCCTCATCTAAAGAAGCCGGTGTTAATGTCTGCGGGTGTAGCACTCATCACAAAACTTTTCACAATCTACAGCTGTATGTAATCTACATCCACATGCAATTAGAGAGCACCTAGCTTCATAAAAGTATCTATCTTCACAAGTAAATGTTAACGACAATATAAATATGACAAGTGGTTCTGGCATAAACACGACCATGGTTCAAAATGCTGAGGGTAGGAGGTTTCTGGTGAACATGTATACAGGTTCACAGAGCTACTGGTACTGAAGATGCTTGGGAGTCATGAACTTGGAATAACATACAAGAAATATGGCAAGATAGGTGACATACACAGAGGAATGCAAAAGCTATACAAATCTAAACATTAGAAGCATTTCACAACACAAAATTTTTTCCTGTCTAGGATACATGTAACCCTAGTTTTCCACATGACTAAGTGAATTCACAGACATCCATTCATTTCTATGCATGTTCATGTGGGGAACCATGTTAGCCATTATTGATAAGGCTAGTCAGTGAAGATAAATCTCAAAAAACCATTCCAATCAATTAAAGACAATTATACACTTGTACTATCAGTGTGTACATGTTCACAAAGTGGGCCGGCAGTGAATCAATAAATTGTCGAATCAATGACACATCAATGTGGGGAGTTTTTAGTACATCATGAAAACAGGATTCCCTCATTGTAAGACTGTGCCTATCAAGATACATTTCAACACCAAACCTTTTGTTTGGTTAGATACAAATAAACATGTATCAATGTGATGGAAACTCCTTTACTGATTATTTAGACAAAATATTTAAACAAATCAATTTCAAAATCAGCAGCCTGCACTGTAAAGATTACAGGTACATGATAATGTAAGGAAAAATCTAGCAAGAATCTTAGATTAACACATACATGATATTCACATCATATATGAATTCCTCTATTCTCCGCTCAAAATGTTGAAAGTCACAAACGCATGTATCCTAGCAAGGTGTTGTGAAGCCATTCCTAATGTGTTCAAACCTGCATTTCAGGGAAGCAACATGCACACTTATGGGCAAACTTAGCTGTGAGAACTACAAAATGGTAAGTGACAAATACACATGCAAAATGTAAGCCCAGGGATGCCCAATGTGCATCCACTGGACAATCACATCAGTTATATATAGTCATAGTAAAATAGTCAAAAATAGCCTTATGAGGTAATAGCAGAGTATTACATGTATATATCAGTAGAAATCAGCATGCAGTATACAGGACAATAAGAGAAATACTTGCCAAGAATGTACCTACTGTATATGTACAACATTGTAAAGGGTCATGCTACCAATAAACACGTATGCCCATGTCAACAGTATGTAACAATGTCCATCAATTTTTCAGCATTGTTTTTCAATACAATGCTTGCATAAGATATTGTGACAATCTAGAAATTCTTCAAGAAATGCAACTGTTTCTTCATTAGAAATAATATACAAGTAGAGTGTATTGCTAGCACTCAAGATCCTTGAATCAATACATGTGGATGCCAACAGACAGGGCCAAAAAAGTACATGTGCATACAAGTGGGCCCCAAATGTGTCAGTGGCCACCAAAGAATAAAATATGGATAAGGATAAGTTTACAATCTAAGTATGCCATATATCTATAATGTGATCTACAGATATATGTATGGGTAGAGGTAAATGTATGTGGAAATGTGTATGCATGAATGCCCTTAACTCATGTAGGAAGTGCTCTCCTCTAATACAAGGATTGAACAATCTGTAAAATAATAAGCACCATCATGTATAACTTGAATGGAAGTACAAAAATTTTCAAACAGAAAAAATCAAAATATTATAGTAACTTCTCAGATAATCTCTTACACAATCCTACTGAGTAAGTTCTAGTAGCTGCTCCCTATACTGGCTTGTTACAAGCTCGGTCTTGAGTGACTCCAGCTCCCCGCCTATGCAAGACGCTACTGTTCGATTGGAGAGATCAAACCTAAGAACCCATCATTATTGTGATGCGTAAATGTGTGAAACAACCGGCACAAGAATTCAGCTGGATGAACAGAAACATTTTATTCTGTTTATTGACTGATTTGAAGCTCAACAGGCCCATAGGCTCTGATAACTGCCAAGGAAAGACATCTACAGAGGGTAGGGTTTCTTCAGATTGAGTGAGTGCCAAGCCAGTAATGAGAGTAACCACAAATCAGACTTACCGGTCAGATTGATCTCTTATTGACTGAACTATTTTTTTTTTTTGGAGTTTTTATTTGAACATTTATACAAAAAGTTGAATGCCATTACTTGAGATGCAATCAATGATGTACACTGACATTAAGTGCATGTCTTGATATTAGTAACATAACAAAAACAGATATCATTCATTTTTACACTAGTCATGCTAAATAACATTCCCGAGCATCAATCTCCAATGTTTTGCTAGTTAAAAATGAATTTGGTCTTTGAAGCTACTCCAAAAGCCTCTAATGCTAAATAAAAACTGAGTCTTCATGATTGGTGTAGCAGCTGGCATGCATTGCTGTGGACTTCATGCACTCACTCACCAGACAGAGACTCATTGTGAGATTTCGCATGAAGCTTAACGTCAGAAGGGTCAACAGCTTCTTCTGATGGACTCATGGTAGCCATTGCTCCAGTGAGTGCAGACTCCACAATATTTTTGGAAAACTCCTCTGTTGAAGGATCTCTCTCCTTCTGCTTGGTTTCCTCTCCATAACCAAACAGGTTTCCAGCTCCTTCACTTATGTATGATTTAGCAGACTGAGCAGATTGACCAACCTGTTCCATTTTTTCTGACACAATCTGCTTTCCTTGACCTACAGCATCACCAACTTTCTGCTTTATTCCTTCAGCCTGTGCAGATATATATTCCACAACAGAACCTTCTTCCTTGGCATCTTCTTTCAGATTCTTTGCCTCTTTTTCTCCATGTTCAAACTTTTCAGCCATTTTGCTTTTAGCTGATGACATCCCTTCGGAAACCTTTTCTTTTCCACTTGAAATTGCTTCATTGCAGGAATCAACTGCTGATCCTAAATTGTCAGAAACAGTTTCTTTACCTTCAGATAGAGCAGACCCAATAGAATCTCTCACCTCGGACATTTTTTCAGCAGCAGCATCTTTGGCTTCTGCTGCTTTTTGTGACATTTCATTGAGGCCAGATGAGACATTTTCCTTGCCTCTTGAAAGAGCATCAGAACCTGCATCAACAGCAGACCCAAATTTATCAGAAACAGTTTCTTTACCTTCAGATAGAGCAGACCCAACAGAATCCCTTGTCTCAGACATTTTTTCAGCAGTGGCATCTTTGGCTTCTGCTGCTTTTTGTGACATTTCATTGAGGCCAGATGAGATATTTTCCTTGCCTTTTGAAAGAGCATCAGAACCTGCGTCCACAGCAGATCCAAATTTATCAGACGCATTTTCTTTACCTGCACCAAAAGTAGATTCAATAGAGTCTTTCATCTTGGAAATTTGATCAGCGGTGGCATCTCTGGCTTCTGTTGCTTTTTGAGATAATTCACTAAGACCAGATGAGACTTTTTCTTTGCCTGTAGACAGAGCAGCAGAACCTGAGTCAACAGCAGATCCAAATTTATCAGACATGGTTTCTTTACCTTCAGCAAATGTGGATGAAACAGCATCCCCCATCTTGGAAATTTGTTCTGTAGTGGTATCCTTGGCTGCTGTTGCTTTCTGTGATATTTCACTAAGGCCTGATGAGACTTTTTCCTTGCCTTTTGACAGAGCATCAGAACCTGAGTCAACTGCAGACTCATATTTATCCGACAGGGTTTCTTTACCTTCAGATACAGCAGACCCAATAGATTGGCTTGCCTTAGACATTTTTTCTGCAGTGGTATCTTTGGCTTCTGCTGCCTTTTGGGATACTTCACTGGCACCAGATGATGCCTTTTCCTTGCCTGTTGATACTGCAGCATTAACAGAGTCAACGGCAGATTCAAATCCTGCAGACACTTTTGTTTTACCAGCTTCAACTTTGGACTCTACTGTTTCCCCAGCTTTCGTCATGTGCTCAGCTGCTGCTTCCTTCGCATCCTTTGCTTTGGATTTACCAGAGTCAACAGCAGATCCAATTTCTGCTTTTACATCAGATGTCCCTTCAGACAGTCTCTTTCCTGCACTATCAACTGATGATCCAACACTCTCCCCAGCTTGGCTTAGTTTTTCTGATGTCTTGTCCTTTGCAGACTCAGCGGCATCCTTTGTGTCTTCAGCCGCAGACCCCAAAACTGAAGTCACTTTTTCCAATCCTGCTGCAGCAGTATCTTTCCCAGCAACAACTACTGACACTATCTGATCTTTAACTTCTGCAGCTTTGTTTGCTGCTGCATCTTTTAATTCCCATGCTTTCTCTGTAACAGCTGAAGAGAGATCTTGAAGTCCTGAGGATGCATTCTCCTTGCCAGCTTCAGCTTTTGTGCCAATCTCTTCACTGGCTTCACTGGCTTTGGCGGCCACTTGTTCTTTAGTTGATTTAAGTCCATCTTTGCCTTTTTCCACAGCTGATCCAACTGCTTCAGATGCATTGTTAATACCCTCAGCAACATTTTCTTTTCCTGACTGTAGTGCAGATCCTACCTTATCGCCAGTTTCAGAAGTTTTAGCTGCTGTTGCATCTTTTGCATCTTTTGCTTCTTTTACAACCTTGTCAGTACCCTTTTTAACAGCTGAGCTAACATCTTTCATTCCTGAAGAGACAGCCTCTTTGCCTTTTTCCGCTTTGGACTCAATCTCCTCACCTGCCATATTCACTTTATCTGCTGCAGTCTCCATTGCTGATGCAGCCTTCTCAGATACAGTTGTCTTTCCCTTATCCATAGCTTCGTCTATACCAGCAGCTGCATCACTCAAGCCATCAGACAAACCCTCTTTCCCAGCCGCAACACCTTCTTTCACTTCACCAGCAGCCTTATCAAGCAGGTTTTCTCCTGACTGATCCTCTGGCTTTAAGTTTAGCGTCTTTCCTTCCTTGTCGCCTTCTTTTTTGGCTTGTCTAGCAGCACTGAAAGAGCACCCCATGTTTAGGTTAAGTTCCAAAAAAGTGGTCGGTCTATATATTGGAGATAGTAATGGTGTTTAGGAGTAGGTAGGAGAGGTATACTTCCAGGGATTACAGGCTGGCTAATATCAGTGTACACTGCCAAAAAGAGATGAAAAGGATAAGTGTTGATTTGGTAGAACAATCTCAAAAATACGATAAATGACCTAAAATATTGCCCATGACTGTTTCATATTTGCCTGATTCATACAGTTTTACTGATCTCAGAAAGGCATTTTGAGGTTTACTTTATAAGGTTGGATGATAACCTAATGGCAAAAATTAAGTTTCAGTACATAAATGACACTTATTTGGCTATAAAACTGTACTTTTCTCGGCAAAATTTTAGGCCAATTACCACAGATATGTGTTTATTGCATGTAATAATATGGACTCATTTGTCAAAATCTGTGACTGTGTAGTTAATTTCCAATCGTTTAATAACTAATAACTAAAGGTAGATTTTAGGAATGCATGGCTTTTAAAAGGAAAGAAAACTCTCAGATCAGTTATACTGGAATCAAAAGCCCTACAAATCCTTCTGCGACAAATTTTAACTTTCATGTTTTTTTGTCAAGAAACTACTGGGCTCCAAAGACAGTGAAACGAGCAAAAGCTGTACCTATTTCAGATAAGCCATCCTGTTAACCCTGAAATAGAGCTCAGGTATACTTTCCCAAGAAAAGGCCTAATTCCAGGAAATTTTCTTACATCAATGATTTGGTTGTACTAAATAGGTACACTTTGCCCTATGGTAACTGACATTTGGCAGTAAAACACAAGATGAACATGGAATCTACAAATGGCTATCCAATATTACCTCCAGACATTGAAGAGGTTTAACTCCGTCAAATATGGTGTACTTGCATTTATCCTCTCTTTAGTATATCACTGCAATATATTATTTCAAAAAAGTGAATCAACAAACCTAAAAATTTCAATTTTTGTCTCAGTATTTTTTGAGAGTTTTCTTCCTCTGTATTTTGCTTATTTTTCTTTTTCTTTGTAAGCAATGAAAAGTTAACTTACCACATTAAAAGAAAAATACAATAAATATACAAAGCTCTTTGCATAAGTAAACATATATCAACAAGAAGTTAAAATGTGTAACATTAATGCATGCACCTTATGTTATTTTGAGTTACCTTGAGTTTTACGCCAGAATTGGTAGGGGGGGGGGGGGGGGAGGGAACCAACAACTATCTGCAGGTTGGTGCCAGACCTGCCCGAAGGCCCAGGCTGCATGCACTTAAGGTGTGTGTCTTTATAAAATATATAGCCACCAACTTCCAGCTCAAGTGGATTTTAGAAGAGGGAACATATGTTAATGAACTTACTACAAATCAGTGTGTTTTTAAGAGAAAAACCAAGTAAACACCTCATGCTCTACCAAGTAAACACTGCAACCTGTACCAAGTAAACATCTTATGTTGTACCAAGTAAACACCTCAGGTTCTACTGAATATCACTTCACGGGTGGGCGGGGATTTTGGCATTTACTGTTACCAATGTCATTACAGGTCTGTCTGGGTAAATATGCTAGAGTGTGAACGTCCCCATTAATGAATGCCTGATTGCTGATGTGTTCTTGTGCAGATTTTTAGCCACCAGCAAAGTATTCAAACAGGTCTACACCATGTATAAAGCCAGCTAAATTATTCCTTCACTAAACAGACTGAGTGCATAGGCAAGAACAGAACTAGTGAAGCAGAACTAGTGTTAATACTTGTTCCTCCCCTGTATACAATGCCTTCAGGCTGTGAAGAGCAAGGTTCTGTGCTAACAGCAGACATGCCCATGTGAGTAAAAGCCATTTGTTTGTGTCCC
Organism: Acanthopleura granulata; assembly: GCA_016165875.1. Taxonomy (NCBI): domain Eukaryota; kingdom Metazoa; phylum Mollusca; class Polyplacophora; order Chitonida; family Chitonidae; genus Acanthopleura; species Acanthopleura granulata. The sequence goes on from JABBOT010000003.1 coordinate 24,433,059, forward strand.
AGATCATTCATCCTGGATCCCTCAGAACACATAACATGACAGTGACTCATAAATAAGAGCAGCTGTACCCTTTCAATCCTTAATTTTTTTTTTTCTTTTTCAGTCTCACTCTGATAATGATATTCATGTCCTGATTACAAAACAGCACAGCCTTCCTATTTACTAGCACTGGGGGAGACAGAGTATCAATGGTATGTGCAGGAAAATAGGTCACATGCATTAGAAGCCCGTTGCCATACATACATAGTTTACATACTATTCTTTAAATTTCTCTTCAGTGGTTTTGAACCATAAAAAAATGCCTGAACTTAACTTTCAAAAGAAAATACTGAAATTAAAATTCCTTTATAAATTAATCCAGTGAGTTCAGCAATTAGAATTTATATCTTTACCAATTGTCTGAGGTGTTGTTCAGCTACATGAGTGCATTGAGAACATCTATTGTGTTGATAAATCCTCCCCTTCTTTCTCCCAAACCCTGTGGTGTACAATCTCACATAGAAAAGTCCCTGTAACTGGCATCTTCACACAACACTGAGATATGCTGGAATCCTGAGAGGATACAGCCTATCCTTCAAACTACAGTACTACACTAGAACTTGACCAGGCTGAAATATTAAACCCTGACCAGGTTTTTCTGTCGTGACCCTCCTTAGGACCCCCACCCGAGCCTATCATGATTGATGTTTAGATCGAGCAATTAAAGCTGTGTATGGTTACTGACCAACACAAATATCCTAAAACAGGGTGTTGTGTTTAGCGACTACAGCCCTTCCCTTGTGATTAGTACACATACACTCTTTACATGTATATACATACCATTCTAGCTGAAGAGCCTCGGATGCAAAAAGCTGGCTGGGCCTGACAATTCTCAGTTCATGCAGGCCTGTGTATCCTTTCTAGCAAATTCTTAGTCTACTGGCACCACAATGATGTCGATCTGGTTAAATCCTTTGAGGACAGGTACGAACACCTTCAAATGTGCTGCTTTCCAGAACACTGACAATCAATACTGCAAGAGGAATTAATTTGTGAACAGAGCGGTCCACATCGCCTTTCCTATCTCTTCTAGCCAGCCTAGATACTCTCCCTATCCCTTATGTCTGATACTACTGCATACAGCCCCAGCACAGACAACCCCAGCCTCTATTTTTGTCTCCCTCAGTGAGCAGTGAGCGTTGGGCAGGAATGGTTTCCACAAGCGCACACAGCCTTTCATATCCAGCTACAAGGTACAAGGTACAAGGTTACCCAGTCAGCGAGGTCAGTCAACTGCAGGACATTCACCTTTCACTGACCCAATCTATGGCAGCATGTGCACAAGCCCAAGGCATGACATCAGACTGATTTACTGTCCGCGTTATTCATATTGTCCCATCCTCGCAGATAGGACACAGCCTCTGTACATCACTCAGATCTTTCGTCACTCATTTCTTTCATAACACAGTATGCTGTTGTTGACAGCACTCTGTATCATACAGCCATTTGGCTAATAAGCATGTCGTTTTGTGAAAAAAACTAATTAAATAATACAACATCTAGAAGATAACCTGTAGAACAATTCTGTACACTTTACTATGCATACATGTATATACTTAATTCTCATGTGTATATGTATGTTCCAGCTCTGTACAAGAATACACATACATAATGAGATAAGCTTAATTACTGACAGCTATTCACATAATGTATAGCTGATGGATGACATCCACATAAACATATGTACATGTGTGTGGATAACAAAAGCCCTCCAATCCTTAGAGAAAAAAAAAGACAAAAAAGCTACACAACATGAGATGCAGAAAAATTCCAATAATGAGGCCAGCTGAGAGAGAGTCTGTGCTACAGCCAAAAAACTGAAGCAGTGTTCCATCAGTCTGTGGGATCATGCTTCTTGGGTTACCCTAATGTTGATATACTCTCCATTTGGGGCCTTAATCTTCTTAATTTAGAGTATATAGACATTCATCTAGCCTGTAGCCTGCTATGTGCAGAACTTGTCAACAACCAGGCCACCAGCCCGGTCATTGACCTTTCATATCTAGCCTTAGCCCTGAGCTGTTGTCATGCATCACATGCCACAGACTCCATGCAGCCATTGGAAACCATGCAAACTGTAAACAGTTTGTCTTGACCATGACTGGGGGATTACAGTACCATTCAAAGGGGCAGCAAGTCAATACAAGTGTGGGAATGACAGCACATCAATTATTCTAATCAACTAACTGCAGTTAGTGACGGCCATTAGGTTCTGCTCCTCGGGACGTTATTAGTTCATTCTCAATGGTGCTGTATGCTATGTATCAAAGACATTATGAAGTTGCTAGAGTATTACAGCCAATGCAATCCATTTGTAATAAATCATGCCAACTCGGCCCACATGTCACAGGCAAACTTAATGATTTCCATTACTATATGTACATATGCATGAAAAAGAACAACATCTATCAAAAAATTCAATAGATATTTCACTCTCGAGCTGATGGCTAATATATCATTCGTCAGCTCCTCCATAACATTCTAAACAAACTCTACATGCACAGTAACATATGCAACAGTCAATTCAATTGTTAATTAAGATTTATATACATGAACACCTGCAAAAACCTCTTGACAGCTGGCATACATTTAAACTGGGTGCTAATGTTCGAGTGGGATCCTGCTGTATAAGGTAACCTCCATGAATACAACAACAGCTGAACATTTATAATCAAACAGAACAATAACTGTTGACATTATAATTGTATTTTATTGACATTATACGACAAAGAATATTTCATACTATTTAATTCAGTGACTCAGCATTCTATATACTCCCACATCCTGACTGTCAGATATATTCAATCATTATATGTTACTTATAAACAATTAGGCTGCAAAAGTTAAAGGTGAACTGTCCTGGTTTAGCAATGTTTTCACACAAAATTGGCACATTATATCATAGGGGTATCTGAAATCTGATTTAAAGAATACAAATCGCTACATTTTTAAAAAATTATTTATTTTCAAGATTGATGGTTTGAGTTTCGTGAAGCTTGATATTCTCTACATGCTTATCTGCCCTTGATGTCCCCCAGTGTATGACAACATCCTGGCAGTATGCTACCTGTTTTGTGCAGCAATCAACTGTGCTAATCACACACCAAATTAGTTTTCATATCTTCCATTTGGATACTCTGCATGCGGCGAAAATGAACAACTGCCATGCACTGTGACCATTTCTAAACAAATAAGTACTCTAAATTATGCTCCAGCCACTTTGATGTGTTTTGATTTGCCATACAGGCTGGTGGGGTGTGTGATTTTTACTACATGGGTGTTTTTGCTCCCTTTGAACTACAATATCTTGGTTATCCTACATCACAAAAATAAAAACTGATGTTTTTTTAACTTTAAATGGGATTCTTTATTGAAATATATGTATATTTGGTCTTGTGTTGTCTTTTCTTAAGTTAGGAAAAATGAAAGATAGAACAGAGACAGTCCACCTTAAAATAACCCATTAATCAAAATACACATACAAATTTCACTTCATGCCATACATGTAAATCATAAAATAAATAACTGGCCTGAACTGGCTAAAACTAGTTTCACTCTGAACAATAATTTATATCTATAGCAACCGTCTCTTTGAGTACAAGACATATTCAATATACATACAGATTTATCTTGATTAATTTGTTTCATTGATATTTTGTGTCATTCTAGGGACTACTGCCCCATGCGATAACAGTTAGGTTAAAGGGGGAAGAAACTTCGGGGGAAGACAAAACCCCCATATCCTGACACAACCCAGTACACAATAAACCATTTACAGTTAAGTGCAGCATATAGAATGTTTCATATGAAAGAACAAGAAAGATAACTAAGATCAAGTACAACAATACAACTAATCCTCCCTTTTCCACATTCTACAGTGTTTAAATGGAGTCTTTCCTATTCTGAAAGTTTCAATTGGAATGCTCTCTCTATTACTCTCAAATGTGCCTTGTCAAAATAGAATTTCCAGCACCTGCATCCTAACTGGTTAACCATTATATCTGAAAGAGAGCTACATGACTATACAAACTGCCTTGTACATATTTTCCGTACATATTTTAAATTACAACTGCATCTTGGGCTAAATGTACTCTAAACCTCTATTGCCTGCTGCTGTGAAACACAAAAGGAAAAAAAAAGCCGAAGAAGGTGAAAGGTTTAAACATTTTCTTCAAATTAATAGGAAAGCTAGACCTACTGTAACACTTAATCCAGACATGTTCTTCTATTCATTGAAAGTGTGTGATTATTGGTCAAACGTTTATGTTCGTCCCACAATTCCTTAATCAGTGAACATCCACACCGCACCATCACATTAAAATTCATCTACATCTATTTCGACCGATGAGTGACTTTAAATGCAGACATTACTGAATATATATATTTAATTTCATTATATAATCTCGCACAAATTTATTACAAATGTACTTTGTTGCTTATTCATGGACATGATAAATTCCCAATGCTCAAATTCGCTTGACTTTTTGAGAGTGTTATTGCATTTTCATTTTTTTTTTTTCCTTTCCAGAGACTTGAAACAAATAAACTGTTCTGATAAACACAGAAATATCATGAGTCCCCTAAAAATCAGTTCATGAAAACCCTTATAACTGAATAAGCTTCTTACTGTACTGACATTACTTAGCCCTACTTGATGGGAAATGTTATTGCAAAATGACATGTCAATCATGCATATATTTACGTATCTTAGAAGTACCAGATATCAGTGTGCATTTATTTACTTGACTGATGTTTTACTCGCCTCTTTCTCATTGTGGTAACTGCTACAAGAAATAGTGGAAAATTGAGTTTTAGGCAAATTTTGTATAGAGTTTTCATGAAATTTATTGAGTTTTTAATACATTTCCATGAAAAATGTTGAGTTTTCTGATTTCTTCAAATTGAGTTTCTAAAATGAGATTGGCTAGAAAAAACCCTGACCATACTCAAGAATATTTCAATTATATGACCGCTGGCAGACCGTCTGACCTATGACAGGAGAGGAAGTCAGCCAGAGTTGACCTTAAACTCATGGCGATCGCCGTGGTGAAATACACTTCGGTTGCTGCTCTCAACGAGCACACTAACTATTGTAAGGCCAATAGATAAAGCTAACCTATAATATTTGAATACTCATAGATAAAACCAAATCTGACTAAACTTGACTGAATAACTTGATCGTGTATCACATGGAGAAGGTCAATGACCAGACAGACAGATCAGCAGATGTATCCTATGAGTTCATCAGTCAATCCTTATCCTGTAAGTTAACCAAACAATCTGCATGTAATACTGCTAAGTTTCCATAGATCATGCTCAGTACTTCTGAAGATGTTACGCAAAGTATTTCATTAAAGGTGAACTGTCCTGGTTCTATTTTTCACTTTACTGAAATAAATGCCATACCTGTGATATAAAAAAAAATGATACAAACAAAAAATGCATCTAGTCAGTATTTCTACTTGTAAAAAATGAAAATATATTTAACAACAAAAATTCTCAAAAAAAAAAATAACACATTATTTGTCTAGGGTGCCAAATATGTGTGACACAATTGCGGCATTTCTGAGGAGCAATGTTTTCAGCCTGTATAATAAATAGATCAAACACATCTCAGAATGGCTCAAGTTTAATTTACACTACTTATTTGATACGAAATGGTCACGTCACAAGGAAATTATCCATTTTCATCCCACTGACGGGTTCTATGGGTAGGCATGAAAACTAATCCCATCGTAATTCAGTGTGTGGTAAGTACAGTTGATTGCTGTACTAAACGGCAAACTGCCACCATGACGTCATACACTAGGGGACATCAAGGTCAGATAAGCGTGTAGAGAATACCAAGCTACACGAAACTCAGCCTATCAGTCTCGAAAAAATATAATTTTTAATAAAACTTCAGCTCCATGTTTCAGGTATCTCTAGGGTATACTGTACCAATTTTGCATAAAACTGATCAACCAGAATGTTTCACCTTTATAGACAAACTGAACTATTAGAAGAAATTGTGAGTGAAAACAGTTATATAAACTTACTTAGCCCATCCCTAAATATTTCTTTTTTACTATGGAAAGTAATGATGTTTTTTCTTTTCTTTTGACCCTCCTTCAGTCAAGAGGATTGCCTCAGACCAGGGGGTGCATTAACTCCATTGCAGTTATGTCTGAAGTCATGACCTTTTGATTTTTAGCTGTACAATTCATGTTCCAAGGCTGTTAATTACTGTGGTTGGTGCAGCAGTCATTATATCCAGCAGTTTGTGTGTTCATGCTGTTGCAAATAATCTGTTAAAGAAAAGCCATTTGATAGAACTGTTAAAATTACATACAGATATATATATATATATATATACAAGTAAGGGCTGGGAAGAAAGTTGACATTGTGACTGAAGTGCAATGCTGAAGGCAAAAGAGACAACTCAAATGAGTTTAGAGTATGATCAGTGTGGGTGAATAATTCTTGAGTAGATTTATTCACAAGTTCCAATGAATGAAAACTTACAACTTACCAACCAACAATTTTTTGTTACTGCTAGTTATGCCATTGTTATTTACTTACTGGTACTTATCTTTAGGGGTCCACACAGGTTCCCTATGGGTAACCTCTCGAAATCATTATTTCAAAGGCAGAGGCACAGTCTCTCCCTACCCATGGTTTGCCTGACATGAGTGGAATATTCTGATTCTGTCTGGCCCCAGGAGCAGTACTTCATAGGCACAGTCTCTCCCTACATGTGATAGAACCTTTGTATCTGACAGGACTATTTATTTTCTTTTCACTGGATTTCACCAAAGCCCCAATGAATGTTGTGCCTAGCAGTTTCAGGTTCAAATCCAGTTAAATCCTGCTAGTCTTTTTTCTCTCTTTTTTTTCAAGTATCATGAAATTATTAGGCACTGCAAACTAGTGCTAGCACTCTGAGCTTCAATTCCAGCAGATTTTTTATCATTTTTACATTGGAATTTTTCCTCCACAATTTTAATTTTTAACCTGACTTACTTCAGATGGCATATTTCCATGAATACAATGCGTTGACATGTCATTTTCTTCAAAAGAATTTATCTGATCAAGCTGAAATTTAAAATGCAGACACAATACGCTGGGGTTAATTACGTGTCCAAAAATCATTTTCATATCTTGAAAACTGTAGAAATGCAGTAATTACCAAAGTTGTAATGTTGTAATATTTAAAGTTTATGAATTTAAATATTTTAAGTATGCTACCTGATGTAGTTTCATGTTCGCATCACAAATGTGATCATATTTTTTGACTGCGATGTGGACTTTTGACACAAATTACAATCAAAGTTTGAAAAATGCAATTTTCCCCATATTTGGATGTCACTTGAGAGAAAACCGTTACAGTTGTAATGCTGAAAATTACGGAGTGCAAAGGGCCAGATATGTACTATGCAAAGTGCAAAAGGGCAAAATTTCACCACATTTAGAGGTCACGTGATAGGAATCCGTTATAGCTGTAAAACCGGACATTGCTAAGTGCAGTTTACTACGAGAATGGTGATTATCCTTGCTGCAATGTATTCTTTATGTCTTTTGTTATTGGCTATGGGCAAAGGATCAAAACTGAACTGCTTTCATGCTGGGTTTTAATAGTAGGCCCATTCTATATCACAGCCATGGGTTCAAATCCAGTTCATCCCTTCACAATCTTTTCATTTTTTTTTTGTCTTTTTTTATTACCATGAAGTTATTAGGGGACTACCAGCTGTGGTAGATAGGTAACAGTGTGGACCCCAGCAATTTAATTATATTAATTATTTGTGCACAAAATATAAAAAAATAATACTTTAACAAGTTATTAAGGTAATTTATACTCTGATGTACGCGTACATAACATACTAGCTGTCATTTAAAAGAAAAGATAACGAAAATATGTTCTTAGTGATTTCAGAGGGGCGATGAAAACAGACCTGTACAGCCAGTGTAAGCCATTTGGTTCACTAAGCTGCTTGGTAACTCTACAAATCAACTCGATCTCAGTCTGGCATCCTTACAAAGCCATGGGACATATGCCAAGTCAGAGAAACTGGAAACATGACGTTGAGTCACACTTATCCTTTGTACCATGAAATTCTTTCACAAGACAGCCTTGAATGAAAGGCACCGATACACAGAAGGGATTCACAAAAAAATTATTATTTATAACTCTCTGCTCAGATGTGGACCTTGCTTAGTGTGTTCTGACACCACAGAGTTACACGTTTATAATTTGTGTGCATAAATGCAGAATAGCAATTATGTTTTATTGTGGTCATAAGCGTCTTATGATTTTTTATGATAATTTTTAGTTATTATCCCCTGCACTCCCCACTACATCAAACCCCCACCCTCACCTCCACCACAAAAGTCATAACAGTACACTTGTATAATCTTTAAAATACAGAGATGTAATTATGACATTTTTTACTAGAAGGGCTGGTACAACTTGTTCTTCAAATATTAGCTTTTTGCCTGTCTTAGATGAAACAAATGTCGCAGTCACAGGATCAGCCACAGTGACACACACATGGTGGCTTTGACTGCATGCCTGCCAATGGGTCTGTTTTCTTCAACTGATCTTCAGGCAATGGAAGCCTTAACCCCACCAACATGTACAAATGTGTTTCCAAATGATGGTATCCATCTGGCCTGTGTGAGGTTGTGTTTAGTGTGTGCTGTGGCCAGTACAAACCCTGTATGTACTGCAAAGTAATTGCATCCCTTAAGACTTCTCCACATACATGCAGGCATCCTACATGTATGTTAATGCCAGCCACAGGCAATAACCCCATCAGAAGCTATTAGATTCTTCCAAACCTGAAAGACATGGTTATGACTGGCTCGCTATCATAAAGAGTAAACAATCCTCTCAAGAAAAAGGTGCTGAAATAAAATTTGTTTTCCTATTGTCTGTTTTTTCTTGCTGCTGTTGCTGTTGTTTCTTGGGGGGTTGTTTTTCTTGCCTTTTGACCTTTTGTTTCTTTTTTTTGTTTGTTTGTTTTTTGACATTCTTTTTTTTTTTATGGTTAAAAAAAATTATTTTGACACATAGGATATGACAAGCAAATCAGACATTTGTTTTCCTATGAGGTTGGTTTGCGTAAATGCATTTTTTTCTTATTCAGATAGTTGGCCGATCCACACACGAAATATTAATATGAGGTTTGGAGTATGTATTGAGCCTAAATTTACACCAAGAATCTACTAGTATTCCGAGGTTACATGAGTGCATTGATTTCCCTTATTATTTATTTAGTAAATTTGTCGACTTCAACCCAAAAAATATATCTATATCTCAAAACCTTCACCCCGTGCCATACCATACCACCACATACAGCTTGGACTTGCCTAAAGCATCATATCAAAAAAATCAATCTAGCATGACCACCATTTTTTGACCTCTTGCTGCTGGAAATGATGTCATAGCATTTTGTGACCTGGTGTGAATTGCACCCGTGTAGTCTTAAGGGTTACACTGTAAACTTGACCACAAGATCAGATCACAGAGTAAATATATAGGGTAACTGTCACAAAAGATTGGCTACAAATATGTATCACACACTCCCCCTGAATCAATACAAAAATCACATATTAGCAGGCAAACGGGAATGTCCCAATTTGGGTTTTATTCAGCTGAACATAATAATTGTGTGGAGATGCAGTAATCTCACATGAAGTTAAGAACACAAACAATGCTTGCATGCAGCATAAATATGAACCCACCTTATGAACTGAATACTTCAGTACAGGATAACAGCAAAGGTGAAATCAAAAACATGTTTGTATATATATAGTACTTTTATCTCTATTGATAGGAGACTAACGTAACCACTGAAATGTACTTTACCTTAAAGGGACTATACTGGAGAATTATAGCAAAGTTTCAGTTCAATAACTTTAGGTAAAACATTTTATACTTTTCCTCCAATATCCGATTTACGCACTTTCAGAAAATGTCATCTGCAGTAATTTCGGACCTTTTGTTTTTAAGCAATAACTAATTTTCCAAATCGTTCCATTTCAACCCAACCTATGAATGTTAATGTATGCATGAAATGTAATGCGTATTACCATATATGGATGTAAAAGGTCACTAGGCAAACTTCATGCAAAATAGGCGCTTACATTTCACTCCATTCTCCGTGAAAGCAATTATCACGTCCTGATGTCACAGAAAGACTTAACGAATGTAACCAATGTTTGTGTCATCCAACTGATGTTTTGCCCCAATACTGACATCACGTGCATGTTCTGGAGTTTCGTTTGGAAAACGGGCCTCCCTCAGTTAAAGTTGGACATTCGTGAATTTATGCATATCGCAAAAAAAAGTTCAGAAAAACGAGATTTTGCGTCCCCAATTTGTCTTCTTTCACTTCTATTTCACTCTACAGCATGCTAAGCTACTTCGTAAATTCAAGGCGTGTAAAAGTTACAACATACAAACTCTTCAGTGTAGCCTCTCTTGATGAAAATTATGAACAATTATGAAAGAGTAGATTCATTTTCACAAATGTGCATTTTTACTCCAGATTTACCATGAACCCACAAATGCAATGACAAAATTGTAAGACAGATTTCTTCTAACTTTTCAATAATAAAAACTGATAAATATAATTAAAATATGGATCAACCTACATCTGTAAAACACAAAGAGTTATGTCCCTTTTAGCACTGATTTATAAGATGAAAGGGAAAAGCACGAAACCTAAAGCCATATAAAGATTAAGAAATTCCAATGTGTTTTTAATAGGTGTATTTCTATCCTCATCATAACTTATCCACTTTTAATTCATTACCATTTATACATCAAGGCAATTTCACTTCTATACATAATGTCACAAGCATGCAAATAACTGCTTGACATTTTGGAAATCACCCAAAATATAACTTCAACAACACGGTCAAACCACTTCGTCCAAAGGGGTGTTTGCAAAAATGTCAGCCACTGGTCACCTATTTGCGGGATATACCATTAACTGCTTAAATACTGATGAAGGTTATACAACCAGACCACTATTCTACATACATGGAAGTGGCATCCTTTAAGCCATTCCACAAAGTCCAATATGTACTACACCATATCTCAAAAGCTTTCATCTAACCATATTTTCTTATTGTTAGCTTCATTGATTAAAATATGTGTTGTATCATAATGAAATAACAAACAAAACTCAATCTTTGTTGCAGCATAAAAACTTTTAATGACAAACATTCCATTCCATGTATAACAAAGAAATCAACACACTGAAAAATGATGAGTATGAGTCTGGATTTGAATTTTTTTGTACAAACGCCAAGTGACAGTGCTCCAGAGTAGTAGCACAGTGAACAAACAACAACATTAAACTGTGAAAAAACATTCACATAACAAAAATATCTTCAGATAATGTCTATCACACTTGATATCTTCTTTTAAATCACCGCTCTCAGGTTATTTCACGTAAGGTGAAATTTTCATGACATAATGCTGACAGAGACAGAACTATAGAGTGAAAGCTAACAAAGTTGAACATGTTACTAAGTAGTTTAGACATGGGTCCTTGGTTAAACACAGGAGAATGAAAATAATGGCCTCTGTTCTGAATACAGCTATGTCTTGGGCTACCTTTAAAGGTATCGTTGTTCACCACAACTTCTATATACTGCCAATATTTCTGTTCCAAGCGAGGCACCACCCTCTTTGACTGAAACCAACTATATTACCTAGCCTCTCGTGGCTATTTCAACCCCTTTTATATGCCAGTGTATACAGTATGGAATGATATAGTATGGCAGTCCATGAAGTATTTTATAAATAAGAGGGTTAAAATAGCCACCCTCTGACCTGGGGCTACATATTACCCTATGGCCTTGTTTTGGATTGGACTGAAGCAACCCCAGTATCTGCAGCTAGACATTCATAGCTCTCTGTCTGTCAGCATATTAAAAAAGGAGAAATGCAGACCTGTATCTAGGCCTACTGATACATGCAGCTACCATCAATAAATTAACAGGGTTGGAAATGCCCACTTCATTTAACTGACGGGTATACCTTTTGGTCATTTGTGTGTTTGCCAGAACTTTTACTTGCCATCTCAGACTATTGGATTTATAACATAACCTTAAGGGGTCTAGGACTGGTACAATATTGAAACTTTCAGTTTCAGATGATCTTTCCTCAGTGTGAAATGGTCAGTAGTTGATTTTGTGTATTTCGGAAAAGCAATAATATAAACAAAATCTGCTTACCTTCTCTCACTTTGAGCAAATTCTCAAAATAGGCAGCTCCAAAATCAAACAAATCATCAGGCTGACTTCTCAGGATTTCTCTGGCAAGGCCTTCCAAGATATTTTGAAAGCCCTTGGGCACTCGCAGTTTGGTGTTGGAAAAGGGGACAGCCATTCTTTATATTAGACGTGCCTGCAGACTACGACAAAAGAGACACAAAATTTGCAGCGTTGCTCTGAAAACGACTCAGAGAGAGAGTGATAAATGAACACAGTAACATGTGGGCGACTTAATGTATAGCTGCTACCATAGCAACCCCGCCATGTTTGCTCTACAGTGACAGGGGGTGGCCGCCAAGCAACGTATAATATCATAGGTGCAGTAAACCACTGTACGTTAAGCAATCTTCCCGGTATTCAAAGGAAATAATCTTACTAGCCACTTATTGTAATAACATTGTAGCTTTTTTCGTAAAACAGTCGAAAAAACAAAACTTACTCTTTCTGGTGTCGTTGATGTCAGGGAGTGACGTTAACCTGGCCACACGCGTGCGCACCTGTAAGTGACTAGTACATTGCCAGCAGACGACGTTTTCACGTGCTTTCAAGTGCATTCTACATATGACATTACAAGATCGGCATTTTGGCTGTTGGCAAAGGACAAATTACATAAATATGTTACTAGATATAGTTTCCATTAAATTCCATTTTTATAATTTTAGAATATACACTGATTTGGGAAAAACAAAGAAATAAACAAACAAATATATCCTGGTGTTTAATTTTAATGTACCGGTACCAGTATTTGTAAAAAAATGGCTCGGCCCTATATTGCGAAACTTAATGTACTAAGGCCAGGTTGTCAAATTATAGGAGTCAGACCGTCCAAGATATTTTGAGTCGCCCAGAATTAGTCAATCTCGGGCTGACGCTGGAAACAGTCATTTTTTATGTTCGATCCACGATTTAAATTCATCAATGCCTGATGTGATTCAGGCCATGGAAGAAGTGTCGGACATGTGTACTTCGTCAGATCCGCCGAGGAATCGATTCACCTATTCAGTGGCGCTATCCTTTGACGCCCTGCATGGGGTTTAAGTGACATGGGGTTTAAGTGACATGGGCTTCAAAAACTTCAAGTGAAGTACATGAAAGTGTAAAACGCAAGGAAACTTGAAAACAAAGGAAAAAAATAGTAGGCCTGTAAGTTTGGTTTAAGGTTTTTTAAAGGATATTCTGTGCTTTTTGCTGAGATTTGATGTGTTAAAATTATTAATTTCGAATTATTAATTATTAGACACCCTGCAAATATCCACTGGTAACAAAGTGCGCATTTAATTATTATGATGATATGGTGGCCTTCTGCTGATTACAAGTTTTTCATTTTGAACGTGAAACGGTTTTAGAAGCAACTCTGTCGCCCCTAAGTAATTCGGGGTTGCAGAAGAAGGGGGATAACTCTGTAAACCTCTGGGTGCAACTACTCCAGACAGTGTATATATATATAAAAAAAACACCATGATAACTTGGTATTAATCTGTTACTCTCTGCTCCAATAAAACAACAGTAATATAAAATCATTACAATGTCCCTCTGGTTTATAACTCGATCATCTAAGGAAGGTGAATCAGCGGTATATCACCAGCGAAGACTGTACGCCGCCAGACATGTGCGTGTATAAAATGATAAAGTTTGTTTTCTTTATAAAAATGCATAAAAATAAGTGAGCATAATTATAAATATCACCGAAAACTTGTTTACTTACTTTGCTAAAGATTATTGTCACCGAGTTATAAATGCAGCGTGAAGTTTGGCTTTCAAGGTGGGCTTTATACTGGGCACGTCATGCCTGCAATGGCAAGGTGTATAAGGCTTCTCTGATGTCAAATCTCCTTTTTTCTGTATATTCATGTTAGGTGTTTTTTTGAACATTATACAAGTAATCTGGCATGGGCAAGAAAATTTATTCCAACATTAAAAGTTTAGAGTGGCAACATTATTCGCCCGTTGTTTTGGGGAAATTTTATGGCGTTCGCCATGAGAGCATATGTATTAATGCATTGTTTATTCGTCTATATCCTTGCCGGGTAAAAGAACAGGTTTCCTATGATGATTCATTCTTTATAGTGTATATGTATTTTCGGAACTGCTGGTGGAACAAGTAAATTTGTCACTGTAGGTACACATTTCCAATTAAACCATGGTCATGCAAATGCATGGATTTAACCCGCATGTGCTATTATGCGACTGTACCATAGCATATGAATTCGTCATATAGTTTTAACTATACTGATATTTAATTATAGTATATCTGTAAATAAGCCCCTGTACAATAATAAAATGATTCTTGATGGACTACATTCCGAACAGGCTCGAACACATACCCTTTCCCATTGACAATGAGCTCATTACAACTGATCGTATCTCCCATAACCTTTCTATGACAAAAAGAAGAAAAGTTCAACTGAATAACACTATATCTGGTCAAATTTTAACGCTGCGAGACTCAGCAAAGTTTGGCAGCTGATGCCGTGGAACAATCTCCAGGCTACAAACAGACGACACCTTCCATCACAGTACTATCTTATCTAACACCCTAATCTGTAAACTTCCCAACCCGTGCCTTTCCATGACTTACTTTGTGTTTGAAGGGAAACTATATCAACAAATCAACGCTTATGTCATGTGATAATCAATGTCACCGACGTGGGCTGATATTTATCAGGGAAGATTAGAGAAACAAGCTTTGACTATACATTTTCAGGACCTCCTCCGAGTGAATGGTTATGGTATATGTAAACGATACATTTGTCAAATTCAAGAAATCATAGAGCACAGCCTTCCTTAATCATCTTAACCCAATTGATAATAACATCCAATTTACTAAAGAACCAGTGACTTGAGCAGAAACTACCATTCCTTCATTGTTTCTTCAAGATTCAGAACTATGGCTCTGTTTGTACATTTAAACTTCTTTCACAAACTCGGTGTTATCAGGACTCTTATGAAAAGGACAGACGTCCTTGTTACAACGAAATAATACAAGATAAAATAGAAGAAACACACCATAGACAGTCTACAGAAATGTGGCTATAAACCCTGGATATTCCACCACGCATCATAAAACATCCGTAGGAACCACTCCTCAAACTGACCATAAAACCAAAGTCTCCATCCCTTGCATTTTTCAACTGTCTGACAAACTCAAACACATCTTTCTGCAATATGAAACGCAAATCTTATTCAAACCAGTTGGAAAATTTCGGTAGGCCGTTACACACGTAAAAGAACCAGTCTCTGATCAGACAGTAACTCTACTTATTGGGACAAAATCATCACAGATTCGATTACAAAATTATGAATGTATAACGGACAATGGACAGTCAAAACTGAAAATCAATACTACGAAATATGTATCTTGATTCACTTGTACCAAGTTTTGTTGAAACTCGACAAAAACTGTAACAGTAACTGGTGGCATTTTTAAAGAAATGTAATCATATGCTGGATGAACAGACAGACAGACAGAAAACCGATCATCTGAATGAAAAATTAATACTACAATTTATGTATCTTGATGCAGCCTAGAGTTAAACCAAGACTCATTGAAATCAGTCACAAACTGTTGGTTGGAATAGCGTTTTGAATGATACATGTATGTTAACATATACTGGATAAATAGACAGACAGACGGGCAACCAATCATCGAAATGGAAAGTCGACACTACGAATTATGTATCTCGATGAAGTCTACACTTCAATAAATTTAATTTCATTGAAATCGGACCAATACTTTAGGAAAAGCATTTTGAAGGAAAAGCTAGAGGCACCAGACAGATGGACAGATGGCGGAACGCCTATAACTTGCTAATACATAAGTCTAATTCTCCACTAAGTGTGAAAATTCGATAGGCACGTTATGTTCAAAAACACTTGCGGTCAAAATGGCCTCATATATCAGGTAAGGCGCTAAAATGGTTGCACCTTGCAATAAACACTTTGGGTTATGATTGAGTAGAGAGTTCACCCAATTTTCCCCGTATCAACAGCTTAGTTACCGAATAACGTTTCAAAACAACACATAGACAAAACACGAGAAAGAAAGCTGAATGCAGACGCCTTTAATATGAAATATAATGGCTGGTTATGGTCTGAATCCACCAAAGGATGGGCCTCTATGTTACCTTCATTGTTACTTTCAACGCCTATATCTTCAGTCTATATTTCACATTTCAAACTATGACCATAAAGTTCAACGTACATTCGTTTTACCTTCATACTATTGTATGTAACGAATATAAGCAAACCTACACTTTAGTGGACCATCTAGTGGTATTATTTCATTTGACAGTTTCCCAGTAATGCACAGCTTTTTACATTCTGTGCATCACTTCTAATGTAATACTGATGAATAAGTAACGTATCGGGGCCCTGCGTGGCTCAGTCGGTTAGCGCGCTATCTTAGCACAATGACCTGAAGCCACCCACCAATGCGGTCGCTGTGAGTTCAAGTCCAGCTCATGCTGGCTTCCACTCTGGTCGTAAGTGGGAAGGTATGCCAGCAACCTGCGATGGACGTGGGTTTCCCCCGAGCTCTGCCCAGTTTCCTACCACCACAATACTGGCCACCGTCGTAATAAGTGAAATATTCTTGAGTACGGCGTAAAACACCAATGAAATAAATCAAATAAGTAACGAATCTGTTCCATGTTGGGTCAGTTACAACTATGGCATCATTTGACCTATTCTTTCAATACACACATTGTATCAATCACGTGAATGGCAAATGAGCTCTCCTAACGTAGAATTTACAAAGAGAAAGATATATTATAGAGGTATGGTAATAAAACCGATGCTGGTAACGTATCTGTCTTTTAGTTCACCAACTGTCTTTCCCGCATAATCTGTGTGATGATGTCTACATCCGACACACCTAATAGCGAGTAGTAGCAAATTGATCTTCCTACCGCTACAGATTCCGCCACTGGAGTCAGGATTTCACTAAAGGGAACCCAGATTTTATCTGGTCGTGATGGCCATTGCAGATGGAGTTTATCTCGAATAAAATGCTTTGACATGAATGATACCAAGGCATTACGATCGTTGATATCAACCTCTATTACTCTCCCAGTATACCAGTCAGTGTCGTACACAGCCGCCACCGTTTGGTTTGAAAGAAACCCGATCCCTATTCTCTGGTATGGTCACCGAAAATGGCTCTTGATTTTCGTTTTCCAAGGGAACGTCATAATCTTCTCATTCCTCCGGTGAAATACAAGGTGTGTTCTATCCACCCATTCTATCGCTCCCAATTAAGGCATGCTGAACTGTAGCAATTTGTCCCTCAAACACGGAGTTTGCAGAGTTGTTTGACTGGATAGCACGGAGCTTCATTGTGCCTGGAACTGCTTTCGTGCCCATCGAAGAAAGGCTTTTAGCGGCGAATTCATATTCACACTCTGCATAGAAGAAGTATTGGGTAGATTGTTCATTCCCGATGTCCATTTATAGAAGTCGTGCCCATCTTGAACCGTAGCTTTTCCTTGTTTAACAGGTTGAGCAGCCTTTCTCTTGCAGGTACCACCGATGCAGCCGCAGGTACCACCGATGCAGTGCCTTGTTTCAGAATAATTCCAGCGAGCAGCAACGTTGAACAACTCTGTATGGCGAGCGACAACAGCGAAAATAACCGATTTCGGTAGTTAGATGATGGTCTGTCTATGCAGTAGTAAATTGTTGTAAGATTCGGTATCATGGTCTTCATCTCAGGAATCAGGTTTCTTAAGATGGCATAAACCGCTTTTGAATTGGTTGATTCACATCTGAAACAAAAACAAGGTTGTTATGTTGCCTTGTCCCGGAATTATTCCTTTGGTAAATGACAACAGGATGAATTGTCGTTGCTGTTGCGTTCCAATACGCAGACTGTAGTTCATCCTTGGTTTGACACAGCAAATTCACGGCAAAGTCCATTTGAACGATTGCGTGGCTTTGAGGCAGTTCCTGTTTCAGTTGGTGCAGAGTCCTATATTGCATTGTCACGCGATCTATGTGATCCAAAAAGTTCTGATATTTTTTTACAATTCCAACAAAGTCTCTTCCGGTTTCTGCCAATTTCACGATTCTCATTTTCTTTTTCCCACCAATCTCAATACACTTCCACTCATCAGTCAATACTGTCACTGGGTTTCATGACGACCAACTTCTCTACCATCTGGTTTCACATATAGACCTACCGACCACTTCTGGATTTGGAGAGATTTTAATTCCCAGAGATATAAGACATTTCAGTTTGAGCGCCATGTCCTGGTGTTTTGTACACAGGCGTTTATTTCTGGACAACAGTGATGTTAAGTGGATGTTTGAGGGACGTAATTTGCAGAAGGCTGAGCAAGACAGTTTAATGGACGGGTTCTCCATACAGAATTTCTCATGCAGATTTCTCAAGTACTCATTCGGGATACGCACTTGCTTTTTCTGTCCGTCTGCTTTTGCGCAGTCATCTTCCAGGCAAGCATCTACTTATATCATCTCGCTCAAAGGAGGCAATAACCGTCTTGATCAGCTGTGATTTTACATTGGATGGTCTGCTGCGTTTTATTGTCGTCGGTGCGTTTGAAGAACTTCGAACATAACGGTGACGAGATGCCCCCACCTCTTTATACAAACGAGAAATGAAGAGGTATTTCTGGACGATGCTATCACCGAGCCGCTATCCACAATCGCTGTTTGGGGAGCTAGCGGGGATGTTCCTCGATAATAACAAAATAAATTCAGAAGACAGTGTTTTAACGTAACAACTTTGTACAATTCATTACTGGTAGAATTTATCCGACACAATCGATTGAATGGCATGAGATAGTCTCCTTTACACCAACCAGAACACACTCCGGACTTGCAGTGTAGGAGTGCACTAATCTACTAACGTGACAGTAAGTTCCTATCTGCCTTACCAAGTTAAGGTAAGGCCTTTTATACTGAATCAAACGTCTAATTAGAACCTGTTCACTCACTCATTTGACAAGTATGTGAAACGCTCTGGCTCGCTGGACAGGCAAGTGAAAGGAAGTTACGGGATTAGTTAACGAAAGGTCTGCCGGAGCAAGCTGTGGGATTATTAAATAATACGCCTACTAATCCAAGCCAAGCCAGGTGCATGGCCTGACTAATTGGCAGATTAATTAACACGTATCAGTGGGCTGGCACCCAATTACCAGATTATTACAAGGGACATAGTAAATATAGTGTCGGCATGTACTTTCGTCTTGGTGACAATACTTGCACTGATTACTCCGTTAGTTAGACTTGTGCTTGTGGGAAGCGTTATGTCTGAAAGACAAACGTATTTCAGACAACACAGCGTTTCCTAACAGACGTCGTCTCATCACGGAAAATGGTATGCAGCGGGGAGCAACTCCATTATTTCGTAGACCTTGAACGGTTTTGGGTTTTGGCGTAAAATTATTGGCTTCATCGGGATTTGAAGTTTGACCACTGGCGCGAGTTCAACAAGACAGTCTCTCAAAACGCTTCGCTTGACCCTACATTTCTTTCTTGAGATAAGTAGGGTCATTTTGTTTCTTCCGCCCTCTGTAAGCCTTTTAAATATCGGCTATAGTTTTAGCCATAACGAACCCCAAATGATAACATTCGCTGTCTTAGTACAGGTATCTATACATAGTTTGAAAAGCCCTGCACGATAAATATATACCCCAAGTGAATACATATCATGCGCTTCGCACAGTGTGAGGAAATTTCAATTCCACAGATACGTTATCAAGATGCAACAGATACGTTATCATGCACTCGTCAATCATAACACGAGTAGATAGAGGAGAACATTACATATTGCTTCCTTTATATATATATATATATTAATGGAATGGCAACCCCATGCTCAAGCATGATATGTGCCAATGCACAAAAAAAACCCATCATCTGGGTTTGTCTCCTTTACCTTGAGACGGGTGCGAAGGAAGCGATATAACAGTAGTCACAAACTGGATTTACCATGAATTCTCTACCAGACAATAGACCATGCATAAAGGTTACAGCTCCGGTTGAGAAATTCGCTGTTATTGTTTCTACACATATACGAGTGATTCTCTATTGAATACACTTTGATGTGTCTAGCAACGTTACAAGTTGTTAATATCTGGTCTACCCAGATGACTCAAAATATTCATTCCTTTAAGAAAATTTAAAGTTCAAGAAAGAAGAAATTTAATTGTAAGAACCACTTCAACTAAAGAAGTTCCCCAGAAAGTGCCCCACATTCTAATGTGGGCGCGCAGCATGGCGTCTTTGATGTGGACAGCCGATCGCACCATGTCCTTGCATGTATTTAAAAGTCACGAACTCTCGGTTTTTCGAATATGACGTAAGACCGTAATCCTGTTCTCTGTAACCTGCCAAGATTGTGGACAAAGGAATCCTCATTACGAAACATGCATGTCTATGTACGTCGTTTCCAAACAATAGGGCTATACAAACCAAATTAATAGGATGACCACAGTATGACTTTACAAGCCACGAATCCAAGAATGGACGCTTAAAACTACATAGGCAATATTGCAATCATCTCTGGTGATTGTTTGATTGATTGGATTTATGGCTCTGATCGAGGAAATTTCATTTATATGCGGGTTTCTGCGGGTCTTCGAGTACACGATGTAAACCACAGGCTTCCTCCACCAGCCCTAGACAAACCTCCTGCTAAAGCTGGATTCGAACACTCCCTTCGTTGGTCAAGAGTCTTGATGATCCGTCGTAGCAGGCGATCCCTTCAGAGGATATGTTTCACTGCATGGCGTCTTGGCGGTTCTGTTGTTTCCAGCTGTGAATACAACTCTGCCAGATCAGACTATTCCGGACAGATTAACGAGGCATGCCCTCCATTACGAACTTCAATATATACCTTGACAGACGTTCAAAAATAAGACTGTATTTATTCATGTAGGCTTATTTATGCAGCTTAAGCATCCTGCTGGAGAAACGCCAGGTTTGAACCAAAATACGGATACGATAATCTTCACCTAGTGCTACGGCCTTTCAGGTTAAATATATCTTTGGAGATGGTTCAAGATGCAAGGGGAGATAACTCTCCTGGGTAAATTTGTGCGTTGGTATCAAATTTGTAAATACAAAACAGAATGCTGGAAAACGTAGTTAGCCGTTCACTGAAAGGGTCGCAGAGCATTTTATTCGGCCCACTTTCAAGGTAAATATCAACTCAGCATTGAAGTTTTCCATACTGCTACACACTTCTAAAACCTCTAAATTATAGTGAAGTGTTCCCTCAGTAAGGTATTGATAGTGAAAATTCTCAGATTGAGCAGCTGGTGTTAGCCCTGGATACCGTCGAGGGGGCGTCGGGCACAGCAGGAGACCACTCGTCATACTCGATTTAAGGGCTCTTTGACTTTTATTTTGATCATTCTATTTTTCATGAAGACATTGTTGGATCAGTTAAGGAAAAGAGATAACACATACCCTTAAAGCAGTAGACTAGTGTTAACTGTGAGGAAATTGCTGGACTTTCAGTCAAATATGCCGCTGACACTATTTTATAGCCACAGAGAAATTTCACAATCAATGCCTTGTTTATTCTACTATATACAATATGATAATGCATTGCTTATGAATGGAAGTACCTCAATTGGCATTTTTGTAAGGTTTTTTTTACCATAATTTTCCTTATTTCAAAACATGCGACATACCAACTGCTATAAACACTGAGGTTTTAAATGGCCCCTTGAGCATTGCCTGCAGAAGTGCTCCAGTTGTTAGCAAGGAACAATCCAAATTTCATTGTGATCAGAATTTTATTTCGCTTGATACAAATTGTGATAAAGAAAAAAAATCTTGTGAATCCGACATAAAACAATATCAACATTATCAAATCCTCTTGAGAAAACCAACTTATAGTTTCCTTTTTCTCAAATTGAATAATTTATATTTGTGCAATAGCATGTCATAGCTGAGTGACAGCTTTTATGATGTTGATTAATGCTGATTTAGCCTCTGATGATTTGAAGCCTGTCAAAGCCACGGTAGCTTTACTACCATACTCCACACACCTCTGCCTGCATATACTGATAGCTGGACCAGCAAGTACTTCAGAATATACCTGTGGCAGAAAAAAAACAGGTCATTAAGAATGAGTAATTAAGGTTTAATGCCACAGTGGCAAAACTTCAGCCATATTGTGGCGATAAGCCATTAAGACATATATTTACAGAAACAGAATATGTCTGTGACGAGGGCCTTACATATCGACTCTGTTCCAAAATATATCAATATGTATCAAGTCACTTTAGAGACATGCAGCTTATACAAATAAAAATATATGCTTATGACATTAATATGACACCAGGCATCATCATGTGTAAAATTCATCTCTTTATAGGTTAATTTTGTTGGACACCACTAAAATACATACAATGGAGATGAAATCATTTTCATATGAAGATAGGGACCACTCAGGTATTGGAGGCAGCCAAACAATCAATACCTTACCACTACATTCCTTTATTAAATTACTGTATTTGCTCCAAAATTCACCTCAAAGTGCACTTTTTAGAGGCAGATAAGGTCATAAAATATAACTTTTGGTTCTTACATCTATCCAGTAAGATATCACACTGCCTTCGAAAAGAAGCTCAAACTACTTTTGGAAGATCACCTCAGAACCATGAAAACTGAGTAATTCTGTCATGGAGAAAATTCTAGGTCAAATGCAGAAAATTTCTCTTCTAGTTTTTACCTTAGAATGGTTGATCACATCAGTGAGGGCTGAAGATGAGGTGCCATTCTCTTTACAACTCTGTATGTGGCACACTACAGGAGCTGACAGCAGGTTTATCGCATTGTCAAATTCCTCTGGTTGCAGGAACGGTTTGAGGTCATCATGTAACTATTATACAGAAAAAAAAAGCATGATGGTTAACTTAATTTGAGTTCCTATACAGCACAGAATGGTTTACTGATGGTTTATTATTAACTGCATCGTGGAGGTGTGGACTGAGCAAAGCAGACAGGCGAGTTAGCTAGGTAAATCATGCTCTGACAAAATGCAATGGTAGCGCAGATGGAGGCGCCCTCGGTTCAATCGGCTTAATGCATTGTTTCTCTATAGATCACTGACCAGTCACTACTGAAGTCACATACTTGAATCTAGCTCAGATGGGTTTTGGGGTCTGAATTTTGTTAGTTGCCTTGGGAAAGGAGGTGTTTTACTCCAGTTTCCTATACTTATAAACTGGAGAGTAGTGAGTATGAGTGAAAAGTTTTTAACTACAGTGCTAAACTCCATGCAATCACAATGGCTTTCATTTTCAGGAAGTTCATCAGTTAGATGGCAAATCGTGGGGGCTTACTTCTGGTACTCCAGTTTCCTCTATTCCATATGAAGAACCATTAAGTCAGGATAACTGTTAAAGTCCAAAAAACAAAACAAATTTTTTTTTTCAGAAGAAACAGATGAAATGTCCAAGCACTTGAACACAATTTGTAACTTGCCAAGGTTAAGCCATGTACTAACTTTCAAGTCAATAAAATGAACTGTCCAGAAAAAATTTTTTAGAAAGCTGATAAAATCTGTGACTGGCTGAGAGATGGACGGTTGGCTAACTAGACAAATGGATGGATGGTCTGATTGACAGGATGTTCACCCATAGTCCCCCAAGGCATCCATAGAGAATTAATAATTAGTTGAATTCAGTAGTCGATATGTATACTGGCATATGCTTGCAATACATTTCTTTTGTCAGTTGCCACTCCTCTGTTTCAGGTACCTGTCATTCATCTTCATCACATGATGGGGGGATACCAAGTTAAGCTCGACAGGAGAGCAAGCTTATGTTACCAAAAGCCTTGCGAGCATTCTGCAGAGGTACCAGCCACTTCTCCTCTGTTTTTATCACGATACACTTTTTTTGGACAAGGGTCATGCTGACACTTTTTCTGAAACAACTGTCACAAGTCATTCCAAAGAATCCACTGAACACAGCAAAGTTTACATCAAGGATCAGGAAAGAGAATTTTTTCCATCAAAATGAGATGAAATTTCTTCTACTAGCAGGCCCCCATTCGTAAAGTGATTAGTTTTGAGGATTTTGGACAAAGATTAGACATTCTCAGAATCCTAATTTTCCTTAAAATCAGCCAATGAGCTGAAAATTCTCATCCCCGAAGGATGACTGACATATTCTTCTTCTTCTTCTGAGTAATACAACAATAATCTACACGTACCTGGTTTCTTGTTTAACTTATATGGCCTCTGCTATTTTACTTGTAAAGATCAAGCTTTAATAATGGGTACCAATATGCTCCATGCAAAGGCCTTGATTGCCTGATGCCATGGGTTAATGTTTGTTTTTGAAAGTCTGGTTTCCTCTGTTTTCACCAAACTGATTCGATTTTGTTATTTATTCAACTGTTGTTTAATGCCACACCTATATTTGAGACATCAAGTCAATTTTCAAAAACTCAAACAGTCAACACTCTAATTCAGCTTACCACTATGCAGGGGAAAACTTGGGCTAATTTGATATGTATTATCTCAACTATGGTAAGAGAGAATGGGTGAAGAAGCTGGTGAATGGCTGCAGTGACCAGCATCAATTATTAAACTTTATTTTATCTGCAACAAGTGTGTAAAAAATATGTTGGAATAGATCACTAAACATACTGCATTTTTAACATGTATATAACGTGAGTATAAAACTGCATGTCCTCGGTCTATCTGCATGTATACTCTAGTGCATATACTTCTACATGTAGTATCCACATTTATATCCGTTTGCGATCATAAGTAAAATATATACCATGTTTTGATTCTTCTTATACTTACTTAGAACACGTATATTTATTGTAAATCTTCAAACTTTTCAATCACTAAAGCACTTTCTTCAGTGCAATTAATGCATAAAATAATCATGAAAATGACACTGAAAATGATTAGTTTGAGTGATTAAAGATGTAAGCTCACAAAACTGTGCACATTGTTTCTCTACACCCCATAGTTCTGTCAGAATGCTTCAAAACATTGGTCGCAGAGGTAGTTGAAAAGGTTGAAGAAGTGGGGTATTGTAGGTTTAATGTATGAATATTCAGCTACCTGTGTGCAGGATTTTCATGTTATACAGGTTAATGTACACGTCATTTCATCCACACTCATCAAACTTCCTGTCTGCCTATAACACTATATCTCTTTCTGCGTGCATCTAGTACAGTGCTATGTAGCTGTGTTAATTACATACAAAAAACAAAAACAGTCATTTTGCAGAAGTGGGCTGTGAATAATATGCCCATTTATATTAAAAAGAAATACCTACCTGATGGGCATATGCCATGTTAAGCCCAAAGTCAAAGGCCTGTTGTTGCATTTCTGGTGTGTGACTTGCCAAAAGAAGGGCAGATTTGCAACTCTTTGCCAGCAGGCTGCCTGATGTAAGGTAAGTCTGATGTTCCCAGTCAGCCAGGGTTATTCTATCACTCACAGTTGCAATTCCATTCTTATCTGTCAAGCCTGAAAACTCCGCTTCCATCAGTTCAGATATTGCACTAGATACAACTTCCACAACCTAGAATGGACACAACACAGAGAAGTTTGAGCATTAGATTAAAACACTCCGTTATCAGGACAAATGTCACGTATACTCCAACGTTATGCCACTGTCATTCTTCCACCTTTTCGCATGTTTGCAAGGTGTTTTTTCAACCACCTTCTGAAGGCATTCTTTTGTGCTGACTGATAAAACAATACTTTTTGTGAAGCCCTGGAACTGGCCAATCCAACCAATGTAGTTTTGTGCATAAAAAATGTGCATAAATTGCACTGAAATTTGCTCTTTCTTATGCGAAAAGGTTGAAAAATTAGGGCATTTAGGGTTACAAGCAGAGTAGTGTTCTGCTGTAGAGCCCTTATTTGATTTTGTGGGAAATTTTTTTTTAAAGGGCAGGGGAAAAAAGTAAGTCCCACTGAATGTATTACAATGGATAACATACAAAGAAAAGTGTACAAAACAATATGAATTTTTAAAAGAGTTTTTAATGAGAAAATCTTCAGTATGCATAACAATGAAAACAATGCTGAGGGGTAAAATTTTATATGACTTCGATTTTTGCCCATTTTGATTTTTTTTGGAAGAATCCTTTAAAATGCCCGACACCATGCACAGAATAATGTTTGAAGTCCTCCAAAAAACTCTGAATTAAGAGAAGGCTATCAGAGATAACACAGCTATTCAGCAAGTACTTTTTCTTAAACAGAGAATAGAAAAAAGTCCCAAATTACCACTCTCTAAGCAGATCCAAATCAAAATAAAAACAAGAGAACACGAATTTCACTATGACAATACATTCAGCAATGCTGTATATCATATATTACCTCTGTGTTCCGTAGCTCTGCTAACCCCGTACAGGCACTTGCTAACAAAAAGTCTCCACTAAGAACAGCCATTTTGTTTCCAAACTCCATGTCCTTCAAGGGGCCATCTTGGGGGAGTAAGTCGGAGAGATTAACAACACCTTTGTGGATGAGGTTTGCTGTGTGAATCATCTCTGTAATCTCAGCTAGAGATCTCTGACTACAACAGAAAGGTTTAATTATTGACTTGTTGGGAAATTTCATTGACAATACCATATTTGAAGATGTAACATCAGAAATTAAGTGCCAATCAAAATTACAACCACACAGAATAAAAAAGAAGGGTAAAGTATATAATATTTGTGCATTGTGATAGAAATTTACACACCTTGGCAAAATTCCTCCTGCTTTGTCTTGCAGTTCTTCCTGGTCATCTTTGATTTCTCCAAATCCAGCTGTCTTACAAAGAAGTAGAATAATAAGTCCCCTAGCCTGGAGACTGTACTTTCCATCATAAACCAGACCTCTGAAAGTTATCCACGTGCAAATGTGAATTACAATACTCTTTTAAGCAAACTAGAGAGAGAACAGTTCCTCTGTTAAGGGTCCAGTCTTTTTTGTTTTTAATTGTGTTAGTTATTTAAATATTTGATTACCACCCTTGAGACCATATGAATTTTGCTTGTTTTGTATTATTCACTATATTTATTTTTTTATTGCTTTTTTCTTAACTGGTTATGTTGTGTTTGGGCATCCAACAGTAATATAAATGCCACTGGCTTCCACGTTACTGAAACAGCCTCATCAGATCAAGTAAGCATTTCGTAGGTGATCAGGTGGCTGGAAATCATCAGAACTAAGTCAACCTGCTATGAACACAGAAATAAAAAGGGCAAATTTTAATTTAGAATGAAGTTATTCCACTGCTAGTTATCTAGATTACTGGAACATTCTAACCTGCTGACCTCTGAAAACAACAGGAAATATTTACAATTATTGCTAACATTGCACAAGTATCTCCATAACAAAATTGATTTCATCTCAATAGACAGATTCAACTGAATGTACTTACACCTGTTTACCACAGAGGAGCTACAATGTATTTATAACTGTAATCTCAACTATTTATACAAATGAAATACATGTACTTACTGGTGATCTCATCACTAACTTTCACTTTTGACTATGATATACATGTAGAACTATATACAAGTAGCCAAATTTTAGCATTCTCTGAAATAGCTTATATTTGCAAAGTGTCATATCAAGTGTTTTAAACTTTCCGTCTTTTATTTAATCTGTTGTTTCATTGCTTTGTTATCTGTCGTATGGCAAGTATGGACTCAAATATACCAAACTGGATCAAATCAATGTTTTTCCGTCATATACATGTAAATGATGTACCGGTTCAAGAACTATTCTTGGATACATAATAAAAACAAACGACAAAAATTCACTTCAAATACATCTGGAATTCCAGCAGATTTGTCAAGCAATCGTTCAGTACCTGGCCGTTTTCAGCAGTGGATGCTTGGTACCAACAAGCTTTCTCATGTGCATTGCAACATTTGCAATTTCATCACTTAGCAAACATCTCAGATTCATAAATGAAGTTGGATATCCCACAATTTTCTCTGCATCAGATACAACTTTGTTCCACTCATGTGGTCCCTTGGATTTCTGCATCATGGCAAATCTTTTGAAATCTAAAAAGCCTCCAGTGGCCAGAAGTCTAACACATCCAAGCCTTTCAGCAGTCCTGTAACATGTAGCCATCCTACATGGTGAACGAACCACAGATGACATTGTCAAAAGTATGTTGACCACCACCTTCTAATAACTTTGAAGATCTTCGAAAATGTCACAATGATCCAAATCAGTGATAAAGTAATTCTATCTGCCTAAAATTTCTATTTCCATTATACATCTCAAAACACTTGTAGGCCTATCTAATTAACTATCCCCAGATCTGTACCGAAGCAGTTTTCTTCTATTTTCAATTATCTTCCCAAACTTCCATTCCAGAGAGCAGGAATGAAATGCTCCGCAAAATCTGGCCCCAGCTCTGACCAAGCGACCACTGTGCGCGTTAGCCATATACGATGATACAAACCGTAAATGGCAAAAGGATACCCATTTACACGTTTGACATATCTGGGACGTATGTCATCATTTTAACATTGTGTTGTTGTTGTTACGATGTAAACGACACACGCTGGACGTCAGTTATCCTTCAGAAACAATCCTTAAAACAACCAGTGCGACCAGAATTTACTGTTTTTCAACAAAGCTGTTTGTTAAATATAAAACTTCCAGGGATAGCTCATGTGATAGTCATTTGCTAAAAATCCAGCCTCCCGTGGTGTTCTCCGGCACCCGCGTGCTCCAAAGGAGATAGGCTCGTACCTAGCTCAACGACTGACACACCGGTTAACATTACCTGCAGGCCTCCATTCTATTTTTGCTGAGTTTACGCTCAAATTTTTTTTTCTCTTCTATTGCCATTTCCTACATTTTGCTATCAATTTCTTAGTATCATTAGATAGTAATTTTTTGCGCATCAAAGTGTAGAAAGACATTTTTCAGGTCTTATACATAAACATTTCAAGGGGGGCCAGCCAGCCCGGCTGTGAATAAAAATATTCCATTTATCATGACAATTCGTTAAAAATTTTAGCACCTTTTACAGTCAGAACCGTACGTTACGCAAGAAAATGCTGACTCGTTTTCTTGTTAATTTAATAATAAACCAGAAACACTGAACTGACAAATGTCAAGTTTATTGGACTCACGCATAAAAGTCAAGTGGGTCGATCGGTGTGAAATATTTTCAAAGGTGAACACATTTGTTTGCTTGTTTTGATTTTTTGTTTGTTTGTTTTGTTTGTCTTGTTTTTTTGTTTTTGTTTTTTTGGTTTTTTTTTTTTTTGGTTTTTTTTTTGGTTTTTTTGTTTTTGTTTTTTTTCACAGATTTTTAAAATACGGAATAAATAGCACAACGGCACCCAAAGGGCAAGCATGTCACCCTGAGACTAGAGCTAACTCGTGATGCGCGAGATTCCAGGTACCAGTATCTGGTGCTATACATGCAGGTCTTAGCACCAGTAGCCTATAATATCATCAGTTTATATGGACCTATAACAGAAATATAAGAAATGTTACATTTCAACCTTGCTATGAATACAATTTATGGAGCAAAATATGTTATGATACAATACTTTATTGTTTCGGTAGAGAAAAAAATCGAGTATCATATAACATGTGTAGAGAAGGCTAAGTAGGTCAACTGTGATGTAAAGGTACGAGTCATGTGCCTGTCATCTCAGCGTGATGGCAGACAAATCGTGTACAGTTCTTTCGTATCAAGTGCTACTCTAGTTTGCTGCCATATGCCTTTAAGACGGTGGTGAAAGACAGGAGACCTTTAGACTACAACTTAACAAAGCTAAATCGCGATGCGCGAGATGTCTGCCCTGAGACGAATGCTGATGTTACGCAAGGTAAGCCATACAAGTTTCATGGGAGAACCTCGAGTCATGTGTACAAAGTCAGCCCTCAGTGTGGAATTGAACATGTGACAGTGTGTGACATACAATGTATCTACCACACTTTCAGCTCCCTAAATAAAAGTAAAAACACATTAGAAAAAAGGTAGACCGAAACCCAAAACCCTGAACAGTAATTGTCGGAATTAAGCAATGTGCAGTTTCGGCGAATTACGATGCTTTTGTCCGTTTCGTTGAATCTGTATTTCTGGCGTTCTTAGAATCCACTTGGGATTCCGAGAAGTCGGCTAGCATAGACATGCCGTATATGGCAAGTGTTATATAATTATATCCATATATGAAATACGGCCAATCATGCCCGTAATAAAAAGTTGAAGTACTGGATTTCACATAGCATTCTTGGAAAAACTTTGTATGTAAGTATGTTTTTATGTGTCAAGTTAAATATTCATATTTATGAAAACACTAACTATCCCTACTACACTACTGCTGCTCAGAGCTTACTGACCCATAAAGTCATTTACCTATGTTCTGTGTTTTTACATACAACTATAAAGTTGTGCCATAATTACAGTTGTGAAGTTTCTGTTGAACCCTAGGATCAGTTTAAAAATTGTAAGCCTACATTTATTATATTTGTAACATAACTGAAGCTTACCTAAATACAAATTAAGTTGCATGAATGTTGTGTAACTTAATTTGAGCTGATGTGGACAACCTTTACATGTCAGTTTTATAGTTAGTATTGGTTTAAAATTGTGTGTATTGTTAACTTTACTTGAAATTGAATGCAGTGTGTAAAGTTAATGTCAAAATTTAAAGCAATTCCATGTTTAAAATAGTCCTGTATATATGAGGTTATGGATTCAAATCTCTGAAATCTCAATTTTACTTACAAACATGTTTCTTTCTAAGGTAATGCCTTGCATGTTTTTCAAATGTGACATGGAGGTTGTGTTTCATGAGAATCAGGTAAATTATTCTGTATTATATCAGTATTGAATCTGAAATAGACTAACTGATTGAGGATGTGTGGTGATCACTATAGAGGTCATTGTACAAAGCAGTTTGACTGAAAGCACTACATGTACCATTAAGCACTGCTTTGTATGGAAATGAAATTAGGTATTGCCTACTTATTTACAGGTGTAATATAACACTTGTATCCTGCTATGTTTTTTTTTTCTTATTTCTGTTCTTGATTCTGACTCTCTGAGTGTGGAACATGTCTTTTTCATATCTCATTACAAAATAGATCTTTTGATTGTACTGCATGCTAATATGTGTTAAACTAAATGATATCTCTGAAGTGTTTTGATTAAAAGGAAAGATGCATAATTCACACTTTTCTGACGTACAACAAAATTATTATTACTTAGATCAACTGATCCACATAACCTTAGTGTTTTCATTTACTCACATTGGAAATGTCAGGGGTGGCAGAATGTCATATGATTTGGGGAGCCAAAACCATGGGACTTCTACCTCCTCCCACTAGGCAAGGGCCCAGAGGCTGTCTAGCTTGTCAAAGATGGAAATTTCAGGCTACTGAGATGGCTAAAAGCATATTTTAAGTGCTCTCGTGATCCACCCCTTCCTGTTGTCCAAGGTATGAATATGCCATGGTTTGCACCAAATATTGCACGACCCACTTGCAGGGACACATATAGGAGTAAAGATATATCAAGCTGGATGTGTGTAATGAAGTATGTTTTTTTGCTTTTTATCCATTATTATTGTACTATTATTATTATTATTATTATTATTATAGAATCAGTTACCCACATGCATTTGTGCTAAGGTGGCTTTTGGGGCGTGTAGGTGTCTGAAGAACTCAACACTGGCCTTATGAAAAATTTCTTTGTGGCTGGTACCCAAGCCTGTTAATAAATAGGGTAAGGACATAGGGAATAGGGTTATTAAAAAAATATTGAGATTTTAAAGAAATTAAATTTTAATTAAATTTGTGTACAGTAGAAACTTTAAGTCCTATAAAAATTTTAAATTAAAGGCCTGTTTTGAAGGGTTGGTCAGGTTAACCCCTGTGGCAATTTTTTCGATGATAGTGTAAAAGTGCACCAGGAAAACACAAGACATAATGAATTACATGTTAACACAAACATGTTTTCCCATTGCAGAGGTAATTGTGAGTCCCCTCAGAAAATATAACAGACATACGCATTATCCTTCTATTTATGGATCACTCACCTTTCCAAGATTTTTCCTGGAAGCGATAACGTTCATTTACTTCCTTGAAAATTTTTCGACCCTCTCAAAAGGGGAAACCAGCTTTGTTATTGGTCCTTGTTATGTATGTGAAAGTAGACTGCGTGTGAGCAGGCTTGTGTGACACTCGTTAGGTACGAGCAGAATTCAGATAGATGTGAAAGGCTATGTGACCAACCATTCAGTGTAAGCATGTAGCTAGTGGGTTGTACATGTCTGCCACGTTTAGTGTGTGCATGCTGGTAGTTGTATGTCATGTGGACTCGTTGACAAGGTAAGCTCCATAAATATATGCCCTGCAATATAACATGCTGTTTTACTCTGTGCTACATTGTAGGAATACAGCTTAAAGTAAAGGACAGCTCATGAGTGAGGCTTTGTTTATTAAAAAGATTACAAAATTCTCTCTTGAACGCAGAAACCTGTTTGAATTTATATGAATTCGTTGCTGAGTTATCTTTGTTTGAAGTGTGGAGTATTTTGTGGCCTACTGGGGATCTGAAGGCACCCTTGCATATAAGCTTATGAGACTGATCAATTCAGAGAGCTTGGAGATATCAGCTATTTATAAGCTGTGACGCAATTCTTCCGAGTAGACTGTTAATGTAACATGTAATAACATATAGACAGGACACTGTTGTAATGTTATATATTTAATTATAACAAGTACATGTGTTAACAACACTGCCAGGTACTTCCAGACCATTGTGTTGCGGAGGGAGAAAATTCCTTGATCATTTTATGTTATAAATTTAGATGTATACTTAAGTTTCAACCACGTCCCTAGCGGCTTACTACTGTCTCAGGTGATATGAGTGTTCCTTGCATAGAACAATTACATCACAGCTCACACAGAATGGCTGTGTTTCATCAAAGCTGACTGAGCGTGGTTAAATGCCCGTTTCCACTGTCGTTGTAGCTGTTCGAAAAAATACTTTACCCAAATATTATAACATAAACATAATATTGTCCAACCTTTTTGACAAACTTAACGTTGAACATGAGCTGACAATCACTTTAACATTGAAATAGCCCAGACTCATGTACAACCCTGATGCTGTGTAGTGTGCACATGGTAGCACTGTATAATGTCCAAATCTTTTGGCCACCACTCAGCACCATTCGGCTCTGAAGCACATGGTTACATTTGAGGTAATTTCAAGAATACCAAAAAAAGAAAAAAAAGTTAAAATAGACAGCCAGATGTGTTACATGTATTTTCTTGATTACTCATCCACGCGTGTACAACATATTTTTACTCTGTAGATCAACTCCACCACTGTAGTTTGTTAACCAGCCCAAAGTGCTTTGAAGGAAGAATTTTGCACAAGCTTTCAAAGAAAAACTTGAGAACGTTTTAGAAAGCCCAGTTTACCGTCATGATTGATTCTGTAGGAATTAAGATACATGACACAGACCTACCTGATGTTTTGATCGCAGAAGTTTATATACATTTATTTATTGGTCATGTATTATTTATTTATTTACAGAAATTTTCAGTGTTTGTTATGAGGCATATAATACATGTATGTCTGTGAAATCTGTGTTTCTTGAGTCCTTGGTGATGGTATGCGGCCAGTGGCACTTTTATTGCCATTTAGATGGTGTTACAATTGGAGATCTCTTGACTTCCATAAGTTTATATGCCACATGTCGGAAAGGTTGTCAATTACTTGTCAAAGGTTCGTTTATGCTGCTAGGAACTGTATTTTTTTCCACCCACGAACTATTCTTAAGTATGGCATTAATCCCTTGTAAATAAATAATGCAGGAAATATACGGTGCGAAAAAAGTAAAGCAAAGGTTGAAGGTTTACCTTTAAAAAATCTGTTTCATTTAAAGACGGATAATGAATGCAACACGCCGTAATTTGAGCCAAGTTACACGATGAGAATGTTGGAATGTCAGTAATCATGAAGTAAGGAGTGGAATCTCACTCGCCATGACATCATGCTGCAGGTCTTAAGTGGACCTTCATTGGTGACATTTTATGTCGTGATAACTATGCATTTCTTTGTTGGGAGAGTATGATTCAAGAAATGGCATGAATGTGAATTTATTACTGGTGTTCTAACATAAGATGTTAAACCACAGTAAAACATGTTGATAAATTTACATGTATTTCTGGTCCTATAAACAACCCATTTTCATCAAGCAGCAAACAAAATGTTATTTTTGAGCAAAACGCACACAAACATCTTACACATAAGATGTCTTTTACTTCAATATTTTTATTTTTTGCAGGTTCTCTGTCAACCACTGTGTAATTCAAGTAAACGAGAGTGTGATTTCCAGACTAACTTGTGTAAGATGGATGTGAGTACATCCACATATGAAGTGCTTCAGTCAACTTTCTCTGAATCGGCAGTGGGGGCCATGATTGCTGAGGTATGGACTTGTGATTATCAGACTACATCTCACCATTCACAGTTTCCCAATATTGTCACACGATTTATTACCATTCATAGATTCCTAACGTTTACCTGAAACATTGAAAATGTCAAGACATGTTCATACCTAAGCTTTTTTGTTACACCTGAATAAATGTCACCGATCATTTGATATTACAAGAGTCATGTGGTCTTGTGTCACAGCTGTGAAGTAACATGATTTGCCGTGAGATGAGTTGATGATTGTGAACTATTGATTGTGATTTTGACTGACTATGAAGCCGTTATCAATAGTTACATTCAGTGTACATTCTATGGTTACATTTGTGATACTTTGCCATTATGGCAGGTATGTCCATTTTTCTGTCAAGGTTGATAAGCTATAATGACACAGATTATTTGCCATGCTGGCGAAAAGTGTACACTTGACATGATGGTGTAGCAGAACCTGAAGACAGAGAAGTTTTGAATGTTGACCCTTTTTATTCATTCAAAAAATTAGAGTGAAGGCCTCAGGCTTGACTCGCACTTAGTATATGGATTGAGTCAGTGATGTGGCGTGATGTCACTTACATGACTTTGTCACAGGTAAGATGAAGTCAAATACAGTTGTATTCGTGAGTAAAGGATATAATTTTGAACTGAGAAGAAGTAGGAAGTCTGCTTTGATGTGCTTTTAATGTACCTGTATTAATAGTACTTATGTTGTGAGAATTCTTTAATCGTGTCTGATATGTCACTACGGCTACCATTAAAGAATCTGCACTCGTGCTTGGATATGCAGATGGATACTTCGCGTACTGAAACATTTTAGTCAGCTGGTTTTAGTTTCAAAAACAGCACAAAATACAAGTCATAAAAACATTTTTAGTGATTTCTAAAGTTCCTTGAGTTAAGTGCATATTATTTTTTGTTAATTAATATCTGCGTTTTCTTCTTTTCTTGTCTGTTCAGAAAAAGTGTAAGTGGTTTTGTCACTACTACAGTAGCCTAGTAAATGAAGAAAAGATTAACCTGTTGAGGACGCTGAGTCAACAGTTTGGAGTGAATCAGGACAATGTGATCAATGTGGCCCACCATGTTATCACATCACAGGTATGATCAGGGATTTGAATTAACTTAGAGCTATATTAGAGTAGGCCTTTCTGTAAACCAGTGTATCTTCTGCTCCTCTCCCCTGTTTGTTATTTCTGCTTTTTGACAGAAATACCAAGGATTGGTTAGTCCCAAGAAAGAGGAATATTGTATTTTTAAACAAACCAGGAGTGATCAGGGGAGATAACCTAGTTACCAGAAAGGTTTACCCAGGTAAAACTGAGGGAATTATCAAGGCTGGTGTGATGTATCCTACATGTAGCTATGAGCTGTTTTTCTCCCATAAGACAAACATTCTGAAATGTGCTAATTACTCTAATTCTTATCTTTGGGACATCTGGTCGCCTGTTTTAACCAATTTACATATGCATGTAGGTATAATTATAACAAGAATACACAGTTTCAGTTTTCTGATACGGACATATGAATATCTTTACTTTATGGTAAAACTTGAAGAGAAATGTAATTTTTTGCTTTCAGCAGTACTGATATCTGTGCCAAATATTAGAAGATATACAGTAATGTTATTTATGAGACATTTGTCAGGTCAGTTTATTCTAGCTATAAGGATAGCTATCAAATAAAGAAAATGGTCGAGTGGAGGGCATGAAACACCCGTCAAGTATAATAAGTAAATGATTGAAATAGTTGATTATTCTGTTAACTATCTTGCTGTATTAAAATGAGCATTACATAATTAGTGTGCTAAAATTTGTGTAATTTGTAGGAAAAAGGAGACGCACCTTTGTTAATGGCAGAGGAGCGCTTACGAAATGCTCTCACTCCGAAATATAGAGAACTCTTCCATCAGATTGGAAGGATTGAGGGAGGAGTTAAATTCCTGGTTGATCTCAGGGCAGACATATTGGTAGGATTTTCTGTCAGCAGTACTCAGTGTGCACTCATTGTTATTATATCTGATCCAGCTAATTTCTTTTTCTGGCATTATTATTATTAATCTATAGCCAGTAAGAAAATTCTCCTTTTCTTCATTAAGATAGATACTTGAATGTAAATTGAAAAAGAGCTTTCTGAGCTTTTGTCAAACGTTTCAAACAACAAACTTCTACAAATGTAGAAACAGTAATCTGTGTTTGTTCTGTAAATATGTAGGCAGACATATGGTACATGTTGATGGTTGGAAAGAATCTTGTTGTTGTTATTTGAACAGAGTCATCTCTCTGGTGCCTCTGTGGACAAGGAGAGCCCGTATTTCAGGTCACTAAACAACACCTTACAGGAGCTGTTGGTCCTCTGGTTTTCAGTGGGCTTTCTCAACCTGGAGAGGGTTACCTGGGAATCCCCCTGTGATATTGTCCAGAAGGTAAGTGACTGGTAAGCCAGAAATCTGTGGCAGTTGGGGGTGGGATGGGACACACAGAATTCGAGCATTGCATTGTCTCTATAATGTGTTGACAGCACTGTGATTTATATAGCTGTCTCTGTATAGAGACAAACTTTTAATGAAGCGATTTTCCATTGTGACAGGTTTCAGACAATGAAGCAGACATATTGGCTGGGATTGATTGAACACACCAGATCAGGACATTATGTTGTCTCTAGTAAGCTAATGATGCTGAGGCACCATGATGAAGTCCTCTACGGTAACTTTAAGCTGTTTTGAAAAGACAGAGTTTACTTGGATTTTATACACACTCATCATTGATTATGCCAGTATGACAACATGTTGGAATCCACTTGCAGACTTGGGTACAAGGCTGGATTCATGTGCATGAACACCTGCTGTGGTATATTTATAATGATCTGCTACTCTATACCTGTAAGTTACAGTTTGTGAGCCCTTGTAGAGTGCTGGTTTCCAAAGCTTGAATGCCGTCATCATGTACTGTAAATGCCTTTTTATTCGTGCGGTTCTAACTTTCGCGGATTTCACGGTATTTACTTTTCCGCGGAAACAAAAACCAGCCAATACAAAACCCATACGTTTCTTAAATACACGTATATCATATTATGTACTAGTATTAGTCTGCACTACAGCATGTACACTCTACTTGAACTGCATAAAATAAAGGACAAAGTAGGTATTTTGGTAAAATTATTTATTTATTTTAAACAGGTGTTGTAATCATACACTACACAGCACTACAAATTTAATGGCACCATTAAGTTCACAAACGTTGAGAAATATTTACAACGTACTTGTATGGACTTGTATTAAATCCTGTCTCTTGCTGATTATCTCATGGCACTTGATAATCCAGCGGGCATGAATAGGCTTCAACACAGCGGTGTATTGACATCGCTATAATCAAGCTGGGCCATGACTTCATTAGCATACAACGCCTGGAAACAGTTTTTCAGTTCATCCTTGAAATCTTTGTTGACGGAGAGATCAAGCGACTGGAGACGGTCGGTGCAGCATGCTGGTACAAACACACAATAAATATCATTTCGTCTCAGATTGGTTATTAAATCATCACCCTGGTGGGCTCTGAACACGTCAGATATTACCAAACACTTCTGGGTAGGTCTCAGTTTTAGCGCCTTCCGCTGTTTCTTACAGTAAGGGATGACTTCGTTCACATACCGCAGCGTGGACTCGTCTGTACTTCAGTGGGATTCCTTAATTTTACCGAAGTCTTCTGGTAATTTCTTCACATCTTTTGTCCCCTTTCGTTTGACATATCCCATTCATTTAAGTAAAGATCGGGCCCAGGTCTCTGTAATAGTAAGTGTGCCACCAAACTGTGGAAGTTTAGTTTTGTCCTGTTTTAGAAGGCCGCCTTCAGCTGCAGCCATAAGAATTCGACGATTTATCACTCCGCCACTCAAACAGACTTTTTTTACCCAGTCCTTCACCATATCGTCAAGTTTCTGTCCAATTAACAAGGGATGATCAGTTGTAGCCTTAGGGAGGGATCGGATAACACTGCCGGGTTTTTTTCCCCATCTTTTTCAAGTATGAAGACTTCATACTTCGCACGGTGCTTTCATTAATAGGGCGACCTAGCTGAGAGGAGAATTTACGGGCAGCACATGCTATGCTGATTTCCACTGCAGTTCGGGCAATCTTCGCTCTCATGTCATCATAGCTGTTCTACCCCCCACCCTTTCCTTTTCTGGGATTTTCTGCTATTTCCGAATCTACAGCATCGTTGGCAGCCTGAATAATGTCGGCTTCTTCTATGGACTGGCTGCTCTGTGGATTTGGTAGACCGGGAGTCTTGGCAGGGCTCGTTGTGCTTATCCATTTCCACGAAGACAGTTTTGAAGCAATCGTGATGGACTTTATTGAGTGAGAGAAGAATGATTTCAGTGTCAGCGGCAACTGGTTTATATTACCAGTAAATTTACTCAAATCTGTCACAAGTAACAAGTATACAGACCGGTTTGGGGCATGTGAATTAAACAATAGTGTTTATTTATTTTTGTCACATTTACCGTTAATCCTTAAGTTTATCTTAAGGAGATTGACTTCCTGACCCCAGGGATCCTTAATCTTTAGGCTCACCAGCGAGACTAAGTGTTCAAAAGATTAAAAACTTAAGATGATTATTTTTCTTTCTCTAAACCAAGCCACTGAACTGTATAAATCTTTCGTTATATCTCACATTAACAAACAAGTTAAAATTAAACGTATTTGACGATTCCTGTGTTGAAATGCTTTTGTTAAAATCCGCGAAAGTTTATTCCCGCGAATATGTCTTCTTGGCGAATCCGCGAAAGTTTATGCCCGCGAATATAAAGGCATTTACAGTATGTGAAATTGTGATTAATATGATGTAAGCACCAAGTTAATAAATATATTGAAATCTTTCAAACATGGCCAGTACCAACATTTAACATTTTGTTGTCTATCATTATAAGGATGACATGGACAGATACGTGTATGATTTCGTGGTTGACATGAGAAAAAAGGATAGATCGTAAATTTGTTCTGTAACACTAATTCTGGTGATCAGCCACATTTGACTGATGACATTTCGTTCGGTGTATACAACTATTGTTCAGTTGTACACGTAGCCAGTTTTTCGTTCAGTCAACCACACATCTACAATGCGAATTCCCCATTAAACTGATGTTGCCAGCTTCATGGTTTACAGTTTTGATTTGTCATCTCCAAAGATTCCCCAGACTTCATGAAGCACTTTTTCTGATATTACAGATTTCAGAATACGAAGCAGTTCATCCAATCAGGAATTGGGCCGACTTAAAGCGACGCGTGGGTCCGTATCGCCGTTGTTTTGTCTTCACACATAACAGCATGCCCAGGGAACCAGTTGTGGTGCTTCACACAGCTCTGGCCAGTCAGATTTCTGACAGTATTCATGTAAGTTTTTCACAGGACTCACATTTGCCAAACAACTTTAACCAGTGGAAATTATATGTGATCAGTTCTCTGATAGTTTGTTGCTGATATTAAGTGACTAATACAATGCAAATTGCAGGACTTTAGATGCCGTTTTCATCAGGTTGATAGCATGAGGAAGTAATGTATGTGTTTCATCAGGTTAATGATGATATTCTGGCTGTTCACAGTGGCAGTGAAATGTACATGTATGAAATACTTCAGTAACTCACTGTTCACAGTGGCATTGAAAGTGTACATGTGTGTATTACTCCAGTGACTCACTGCTCACAGTGGCAGTGAAAATGTACATGTGTGAATTACTCCAGTGACTCACTGCTCACAGTGGCAGTGAAAATGTACATGTGTGAATTACTTCACTTACTCACTGCTCACAGTGGCAGTGAAAATGTACATGTTTGAAGTACTCCAGTGACTCACTGCTCACAGTGGCAGTGAAAATGTACATGTATGAAATACTTCAGTAACTCACTGTTCACAGTGGCAGTGAAAATGTACATGTGTGAATTACTCCAGTGACTCACTGCTCACAGGGGCAGTGAAAATATACATGTTTGAAGTACTCCAGTGACTCACTGTGAATGAGTGGCAGTGAAAATGTACATGTATGAAATACTTCAGTGACTCACTGTGAATAGGACTCTATAACACTGATGAAATATTTTTCCTGTTTTACAGTCAATAGTTTTCCGGCCTTATCAGAGGTCACCGTCTCAGGCTGGTTCTGAGGACGGTCAACATTCTAGCTCCACCGATACAGACAGAGACTTGGAGAATCCCAGCTTGATCAACACAGCCGTCTTCTACTCCATCACATCTACACAGAGAGGTAACTGTCACATAGGTCACAATAAAGATGTCTTTTCTTGTAAAGTAGGCAGTGCTTTTTACATGTTTCACAAATTTTATAAATCATAAGTCTGATAAGATTTGCAAATTACTGTTACTGAATCAGTCAGGTTACCAAGGGAAGTTTGCCGAGCTTAGTTGACTTGCTCAAATTCAGGTCGTGACATTTACTTTAATTCAATAATTATTGCACAATTCAGGAATTTATATACCACATGTATAACAAACAGGGTCATCTATTTACAGCAGGAAAGTAAGAGAATTGAAGGTTCTCCAATGGCTGACAACATTGATACATGTAGTAATGTTTGTTGGGATTGGTCAAGGGCTGGCCAGAAAAGTAGAAAGTGTGGTCCGTCTTCAGATTATGTGCAGGTGGGAGGAATGTAGCCAGGTACAGTTTTACTGTAGTTTAGTGAAAGATCAGCTCACTACAGTTACAGATGATGAACTAGCCTCAACAGGTTCACCCAGTTACAGTACAGTCATCATGATTCAGGTTGCTTGTAGCGTGGTGTTTTCATAAAGAAAACGGCAAGATCATATTGACATAGTTGCCTACTTTTATATAGGTTTCATACATTCGAACAAAATCAGTGATACAAAACGATCACACTTGTAATAGAGCAAGGAATTATGTGTTGTTTTCTTGTTGCAGGTCTTCAAGGGGTTGACCTTGGGAATTATTTAATAAAAAGGGTTGTGCGCGAGTTGCAGGCCGAGTTCCCTCACCTTAACCAGTTCTCCAGTCTGTCTCCTATACCAGGGTTTAAAGACTGGCTAATTACTGAGATTAACAAATTCTTACATGAAGCAAGTAAGTTATTGAAGTAATTTGTATTTGTCAGTTTATATATTAACAGAGAACATTATTCGAAGACATGCTGTCAATCCCAAATTATATAAATATGTAGGTTTTGGACTAAGTCAACTTTCCTTGCCCAAACTGTGCTTAGAATCACTTTGTGGGCTTACCATTGTGAAGTAAGGCAAGGTATTACGAAGATGTTGGAAAATGGCATGATGTTGTGCAAGTGTGGGTTATAGACCTTTTTTCAGCTGTGAATTTAACTTAACATTTTTAGCTCAGCTCTACTAAGTACAGGCGTAACTTGTTTCATTCCCTGAGTGTCGGTGTCCATTAATAGGGAAAGAAATGTTAAACAAAATGTTAAGGGTGGTACCTTAAAAAGTGCGGCATGCACTGAACTCAGGGTTTGCACACATGTAGAGCACTATAACATGAGGGGGTTACTCCTTTGTTGATTCAGTGTGTGCATTTTAAATACCGTAAATTACCGAATACCTGAATAAGAGTACTGTGTGTTAGAGTCTGTGTTAAACAAAATGTTATGGGTGGTATCTTAAAAATACTGCATGTGAAAAATTCAGGGTTTGCACACATGTACAGCACTATAACACTGGGATATTCCATCGTTGATTCTCTGTGTGCATATTAAATACCATAAATTACCAAATTCCTGACTTTGTGTACTGTGTATAGAATCTGTATTAAACAAAATGTTAGGGGTGGTATCTTAAAAGTACTGCATGTGAAAAATTCAGGGTTTGCACACATGTAAAGTAAATACCATAAAGTACAGAATTCCTGACTTCTTGTACCGCATATTAGAATCAGTCCGCTACAGTCAAGCTTTTTGGTAGCCTTGCTACCACATCTAAGTTTGTGAAGCAGATGTTATAACTTTCTAACAACTATACTTGCAAGCCACACTAGTTTCTCACAGACATAACTTGTTACTCTATGTTGTAGGTATTGGAGAGTTCCCTCAGAACGTGTTATTTACAGCAGATGAGTTGTCCCATATAAGTGCCTATGCAGATAGTGGAAATGAGCCCCCGATGTCCTGTGTCAAACACATACTCCAGGCTGGTGCCTGGGTGGAGAAGGAGCCCTTGTGTTCACTCCTGAAAACCCCGCTCATGAGACTGTGTGCTAGATATTTGTATGTGGAGAAGAGGAGAGGAAGGGCACTTAATCCTGTTGGTAAGTCTGATTTTTTTTTTCTTTTTTGGAGTTTTAGTTAATTGTAACAGATTGGGTCAGTGCAATATCTTAACATTTTTCTTCCAAATATTTGCCTTACATGATTGCGTCAATTCTTTGTAGTTCTAGTGTATGGAGATAAGGTAGAAGTTACGAGAACAAAGAGTTTTGGCCTTTGAATCCTTACATGTGGAATGAAGCAATTCAGATGAGAGAATTCGGGAGTCATGAGCTACCTTGTCTTGTTTTTGCAGCAAATTTCCATTTGGGTAATGGTGCAGTGATGTGGCGGTTAAACTGGCTAGCGGATACTAGTAGTCGTGGAATCAATCAGTCCTGTGGCATCATGGTCAACTACCGATATTACTTAGAACAGACAGATGAGAACAGTAGGAAGTATTTAGAAAAGCGTGAGATCACAGCCTCAGAGCAGGTGGTGGAGCTGTGTCCAGACACTGTGGTAACATCCCCTGTGTCCAACTAGAGGACTTCAGTTACAACCCATGTCCAGCTGGAGAACTGCAATAACAACCTCAGTACATGACTAGAGTGTTACAGTAACAGTTCCTGTGTCCAGCTAGAGAACTTCCGTAACCACCCCAGCACCTGACTGGAGTGTTACAGTAAGAACCCCTGTGTCCAGCTGGAGAACTTCAGTAACCACTCCAGCATCTGACTAGAGTGTCACAGTAAGAATTCCTGTGTCCAGCTAGAGAACTTCAGTAACCACTCCAGCATCTGACTAGAGTGTTACATTAAGAATTCCTGTGTTCGTCTAGATAACTTCCGTAACCACCCCAGCACCTCACTAGAGTGTTACAGTAAGAATTCTTGTGTCCAGCTGGAGAGCTTCAGTAACCACCCCAGCAAGTGACTGGAGTGATACAGTAACAAGTCCTGTGTCCAGCTGGGGAACTTCAGTAACAACCCCAGCACGTGACTGGAGTGTTACAGTAACAAGTCCTGTGTCCAGCTGGAGAACTTCAGTAACAACCCCAGCACCTGACTAGAGTGTTACAGTAACAACCCTTGTGACTAGTCCTTGTGGCCTAGCTAATTGCAGGATACAACAGTGTTATGCAGCGTCAAACTACAACAGACTGGTATAATTATTATTGTTATAATTGCTGCTGCAGCAGTATTACGGAGTGTCAAACACTGTGATGATATTGACATTGAACAGGGTTTAAATTGGATTGTGCAGAAATGTCAGGTAATATAAAGTATTCTTTTAGCATAGTGTGTCTCATCCAGAATTTGTACTGATACTTCTGTGTTTTCTGAGCATCATTAAGACCATGTGCTCATGCTGTAGTATTATGTGCGCACAGCCTGTATGGTGTGAAGCGATAATTGTTTACAATCCAGAATGTGTGCTGATACTGTACTGTTATTTGTGCATGATCCAATTTGTGTGCTCGTACTGCAGTGTTATGTGTGCACAGTCTATAACGTGTACTCAAACTGTAGTGTACTGTGTCACAATCAAGAGTGTGGGCTCATATTGTAGTGTACAGTGTGCACAACCCAGAATGTGTGCTCACACTGTAGTGTTGTGTGTGCAGAGTCCAGAATTCATGCTCATACTGTAGTGGTGTGTGTGAACAGTTCCAAATGTGTACTCATCGCGTAGTGGGATAGTGTAGTGGCTAGGGTGTCTGTCTCAGGGTCGGGAGATTTGGAATCAATTGGCCAGCAACCTGTGGTTGGTCCTGGGCTTCCCCAGGGCTCTGCCCTGTTTCCTTCCACCATAATGCTGGCCACCTTCATATGAGTGAAATATTCTTGACCATGGCGCAAAACAC
This sequence comes from Acanthopleura granulata, assembly GCA_016165875.1. Classification (NCBI taxonomy): domain Eukaryota; kingdom Metazoa; phylum Mollusca; class Polyplacophora; order Chitonida; family Chitonidae; genus Acanthopleura; species Acanthopleura granulata. Next base: position 24,477,888 of record JABBOT010000003.1, read on the forward strand.
AAATCGAATAAATAAATGAGTAAATGAAAACATTTTGTAATCGAAAAGGTGAGTAAGTGTGTTCTTTTGGGAGGAATTGAACAAAAGTAGAACAATTGCTGTTGGTTTGAAAGTATGAGTAGCATTAATATAAAATTGGAACCAAAGCTGTGATGACATTGTGATATCAGTTATGCTCAAAAGAGAGTGGCTTTTAAGTATTTCTGCTGATAGTGTTGTCTCCATACTAAAGTAAACCCTCCCTGAATCACCAGTGAAAAAAGAGAACTACTTTGTGGGGGTTCTTCACTTTCTCGACACATTTACTCCACTTGCGTTTTTTACATGCTGTCCAGTAACGTAATGGTATATGATAAGGTTTGTACTTTTACTCACTGAATAGAATTGACAGACAGATTTTGGTTATAATGTGTAGGTTATAATGTGTAGTCCATCATAAGGTACTGTACACTATTTAAAAGAACTTTGTAGTCGAAGTTGTTCAAGGATCTCCTAGCCCTGGCCTGAAGCTTTGCTCAAACCTGAAATGATGACCAAGGCAGCCTCTCAGTTGGCTGATGTAATCTTTTCTTTATCTGTTTTTTGATAAAAAAAATGAGGTAGCATATTTTTACTAGTGTTCTGAATATGATAGTGTTGAACAGAAACCCAGATTGGACAAGCCTTTTGTTAATCCTTGGGCTGGAGATTAACTCAGTAGAATTATCTGTGTATTAAAAACAGTTGAAGAGAAAATGCAAGTTTATATTATTGAGGTATTTTAGTTTGGTGTGAGCAGGCCAGCATATTCATAGTGGTGTGTATGTGGTATGTCATGCTGAGGATGGCTCTGCCAATCATAGTATGAACCCTGACATGCCACAGTCAGGGAAAACTGAACAAGGAAATGCTTGTTATGTAGGACGTGACCAGAGATTCAACTTTTACTTAACCAGGTGCTTGTTAAAAATATACATGGGTATGGTTTTATTTGTTTTCACATTGATCTCAAAAGTTGTGAAATTCAGTCAGTTATGTGAGGAACTTGTACGTACATGGATAGAGATGATTTCTACCAATGCGGGTTCTTTGTCATTCATTATGATTTATCCACTTTAGTTTGTTTTACGCACATGCACATATGTAATTCAAGGAAATTAAATTTAAAATTGATTCAAAGGAATGGTTTGTCATTTGGAAAAAGTCTTTAAGAATTGATAAGCCTACTAACGTTGTCCAGTGTTCTGTTTCTTCTGTAGCAAACGTCTGACATTCCTCAACGATTCCACTGGAAAAAATTTAGTGAGAATGTTGAGCTATTGTAGAAATCTGTGAATGTACTTAGAGGCTGCCAGTACATTAGGTACAAGGGGCGTACCGGGGATGGGGTGGGGGAAGCAAAAAGCAGAGCACCGAATTTGCGATGTAAAGATATAAGTAGCATACGTGTTTTTGTACCGATGGGCAAAATTCGCCATGCACAGTGTACCAATGTTTCGAACAGATTAGGTGTCGGGTATGATTGTCAGCGAGTTTGAGCCATTACCACGTGATCTAAGTCGCCAGCCGATACAGTTCGAATTGATTACCAGAATTGGAAACGGCATCGGACTCCACGGAACGCTTATTCCAGAACGAATTTGTGTGGAAAAAAATTGTCATGACGATTGTCAACAGCTTCGAAACAAAGTGAAAACCAGCCTTTGAAGAGGCGACCATAAATCAGCTATAGGTTGAGAACTGCCTTTCTTATATCCATTGCGGCTTCTGTACGGTAAACACATGGGTTGGCTTAGCTATTAAATCAGTGATAAATCTGCAACAAATTGGTCAGAACTGCGGATTACAATTTTGAAATGTCTCGTTGTTAACTTATTGGCAAATGGTAGAAATTTAAAGCCGTTTAATTCAGTTATAGCTGGCGATTTGCAACGGACACTGTACTTGAATAAACCCTTGAATAACAGTCTTTCTTTAATCCCCAAGCAGCCTTACCAAACGCAAACCACATGTTTGCTTGTGGCGCGCCACTACGCTACCTGGCTTTTTTCCTGGCCTATGCAAAATATGCTGTAGAGAATAGGCTCCGCGGTTTGTAAGATGGCATAGGTGGTCGACCAGGACAAATACATCTTGGTATATACATTAGTTGTATAACTGTGTAAATTCTGGCCAAGTTTGCTGACTTTCCCGACAGCAACTTAGGTCATAATTTTGAATTAATAAGTCCTACTCGGTCTGTAATATCCGAAATTGTCTCTAATTGCAAGAACAGCGCTCCTGGGATAGACAGTATAGGCATGTCATTTGTTAAATGTCTTCCATTCCATTACTTATTTATTTTATTTATTTGATTCGTACTCAAAAATATTTCACTTACACGACGGCGGTCAGCAGTATGGTGGGAGGAAACCGGGCAGAGCCCGGGGAAACCCACGACCATCCGCAGGTTGCTGGCAGACCTTCCCGCGTATGAGCGGAGAGGAATCCAGCATGAGGCTGAACTTGAACTCACAACGACCGCATTGATGGGAGGCTTCTTGTTATTACGATGCGCTAGCCCGCTAACCGACTTCCATTCCATTACCTCACCATTGTCGTGTATTGTTAATTTACCCTTCTAAGCTGGTGTTATGCAGGCAGATATAAAAGCTAAGTCACAGTGAAGATATTGGGAAACTGCAGACTAGTCGACGTGTTAGCAGCCTAAGTAAAATTTTAAAGAACATTGCTGCCGTAAACGTAATAGAGTTTAGAGAAAAGTTTACCGTATTATACTGTTACAATAATCAGCTCGGATTCAGATCGAATCATTCTATATGCCCTGCCTTTCCTTGCCTGAACCAGTCATTAGTTGCTGCACAAGAATTAAAATAATTTAGTGTTGTATGTTTTTAGGTCTTTCTATAAGGCATTCGATATATATCGTTAGCCAGGGTATTTTCTCACATAAACTATACTTGGGTTTCAAGGTATAAGCAACATGTGGTTTAAAAATTACTCATCCAATAGATCTCAATCATTTTATCTTAATAACAAATCCTGTGGGCTACGAACGATATCATGGCGTCCTTCAGGGGTCCATTCTCGGACCATATATAATTGTGATTTCGTATCGGTTTCAATTATTTTGAAAATTATGATACATATGATACCAGTGTAACGTTATCACACGCACTAAGACAAGGTGATCTTGTTCGCATATTACATAGAGAGTTGTTACTGTTACATGGGAGTGATTGGTTTTCATGTAATAAACTGTTCGTAAGTGTTGCAAATTAAAACAAATTTTACGTTATTTAAACCTACCTGCAAATGCAGTGCATGCATTTCAACCTAGTTTTACCTGTGATATGACAGGACATAGAACATATTGGGTGCTTTCAATTTCTTGGGGTCCGTTTTTCAAACAGGGTGTAAGTTATGTCAAATGCAATTGCCAGGACGACACAAACTGAGATACATGGCCATGGTAGTCTTGTTTGACATAAAACGGGATCCAGTACGTAACTTGTTCCCAACATAAATTAATGCAATCTGTAAAAGGGAAAAAAAAATAATAATATAACCTAAATTTGGAAATTAGTGTCAAATGCAGCATAAATCTGAAAACGTTTATTTTCGACCTATTACTCACTTATCTTTTCATACCTCTCGGGGCCTCCGTGGCTCAGTTGGTTAGCACGCTAGCGCATCGTAATGACCCGAAGCCTCCCACCAATGCGGTCGCTGTGAGTTAAAGATCAGCTCATGCTGGCTTCCTCTCCGGCCGTACGTGGGAAGGTCTGCCAGCAACGTACGGATGGCCATGGGTTTCCCCCCGGGCTCTGCCCGGTTTCCTCTCACCATAATACTGACTTCCGTCGTATAAGTTAAATACTTTTGAGTACGGCGTAAAACACCAATCAAATGACTCTCATTTTACAAGCATCAAAATATCGTACGTGTGCGATAATTTTGATGGTACGGCAATTAAGTAAGATATCATACCTCACCTCTTCCACAAAAATAAAATTTACTACAATAAATTGTCGTGCTGCTTGTGGTGAAAGTGGCCCCTGGTCTTACCTCTTAAATATTCTGACCGAAGATATATAATTAGCACATGCGACATCTATATACACACATGCTGCATGTTCAGTTTTCACTATATAGCAACATGTTGATATATGATATTGATTTTGACATTTTGATGGATGTCTCGGTACGCTTTCACTGCATTGGTTTTATATCTGGAAACGATTATAACATCGGTTGATGTCTAGACACGTTTTCGCCGTATTGGTTGACGTGTGAGCATGTTTTTGCGTCATCGGTTGATGTACGCAAGTTTGATGTCTGGACAAGGTTCCCCTCATTTGTAGATTTCTGGACACGTTTTTGACCCTTTGGTTGATGTCTGGATACATTTTTGCCGCAGTGGTTGATGTCTGGATACGTTTAATCTGTAAATATTCATTCTTGGATTTATTTTACGCCTTACTCACAAATATCTCACTTGTACGTCGGCGGCTAGGGTTATGATGGGAGGAAAGCGGGCAGAGCCCGGGGGAAACACATGACCATCCGCAGTTTACTGACAGACCTTCCCACGTGGGACACTGTATGTGTTGACATGTGGATATTCGCTTTCACAGCATAAGATCATATCTACATACCCTTTCACAGCATATGTGGATGTCTCCTACCTTTACAGTACTCTTACTTTTGATGCCCTGATACGTTCACACTACATTGACTGATGTCTGGATACGTTTACACCGTCATGTCTAGATAGGCATATATCGCATCTGTTGATGTCTGGACACGCTTACACCATTCTGTTAATATCTGGGTACGCTTACACAATTTAGCTGCTGTCTGGGTGCGCTTACACCATATAAATTGATGTCTGGATACGCTTACGCCATATTTGTTGATGTCTGGCTCGCATCTGTTCATGTCTGGATGAGCCTAAACCACGTAGTTTCATGTCAGGATACACTTACGTCACATCTATTGATGTGTAGATACGCTTACACCATTTTGTTGACCTCTGGATACGCTTACGCTATATTGGTTGATGTATGGGTACTCTTACGCCATGTTGATTCATGTCTGGATACGCTTGCGCCATAATTGTTGATGTTTGGATACGCTTACACTATATTGTTTGATGTCTGGATACGAATACATCATATTGATTGGTGTCTGGGTACGCTTACGCCATATTGATTGATATCTGGATATGTTTACACCATTTGGTCGATGTCTGGATACGCTTAGACCATATTTGCTGATGTCTGGATCGGGCTTGTTGATGTATGGATACGCCTAAACTACGGATTTTGATATCTGGATACGCTTACAACACCACATTGACTGATGTTTGGATACGCTTACACCATCTGCTTGATATCGTGGATACGCTTACGCCATATTGGTTGATATCTGGATGGCATGTGTTGATGTCTGGATACGCCTAATCCACATTATTTGATGTCTGGATACGCTTACACCACATTGACTGATGTCAGGATACGATTACACCACGTTGATTGATGTATAGATAGGCTTACACCATTTGGTTGATGTCTGGATACGCTTACACCATTTGGTTGCTGTCTAGGTACGCTTACAGCATATCTGGTGATGTTTGGATAAGCTTACGCCATAACGATTGATGTCTGGATAGGCTTAAGCCACATTGGTTGATGCCCGGATATGCTTACACCATATCGGTTGATGTCTCGATAGGCTTGTGCCATATTTGTTGATGTATGTTTGCGCTTTTAGCATTTGGTTGATGTCTGGTACGCTTACACCATATTGGTTGATATCTGGTTACGTTTACACAATACTGATGGCTGTCTGCATACGCTAACTCCATACTGGTTGATGCCTGGATATGCTTAAACCATCTGGTCGATGTCTGGATACGCTTGCGCCATGTTGATTGGTGCCAGGGTACGCTAACTCCATAATGACTGATGTCTGGGTACGCATACACCATATTGGTTGATATCTGGATACGCATACAGCATATTGGCTAGATCTAGGTACGCTTACACCATTTGGTTGATGTCTGGATACGCTTACACCATAATGGTTGATGCCTGGAGACTCTTACGCCATATTGATTGGTGTCTGGGCAGGCTTACACCATACTGGTTGATATCTGGGTACGTTTACACCATAATGGTTGATGCCTGGATGCCTGTTTGCGCTATACTGAATGATGTCAGGATACGCTTACGCCATATTAATTGATGTCTGGGTACACTTACACCATATTGGTTGATATCTGGGTACACTTACACCATATTGGTTGATGTCTGGGCACGCTTACGGCGTGTTTGTGGACATCTGCATATACTACACTACTAAAGTTTAAGTCGACTAATTGATTCCGATTAATTACTTATATACTCACTGTTCATGTAAAATTGCTTACATTTAAGTTGCTAGGCTAATATTCTTGTAATGAAAAAACTCCAATGAAATAAATGAATATCAGACTTACAGGAATCCAGCCCCTCTCTATATATGTACCGATGCATGAAGTAACCCTGCTAATATCAGTGGCTTCTTGAACACGGCTTCAAACAACAACGAAATAAATAAATAAATAAATATCAGTGGCTCTTTTCTCATCTCGCCCTATATTCCACCCCAACACCCCTGCCCTATATTCCACCCCAACCCACCCTCGCACAGTTCTCTTTTACCTGACCATACACAACGCTTAGGTCCACACGGACAAAGAAAATAACACTGCGACGCCGTAAACAACAATTAGCCAATCGTTTCGGCTCGTATAATTTACCGTGTTCAATTTACATACATATAAGGGCACATTCGCCCCGTACATCGCATGCGCATCGCGAAACACTTTGCAGTTATAAAAACAAAACACGGAGCGAGTTGCAACAAACCTCAATGCAACACGTGGCCTATATATACTAGTGCTCCTTTCTATATGGAATCGTGGTCGATAACATCGTGTTTCAGTGGCAGCCTACAGAGCAGTGACTGTGCACATACCTGTAGGCGTTACCTACAAATCGCGTTTATGTAACACATTTCAGTCGGTTGTTACGTTATATATACTCTCTCTGTATATATATTGGATCAGACAACATCAGGTGAGAAAACCAAAGATGAGGGAATATCTCCTTATTGCAGTTGTCATTCTACATACTTCATCAGGTGAGTTTGAATTTTTTGCCAGCACGACATGACTGCAACATATAGGCAATATATGAGAAGTTGACAATGAATAGTTGGTTTTTAATTTAACCTTTCTCCAGCGACTTGACCTTTATATTCCAATGAAAGCTGTTCTCGCCACGAAATGGCTGTAGTAGTCCTCCAATGACATGACATGATCAGTGGCTCATTGATAACAATGAAAAGACTAATATATTTTCGAGGCTACCTTGGCTTATTATCATAACCCCGTTTTTAATTTTATAGCTTTTATATACAAGTAGGAATATCAGTGGTATAAGATTTTAGTATGTATGTAGACTTACAATGCATAAAATGTATTCTAAGTGAACAATTGCTATATATTTAAATCGGAGTGCCTTATATAACAATACACCGTGATAAGCATGCGTGCGACTGAGGCTATAGCGTGGCCTCTCATGTGTGTCGTTATGGGAGCCAGTTTAAGCTGGTATGATGATATTTTTCTCTGAGATGATTGGAACCTCTGTATCATTGACTATATCATGACAATGTCATGCCATTCAAACAATACGGACGCCCACACTGATAAAGTCTCATGTACTGCTCCGTGGCATACCTTCGTCTCGCACCAGCTTGACTGTCCAGGCTTGATTCGTTTAATATATTTATAACCCACCTTTTTAGCACAGTCGCTTCTTTTCATTTATTCTGTTATAGTTGTGAGCGACACACAAAACCTTTTAGGACATTTGTTAACTGTGGCCCAGGTGAACAACGACAATTGTTCTTTTAGCTGTTGCCAATGACCTAAACAGAAATGAGGCGGCGTTACTATATTTAAATTGACAGAAAAAAATAAACACATTCGCTTGACTTAGTAAAATTTAAGCGTTAAAAGTCTATACCAGTTTGTCCTTTTCCCACGGTTTGTTTCGTGGGCACCAGAAAGTTCATGCTTTCGCTCTGTGCGTGAACGTTTGAAAGGGGCTAGCGTTTGAAACACTGCGTACTTCATGTCAGATGACACGAAATTGAGCTTCACCAACAATGTACTGAAATATTGACCACTAAGTGTTTACAGCGGCGGTAGCACCACAGAGACTAATGTAGGTATTGGTATAGCACAAGCTTTTGACTGGTAGTATATATCAGCTTGGTGAAGTGCAGTGACATCGCCTGACAAAGCTGACCTGGATTATGCAATGTAGTGAAAGCTTGTGCCATACCAATACCATTTTTTAGTCTCTGAGGCATTAATGCCAGTGTTCATTTGCTTTTGAAAATGTGCACAATATTCATGCTGTCGGGATGAAGTTGCATTGCATTCATGTTGTTTGCATATGGTTACATTGTATTCATGATATAATGCTAAGTTCACATTATTGTCATGTCCCAGATATCTTTTACGTTGTAATCATATTTATTTTATGAGTAAAAAATGCATTCATGATGTCTTCATAACATAACTTTATTTTCGGATAGGCGTGTGAATAAGTTTAACGAGCTATACGTGACATATTGATAAATTGTTGATCTCTGCATACCTTTTTATTGCATTGGTTGATGCCAGAATATGCCTGTACTGCATTGGTTGTTGTCTGAACAAACTTACATCACACTGATTGGTGCCTGGATACCTTCACATTTAATTGGTTGATGTCTAGATACTTTCACACGGCACTGGTTGATTTCTGAATAAGCTTAGATCACACGCTGATGTCTGGATGTGCTTACACTATATATTGGTTGATGCCTTAAACACTGATATAGTATTGGTTGATGTCCGGATAAGCTTTCTCTGGAACGGTTGATGTCCACATATAGTTACACTACATTGGTTGTTGACTGAATACGCCTTGGCAGTATTTCCACAGCTGAGGAGTTTATCAATTTTGGATAATTTTTTTCTGCGCCTGCAATGATTTTGAATATTCTTGAAATTCTTTATTCTTAAGATGATAATTCTTTAATAGTAAAGCCAGTGAATCATGGTAAATCGGTAGAAAATGTTAAATATTTCCAATGACACAAAAACCGAAGTATAAAGTCATAAAGCTAAGTAGACCTTGATCGTAACCTTTTACCAAGTTTTTACCATGCATTGCATATTTAGTTCCGAACACACAGCCACATCTTTCTTGTGGCGGATGAATCTATCAGGCCATACCCAAGAACTAAAACGGTCATCGTATCCGGATGATCAGATTTACATCTTTTAGAGAGAATTGTGAATCTGTCGAGTCATATGGCTCTGTAAACATTTCCTTTAAAATTATCCTGTTTGGTACTTTTTCTGACTTGGTGCAGAGCTTAATGTCGGCAGGGTATGTCTATTGTTTGGAACTGTCTCGGCATTCGGCATGGCGTTCCCGTGAGCCAACATTATAGGCATAATACCGTTGGACCTGCTACATATATTCATTAATCCTCATTCTCTTTTCGCCCAATGTGTTCCCGCGATGTTCTACTTGTGCCAAGAAAAAGCACTTGTGCCTGTCCCAGAAGTAGACTGACCTTAAACTCGATTTTGTCGATTTTTGCCGCTAGAGAGTGGTTATACGTAAATGATCCGCTTAAAAACAAAACGTGGCTGCGTTGGTTAGCGCCCTAGCGCAAAGTAATGACCCAGAAGCCTCCTACCAATGCACCCGCTGTGAGTTCAAGGCCATAAATAAATAAAAGCACGACGCCAATTTTTAAATGGGCTTTGAGTCCAGTTTTAGAGCTTTAGATTTACTTTCTGGAGTTCTATTCCAGCATACTCCTTCTGAAATTGGCGTCTTTCTTCTTCATTCATCGTACTCCATGTAAGTTATCGAATCATTTCTGAGAGGTAAATGACAAAAAGTAATCCCGGGCACTACAAACTCCGTGAAATAGGGCCTTAACATGTACAAACTGTCTACATAAAGTCGACGTCGATTTTTGAAATTGGATTTCATTCCTTCCAGTTTAGGGTCCGTCGAGTTTTGGGAATTAATGCAAGTTCTTTTTCATGAAACAGAGCAGTTATAATGTAACGCAGTTATGTGTAAAGACCTGGTGTGCCTGTCTATTAAATAGGTCAAGTACGGAACCAATGCCAGTGTTTCCCCGGTAGTGATATGTTCTATGAGTACGCCACGTGCCGACTAACTCCCAATCCAGGGATGGTGATGGGTCAAAACGTGCACGGGGTTGTGAGGATGCGGCAGAGGGTAAGTCTACATACCACATCCATGAAGGTATAAGTAATCTCCATACACATGTTTCCGGAAATGAGTGACAAATTGTCCGTATTGTATGAGAATGTTAGGAAACCTAAATCAGAATTTAACATTATGTCGTCAATACGTTTATCAATGATATGGTCGTTGTGGAAACTTACGCAGTAAGCTGTATCACTGTTGTAGATTTATGGCAGATGGACCAATTTTGCACTTGGTATATACGTTTACTACATATTACAGACATCGCTTAAAAGTGAGTGAATACCTGCTTCCCTCCGACATGTTACCGGCTTAATGTGTAATTTAATTTGTAATTAACGAATTTAACGTCTTTCTAGATATGTGCTAAATTTCATAAATCCGTCTCCATTTTCACAAAGCGGTCTCTCTGGTGTTGGCCTACAAAGAATTCCCTAGTGTGGATGACGATTGGTATGAGGATGTCTGCGACATTGTCTACATTTGTAAATCTCCTCATTCTCAATCTACACCTTTTTAAACTTTTTTTTAAAATTTTTTTTAAATTAGTCGTGCCGGCCGGTCGGTTGATTGGTCAGGTTTTGGACTTACTGTCTTTTCGCACGAGCCAATTAATCAAGTTAATGGCATCTTAATTTTAAACACTAAGGGATTAGTATGAAAGCAATTAAAACATGGCTTTCCTGTTTGTCTTTAAAAGTGTCCTACGTAATTCCTAATGTGCATCTTTTGCACCAAAACTCATCAAGGCCAATCAACTTAATTTTTGCAGAGAACATTCAGATATCTGTATTATCAGTGACAAGCATTCACACTGACATGAAACCCACGTGATCCAACAGTCGCGTTGTTTATATTTCCCACATGTTGGGGATGGGACCATTGTTTGCCAGGAACGCTTCTTGTATTCACCACTTGCCTGGCTAAAAACAAGCAAAGACATGCATGTACATTTCATACACATGATTCAGTCAGGGATCTGAACCTCATCACCTCTCCTTTTTTTCAAAAGAAAAGAACAAATTTAGATCTACAGTTTGTAATATTTACAACGAGTCACGATTAGACGCCATTTCAGCACCTTTCACCTTTTCACTCCTTGTGCAGTGTAATTGCATATGCGCTGATTACATATATATGTATATTGCTAAATTTTGTCCTCGTCTACATGCCTCGTTCCTTGATATGAACAGCCAGACATTACATGTCGCCTAAAACTGTCCATACGCCCCAAATTATCGTTGCGCCAATCTATACTTGCTCCCTTACCTGGTGATAACGGTTCATACAAAGTGGGGTGGGGGCGGGGGGTCAGTTTGTGTATGTTAGCCTAGTATTCACTATGCAGACCCCATGCACCGAACAAGCTGTCCACCTACTGGCCCTGGGGCCACTTTCATCAAAATATCGTACAATTATGTAAGATATCGTACCTCACGTATACGTCTCTTTCACAAAAATACTTTACCTCTTTTGAGCAACGTCGTAAATTATCGTTCATCACGATGGACGACAAAATTAACGACAAAAAATATCGTACTACCTTTGGTGAAAGTGGCCCCTGTTCTACAAGGGAGACCGGATTATAGGCTGATCATGCAATTGATTGTTACTACCATGAGAAATAAGTCTTCAGCATGAGTTGGTGTATATGATACACTCCCGCAAAAGAAAAAACCTTAGTTAGATCATGTTGGTGACACCACATTCAACGCACACTTGTAACCTGGTGACACAGCTGACGAACATACCTCTGTTTATTTTATTGATTACTGAAATTCTTGACCTTCTCATTGTGTAGCTTGACTGAGATGACAGCTTATTAAATTAATTATACACCTTTGAACACAACAGATTTTGAAAGGTGAAAATTCAGCTTATGCTTAACTTTTTGGCATGGTATTTATAGTTGCAATCAACATACTCTTTGATAGCTTTGATGAACTTACGGCCCAGAACGACATTTATTCAGAAGGTTACTTACCATGTCTTCGTACAAAAATGAAGTGAGCACTGTTTGCACTCGCCGCTATGTTAAGCATCAATGGCATTCTTAGCGTTTTTATGCTGCCGTTGACTATGGAAGCCGGATGAGGACACCTCGAGTGTCTGGACCCGCGACACGAGGGCGGCGCGGGACGAGATGTCTCAAACAGCTCTGTTTGAGATTGTTGCTCTAAATGTAAATCAGGCCGAACACCTGGAAAGACAACACTGGACTAAAAATTATATATATATATATATAAAGAATCTCATTCATAGTTCAAATACGTCACTTTTCATTTTTGTGATATAGGATAACCGAGATATCTGAGTTCAAAGTAAGCAAAAACGCCCACGTAGGAAAAATTGAATGGACCAACGGGCTCACAATTTTAAGCAATTCACTGGCGAGATATTTCTTTCCGCTGTGACGTCACCCGTTCCTGGTTAACCACTTTGCCATGTAGAAATAATGTTAAATCAGCTGTTTTCTTCTAATTACGAGACAATTCTGATATATTTTAATGCTATTTTCAACGAGAAAGTGGTAGCGAAATATGTCTTGGGTTATTACCTAAGGTCTCAACCAGGAGACCACACAGCGCAGCCTTCAATTGTTATAATACTGGGAACTGTACTTCGCACACAAAGAAGTGTCTCCTGTAATACGGAAGATCGTAGGATAAGGATGACGCGGTTTTTCGAAAATGGCGTATCCCATGGCCTCGTAAGAATTTCAGATTACAAAATGATTTATAGAGTTACCAAGCATGTCATAAAAAAATGCCAACTCACGTTTAGGCCTGTATGAGCCCTTCATCTGAAATAACTTTGAATAAGGTATCAGAATAAATCCTTCACCATGCATTCCGTACTAAGGAGGGATTTGCAACGTAGACCGCATGGCCAAAGGAATGAACAATTCTCCATTATTAATGTTGACATCTCAGCTTTTTATAAAAACCCGAGTTGTCTTCGATAATTCCGTGAAGGACCAGTAGAGTCTCCCATAATGACCGACTGTGAACCGATTTGCTCAGTATCGGAATAGGTCAGATAATTACACTGTGGATTTGTAAAAGTTAGAAACAGTTATAATGTATACACCCCTATGTTCAAAATTGTTTTGTATTGTGTTTCTTATACTTTGTTTTCAGAGTTGTAACTGGTGTAAAGAAGCGATAGAGATTTCATTGACCGTTAGCGGTTTGCAGCCGTTAGAGGGAGCAGTTAAAAGTAAGCACGGTTTTCACGTGCACGAAATGGGGGATTTGTCAGGGGGATGCGCCAGTGCTGGGGGCCACTACAATCCTTTCAACAAAAACCACGGAGCTGCAAACAGCACCGAAAGGTAGAAAGCGTGTTTTACAAAACGATACTTTCTTTCAGTCAACGACGAATTAAGTCTTATAGTATATTGTCTGATGTATAGCATACAGCATAGAGGCCGGATTTCATTGGTAACGTGCATGTGACCATTTGTCAACTATTACAGTGTCGTGGCTGCTCCGGTTTTACTCTTTACGTTGATAGTCTTTAATATTGATCTGTCGTTTTATTCTAGCACTAGAGTGAAAATGGGAACATTTGTCCCGAGCCTGTTGCAAATCTACTTTAAAATATGTATAACTCACTTTATAAAGCTCTGACGAGAGCTTGTTATTATGATTACAACTGTAATTTTCGTTGATCAAGGGAGTAAGATATGACTTGCCCTTCCTGGAAGAAAGTGGTAAAATGAAGAATGTACCTTCACATCTTCCGTGGTTTCAGATATTCTATTCATAGAATTAACCACCGAGACTAACATTAGTGTACATTTAGGATCTTGAAACTGATTATGCACTGCATGAACCTTGTGTACCTTTTTGACGTAGTTTGCATCAGTGAAAGTGCCTTCTTTGAATAGTTAAGACTTCAAAGGGCTACTGAGACCTGCATCCTTTTGCTTGCATTCGGCATGTTCACATTTGAGGTTTAGAAATATTTATATAATTCTGAAAGTTGCATCAAATGTAAGGAAAACATTATTATACACACAGCTCCATACAACTGAAATCAGGGTTTTTATTCAGTTAAGAATGTTCATCTATCATATAGCTTACGTCTTATCTGGCAAAATAAGCACCTCTCTCACACGCACATTGGGACAGTTGCTTTTTTCACTGACAGCGTTACAAAACATGCACTGTTTAATTTTTAACAGTGCTTATTTATAACTATGATTATGAATAGGGATTTAATTATGAACGTTAAAAAAAACCCTTGTTCTAAGAATGTTATCCAATGATATGTTATGAAATAATGATATATAATTACCTGTGCAAAAAGACAGATGTGTACATAAAAGAAAGACGCACAAAAACACAGTGGAGGGCGTTCTTCTTCCGAATTAAAGTAGGGATTTACTATAGCATTAGCACGATAATACATATAGGCTTTCATCCTGACTTTTACTTTTTTGAACATGAATGCATGGCCATATGAACTAAAATTGTACATGTAACTATGTGTACCAGTACGACCGCTGTGAGATCAAGTCCAGCCTACGCTGGCTTCCTCTCTGGCCGTATGTGGGGAGGCCCGCCAGTAACCTGCTGATGGTCGTGGGTTTCCCTCGGGCTCTGCCCGGTTTTCTCCCACCACAATGCTGGCCGCCGTCATATAAGTGAAGTACTCTTGAGTATGGCGTAAAACACCAATCAAATAAAAAAAATAAATAAAATAATATGTGTAGGTATGTATTTGTTAGATGTACTAAATTTGATTTTCTTGTTTATTAATACACAGAACGCTTCCGGTACAGTTCCATTCACGCAGGAGTCTTTCTCCATGCAGATTCCATTCTCATTACTATAATATAGGCTGATGCCTCTTCACTATCACTATCAATATTACTATTCAGGCATGTTGGAGATCTAGGCAATGTGGTGCATAGCGGATCTGGAACGATCGAGGACTACTTTCGGGACGAAGTGGTGTCAATTACCGGGAATATTGGAGTGCTGGGTCGCTCTCTTGTGGTAAAGAGCTCACTTAGTGTACTGCTAAACCTATTTGTGTTTGTGTTACACACTTAATGAAAGAGTATGAACTTAAATTTAGTTATCAAACTCCATCAGTTAATAGGGCATCTCCGAATAATAGGTATCAACAAAATACCAAAATGCCATTTATAATCAACCTACTTGACTGATTTTTTTTATTTATCTCCAGCCAGCAACCTGCGGATGGTCGTGGGTTTCCTTGAGGTTCTGCCTGGTTTCCTCCCACCATAATATGCTGTCCGCCGTCGTGTAAGTGGAATATTCTTGAGTGCGGCGTAGACACCAGTAAAGTAAATGAAATAAGTTAAATTCCCAACGTCATACTGAATATTGGAGGGGCAAAATATCCTGTAAGTCCATTAGAACAACATGGATATAGGCTTCGACACTGGGCTGAAAAACGTGATTTTCACTTCCCTTCACTCTTGGAGCCATACTGCTAAACCCTGCAACAGTGCACAAAGTTTTCCCGTACTAAAACACAAGAAGGTGCCAGTTAATTTGGCAAAATTCGTACGAAACATAAATGCCCAGCCTTACCATTTAAGTGTTATCTGCTGTGGAGAAATCGCATGCGATGAGCTGAGCTGTGCAGCAATCACACTCGGATTTAGGCTAAGATTACTTCCACCATTTTGCATCTTCGTCGAGAGTAGACTGGAAATCCAAGACTTTTAATCCTGTTCATTCCGACCACTTAGTTAAATACACGAAATGACGAAGTTCACACCCACTTACAAAGATCATGCAGCAACTTACAGCCAGTACTCCAGTTACAATATACTCAAGATATATCAACATAATGAAACCGCCCGTTATTAAGGCTGTCGATCAAACCTCGCCTATAACCAATAGATAAACACTGTTCACGGGTTTTCAGCATTACCGTGTAAGAAAACACGTTGTTCTCTCACCAGTGAACTTCAAATAACCGTAATCGTGTGACTGTCCCTAAACACAGCTGTCGAGTTTTATACTGTTAACAGGTTTGGAATCTTTTATACAACTTTGTTTACATTTCTGCTTTTCTTCGGTGACAACCATCAAAGAATGCCTTAACGATTAGAACATTCATAAAGGTGATCGACAGGACAGTTGGATAGACTACGCCTGAGACAACAATTCAATAGATATTAATGAATACAACCATCGAAATCTGCGACATTCTGAAATCAGTTTACACACCCCTGCATGTGAGTTCTGTGTTGATTCTAAATTTGTTTTAGCTACACGCCAGAGAGGATGACCTTGGCAAGGGAGGTGATGCAGAATCTCTGAAGACCGGAAATGCTGGAGGTCGTCTGGCGTGTTGTGTAATTGGACGTGCCACAAATACCAGCTGGGTACAGCCTACAGTGTAAGCCTCGTTATGTATAAAAGCGCCTGTACTATATAACTGAATGGCCTTACGTAAGACATGAAAGGCAGAAGCTGATCCAGCTTGACCAGTAAGCCAGGGCGATTGTCATGTTGTTTGCGGAAGTCATTACTTTTTTTTTTTTTTTTGGCCGATTTCCTTGCATATGACAGCCGTCTTATTTCATGGGTACAACCTTAACTTTCAACCAGACGCATGAATATTTGAAAGATGTTTCCAGTGACGTTCAACGTGATTTATTAAGTCTTGCACGTATAGAGGTTATGTTAACAAGAAACCAGCGCACCACAACATGCATGTATCTCACTATTCTCCAGACTTGCATCTGCATCCTAATAAAGCACTGGTGTCAATATCTCTCTCCATATGTTTCCTTCACTTTGCTATACCTGAATGTTTTATTCTATTAGTGTATTGATTTGTAAGGATGTCGGGCTATTTTGGAGCCGTTATGTATATCAGTTATATCATTGGTTCCATCCGTCGTGTAAATTTATTGTTCTTTATATGATTTCAGGCCGCTGTCTCGGAGGAACGACTCTCCTCCCCAGAACTGCTCTTATTTCCTGCGCCGCTGGTTCCCTAACGTGTGCAACCGGCCTGTCTTAGACTACTGAGAACACAGGCTCCATGTATACACCATAAACATTATACAATTGGTCACTGTATGAGTTATACAATTCCAATTTGTCCATAAAACGTCACCGAAAAGGGTGAAATGAACAATAGATTACACAACTTACATCCGATTCGGGTTAAACGCGGAAGGTAGCCCATTGTGCCCCAAGGTCAAACCGTATAGGCACAAATATTACCAGGAATCTGTTAATCGTACTTTATAGACTTCTGACATTCCCACGAGAAGAGAAATATACTTCGCTTTCTGTGAACATCATGCAGCCTTAACTTCGTACAAAGCTTTGCTGCCGTTTCTCCTGGATCTCGAAGATTTGGGGTTAGAATAGAAGTGGATATATGAAGTTACACTTGTGCTTTTTATACATTTTTTGCGAACTTTGTATCGTTTTGTATTGTATGTTTTTATCACTGAAGTTTTTGTTTTGGACACAGTATTGACCGTGTCTAGGATTTTTCTCCAGCCTTGACTGGCTAGCGGTTAGAATAAAAGTTAAATTTGTGCTTTTGTTCCTGTTTTGCGACATGTGTAATTGTAATAACTGCGACATGTTATATCAATTTGCTGTTTGTTTTTGTTTTTTGGACACAACATTGACTGTATTCATTGTTCCTTGGTTAACTCTCATTCAAAGCATCGCAGTCTATATCGGCATTTAACCACCAAGGCCATGTGATGGAATCCTGCTTCTGCTGATTGGGCTGCCATATTAAATCCCTATAGTTTTGATATGTACATGCGAAAGCCGATGTGATTATTTTGTTCCCCGGCTGTACCCGGTTTCCTCCACCCATGAGCTTGGTTGCTATCCTCTATGTGTGACCCGTTCTTTAGCAGGGCGTAAAACCCAATAGATAAATACAACTCTCATTGTTGAAACCGTGTTTGGGATTTACTGGCGCTGCATAAGTAAGGCTTAACATCCTATGAAATAAAACAATTATAGACATATATGATGGATTAACAGGGCATTGATCATCGCCGCGGAATATCTGTTAAAGATGGCAAACTTTTCCTACGTAATTAAATGTTAGCTTTGAAGATAGAGGATAGAAATTTGGACAATGTCTTTCTTTCGAGGTATACATGCAGTCCTCTATTTATTGTTAATTACGTGTTTTACGCCGTACTCAAGAATATTTCACTTATACCACGGCAGCCAGCATTATGGTGGGAGGAAACCTGGCAGTACCCGGGGGAAACCTACGACCATCCGCAGGCTGATGACAGACCTTATCATGTACGGCCAGAGAGAAAGCAAGACTCGTCCTTCCTGTAATCTGAAGACCAGGATGCTTTACATCTAAAACTATATATATTTGGCTTGGGAATCGAAAGCTTCTGAACAACCTAATTCAGACTCCAGTAATGTATGAAGCATGTTTTATATGGGCGAACGCTTGCTAGATTCATAATAAATGTGAGAGAATAAACATGAAACGAGAGGCGGTTGCTCAAAGCTGTGTACTGTTCAGGACAATAATAAATACCAGTTTGTGGATACGGAGCCAGTTTTCTAACAGTGACGAATAGAGAGCATGTGAGGCGGTCAAGGGAGCACACGGGAACAGACTGTCAATCAGCCTCATCAACTGGGTAAAGAAAAAAATCCACTTTAGCAACTAAGGCAATGTATAAATACATAGCAACATACACAGGTATGTCAGATGATTTCAAGTACGTTACGTCGTTCCCCTCGTACAATAACGAGCTTTTACATAAAAACCTCCGAGATTCATCTTACCTTTGACATCATCACATAAAATATTATGAGCAGGTTTCTCTATTCATGGAGGCATAAATATGCACACATCCCTGATCTATCGAGTGTAATAAATTTACTCGGTATTGATGAAATTTTAATCTCAAATGGCACGGTCAAATGAATTCAATACAATGATACCATCTATATTCCTTTCGCGCTTTAAATACAGTCAATTCCAGATAAAGAACATCTGGTGTGACATTCCAATTGGTCCACGGCAAGCGGTGTCCCTGATCACGGTCAGGTTCATGAGTGGAGAGTGCCCAGGTTGAAGCACCAGTCTTTGGCAGGTACGTGACAAGCTTCTAGACTTAAAGCCGCAGCCCCAATGGTGAAAGCTGAATTCGAACCGATCTACGTGCAAGACGCGAAAGGGAATCACTCACCAAGGCCAAGAGAACAATGACAGCTGGTGAACCTTGAAAATTCCCCATCCCACAAAGGTACTGAAACCACGTCTCATCTGACCTGGCGACTGAAGTGTGACTACTGGTACAAAGGGAACGCTCAAACTTTGGCACAACCTAAAATTTTTATTTTCCAGAGAGACATAACATGATATGAGAGTGAAGTGCAAAGCCTCTGATAGGCTGCTTAACCGTGCACCGTACAATAAACCATTCATCAGAAAGTGGAGGCAGGCTGGCCAGTAATTGGCTTTTCTGTAAATTCTGTGGAGGCATAAGATAAAAGCATTGTTCGTACCAATTGAATCCAGGTTTAGACAATTATAACAAATAACGCTTAGCACCATGTAATGATATGCAAAGTCATCACTGCACCCAGCTTTTTGCTTATAGACAAAAGGCATCTTTATAGCAGCACATCGGGAAAACGTTGTGTTGGCAAAGCAATTCTGGTTTGACATTTCATGCTGAAGACAATACATGCTGTATGTACGACACAAAACATTGATCCCGTGGAATCATTCATATCTTCATAAAATCCCTAGAGCTCAAGACTACAAATGTTTATCCTCTTCAATCTGGCATTTTCACTCCAGGCACACAGTCTACAACACATCCTGATAATTCACAGAAGAGAACAACATACATCACAATTGGACAAAAACGAAACCACTATCAGATCGATTTTAGATAACATATACTCAGCCAAGTCCGCCATTAACAGCCGGTATATCCATACACTAAACTGTGCTTAGTATACAACAACAAAAGAAGTCCAAGTGCCAAAGTCAACATTGAGCAAAACAAGAACAAAACCAAAAATCCCCCTAACACTATCAGCTGTCGTCGCCATAGTTATTTACCTATTACATGTTTTATAATTGATCATGTCCTTAAATTTATCTTGCATCTCTGAATGACACCGATGTAAAGGAATTCAGCATTTTGTACAGCACATATATGTGTGTATATTTGACAATGCTGAAACCGAGCCAACATTTGAGCCTCACCAAATCATTTTAATTTTTGACATTTAATATAGTCAATTCTTGGAGCAATTATATCTGTTTGTATCAACCTATCCACTTATAAAATTGAAATCAAACAGTATCAAAACTGAGTTACAACCACTATATTAGAAGCAAGTTTTCGTCTTTGTTTTGTACATAAACAATACCTGAGCCAAATCTTTCTAGAAAAGCAAACTTGTAAATTATCTTGGAGCAAATTCCATGTTTTTGAAAACATCTGAGACAAAGTTCTTATGAAATATTTAACTTTGCTGTTGTACAATAACCTGTAATTGAGTGTCCCTATGTCTTTTCTCCAGAGCCTTGTCCTTCAAATATTCAGAATAACAAACAAAGAAGGAAATGCTCATAGAAAGAAACAGTGTTGAAGGATTGTGGTAGACAGGTAAAAAATTCTACAATTACAGTTTTAGACAAAAGAATTGCACGCTGTGCACAAACTGTTCACAATTATATACATGAATGTATCAACAGGAGATGACAACGGTCAAATCACTGCAGTGTAATCATGTTTAGATATATGCCAAATTTTGGGCTGTAATGATGTACAGTGAGTTATGTAACCTTTCCTGTTACTTATGTCTTCATAGAATCATGTATATAAACTTCTTCTCTACAGAAACTTTATTCTTTTGGAAAAGGTCATACAGTTTTGATATTTATACGGAAGGCTCCCTTAACAGCTTGTGAAGTTAAACACAAGCCAGTTAACACTATGATAATTTGCAGTTTTCCAGTAGCAGGGATAGCCAATGTGTATTTGGACAACAGCCTATGTCATATTACAGATGGAAAAAGCAGGCTTTAAATATACAGACCATGTTAACACCGAGTCTCTGTCTGTGTATCCGTGTCTCCACAGTGAAGACTCATTCCACTGTCTATGTTCATTACATAGCAAGGCATAATGTCATCACAACAATTAAACAGCCAAAGAGGCAAATTTTTTGTGGCACTGATGTATCACATTTGGCAGTCTGGGAAATGGTTACCCCCTCTTTATCGCCTTGGTTTATTACATGTGCAAAGTGTATGTAATGTCTTTCTACATTCCTTCTAAGAATGGTTAACAAAGGAAAGACAGGTACATTAGTTGTGTACTGTGAAACACTGAGAAATGGAAAAAGGCTTATCAGGATAATATTGGAATACTGGTCCAGCACATTACTGTACCTTCATATATTAATAAACTTGCAACAGTTTACAGGTCTTTCTGATCACAAGTGACAAATAACCATGCTGTAAAATGCTGAAAAAAGTTAGCAAAAAACAAATGACGTCTATAATGTCCACACTGCTTTGGAAATCATTTTATGGAGAATGAAATTTGGAGGATACACCTGTCTAGTACTTTTAAGGTTTGAATAAAAATACATTTAAACTCATGTCCATGTGGTATAGTTAGTTGTGGAACTGCCTTCCTCAAGTTAGTGGGCCCATGTAGTATACATCCATTTCATCAGCTAATAATCACATAGTAGTAAAAACACATATAAGCATTGGTCATGGTTGCCATGGTGACTAGACTCAACACTGAAAATCCAGTAACTATAATCTCATAATAAACTTGATTGACTTATTGATTTTTTGTTCAGTGGCTCTATAGGCGGGTCAGTGGAGCTCAGTTAAAAACAAAATGGTTAAAAGTTGGATACAAACATATGTAGGAATGTGAATCTATATATAGCGAGAGAGTACATACATGATATTACATGGAATAAGTGTTTTAAACTTTATCTTAAATTCTAAACATCTCTAAGTGCTGTAGTCATGTAAGAATGATTAAAGCACAGGAGGAGATGGATTACATAAGCACAGTACTAGACAGTTCTTCAGGCACTGTTTCACTGTGCCATATACAATACCTTTAACTACAGTTTCAAGCAAGCTTGAAAGTTCAAGCAGTCAGAAGTTAATCCGTCTTCTTAAATAGATCTGTGAAGTGTATCATACTGCATATGGAGGATCGTTTTGTACAAGCTTTAAAACTACAGACACACTGAAAAAATTCTACAACATACATCAGAAACAACACTGACATAAATCTTAATACAAAGGATTGGCGAATGGAGATTTGAAAGACTGGTTTTGACTGATTGAATACAGATAAACTTTTTCCGCAAGGTCTTGTTCACCTTTGAGCCTTCAAAATTGTACAAAGTCATACTTTCTGCCATGTAAATTTGCTGTGTTGTCTCACAGTGTCAGTTCAGAAACCATGGCAGAAACTGCCTGAAGATTCTATACCTGGTACACCATACTTACAAAGTGTTCCTGTTTTACCACATCTGCACAAAAATCTTTCTGTAAACCTTTTCATTATTACTGACATACTTTGTGACCTCTTCACTGAACAGTCAAGGTCACTCTGATGTACTGTTAAAGAATCTTCATCATCTGATGTCTCTACAATATTTACACTACTCTCTGGTTAAGACAAACACTTTGGTAATGAATACAAAACACCCACAACTGAGATAGGCGCTGCACATAGCCCAAATTCGCCAATGTTGTACCACAACACACATGGCGTACTACACCATACACCTTATTACAGATTACAGTCAGTTAATGTTCCTTACCTGATATACCATAGCCACAATGTCTTTTAACCACGGATCCTTCCTGGGGTTAGAAACACACCACAAATACTGACACTACCCTCACCATGCCACCCCAGGGACCTACATAACAAAGCTTTTGCAACTTACATCCAGTACATTTTCATACCATCATGATAGTTCACCCCATGTGCATGTTTCCACTGCTCTGTTCTCATACACATCTTCCACAACAGAGAACTCTGTGGAAGACTTACAAAGTTACTTATCTGCCAATATAGAGACTTGAGCAGCTTTCTCAGGATGTCAGGATTACATGTCATGCCATGTTATACCTCGCACTGTAATCCTCTGTGTCTAATCTAGGTGAGCACCTCCTATGTCTACAGCCACCTCTCCTGGGTTAGTCAATGATCAGACTGGCGTATGTCAACAATTAAATGGTTGTGAAACCTCAGAAGTCTCATCTTCACCAGATCACCTATCAGTCAGTGAAGTTAAGTATCCTCTGCATCACACACACATCTTTGAGAGACTGAAGTCTTTCCTTCTTCACCCTCAACATGATGTTAAACATGAGCCCTTATTCTGGCATCATCAAGCCGTCTTGGCCAACAGCAAGAACCATTCAGCTCCACGATGACTTGATGTCCAGGTAAGTCTGGAAGGAATGTGCTTAGTAAATAAGTTAACGTGAGGGGTTTGACATGACTGAAACCAGGTGAGGGAAGCCTGGTTTGGGGAATAACCACATATTTGTGTTCAAGAGGTCAGCGTCCATCTGCATACAGCTGAAGGTCCAGTTTGACCACAACTTCCCCTCTGTCCACTTCATGGAGAACTAAACGTCTTGTTAACGGGCCTTTCTTTCTTCGCATGTCTGACATGACATCGGATAATCTCACTTCTGTGCGTCCAAGGAAATCTGAAAAGCAAAGGCGACAGAAACTTTCGAAGAAGAAACTTTGCAATAATCATATATGATGTGCATGTATGTCCCAAGAAACAAAGGTGTTTCCTGACAACCAATACCACAGAAAAATACTCACATACTGATGATAATATATGCAACAAAATGACAAGGTTCTGAAATGTCAAATTATAAGGTCTTTCATATTGTCCATGAAGATATGACTGACTTAACAGCAAAGAGATAATACATGAACCCAGACCAGCCGATAAAGCACTAGGACCTGAAATGGAGCTTTGAAGTTGGTGACCCCAATAAGAACTACCACCGTACCATTTGGTGAGAAGAGGTCCCTGTCATAGACTGTTATACATAATACGTCCTGTTGGAGATCCTTGATTGTGAACTGCATGGAGGTGTTCCACTTGGGGTTGAGAGTGCCGTTGATAACCTTGGTCTTGTGTTCCTGGGACCCCATACTTACCTCACAGTAAGGGTCACTCTTACCTGCCATCAAACACGCAGAGAATTACTTCAGTTACACCTGAATTAGCGAGGTTACCCTAATTGTGTTTATTTTTGGGACACCTGATCTGCTCCTTTTTAGCTAACATACATATAAACCTGACAGGGATACTTTTTCAAAAAACTGGGAAAGAAAAGTAATATTTTCCCTTCAGAAGGACTAATATCTATCCCAATAATTAGAAAAATTAGGGTATATGAATATTACACCTGCTGAGCACACTCAACCCAGGACTCAAACACAGACCAGCGGATAGGATACATCAAAAAGAATTCATGAAACTATATTTTAGATGTACTTTTAAAATTTGGCCATAAGAGACGTAATTTATGAGAATGTTAATGAAAAATAACAGCAGTGAGATTAATAAAATGTTGGTGCTCACAAGTTAAAATAAAACAGTGAAAGCATAAAAAACACAAGTATTTGCAGAAATTTACATTTACCTCTAACCATCACACACAGTACAACACATGGTCACACTATCAATGCAGACAACATGTAGTAATGTTAGATTTATATGTACATGTTGAAATAAAATAAAATCTTGTAAAATATGAAAATTTGTGAAGCACCACAACACATTAATTATTAAAGGTAATAAACTTTAGAATGTCACCCGAGAGTTAATGAGAGGAGCATGCAGCCTTTATCCTACCATTCTCGTCACTTTTTTTGAGATCTGAGCCTTCCTGGATAACAACCAGCAGACGGCCAACACCCGTTGTTCTCCTCACTGGGAGGGAAAAACAGTACATGCATCAATGAAGGAAAATAAAAATAACACAATCAGCCAGCCATGCAGGAGTTTGGGAGTCTCACCAGGGGGTAGAACATGGGGTTAACCTAGCCGGATGGAGGGTGGGGGTGAAACTTGGGGGGGGGGGAGGGATGTGGCCAGGAACAGAGTTTACAGAAGTAATAGCACAACAGAAAAACGGAACACATGTATAAGTAGAAAGGTGTTCTTGAAAGAACAAGATACAGTGTGCCATAAGAACAACAATATCAACAACACCAAGGTAAAGCTTGAGAGGAGTTGAAATGAAGCGGTAATTCAGCCACAGTGGACACCATTCAACAGCAAGAGCATGCCTGTCTCCCGAGGAACTGTTAATAAAGTTTGTTATGTTAATGATGATGTTTCCGAATGAGTAGTATCTTCTTGAAGACCAACAGTATCTGCATGATGACACATCCGCTGCTCTGATTTGTTTCTTGTAATCCATGTCATCCATGTAAGTAGTGTTAATAGAACTAGCAACTATCAGAATACACAGGACAACAGAGTCAGTTTAGCACTTGTCATGCTACCATCTGACTGGTTAAATGACACAACAGACGGCCCTGGGCACAGTTCTCATGCACCAATCAGCTGCATGTCTTACCGTTGCCGTGAGAAGAGGCCAAGTTAACACCCTCTAGAATTATTACCAGAAGCCTGCCTACGACAAACGAACGCTTTTGTGCTGCAGCAAAAACACATGGAAAAAGGTCAGAGAGACTCACAATTTGCACAGATAGACACAGACATGTCGCAGATGGAAACAATAGAGAGAAACCCATCATCAATTAGCATATTGACATCAATCTTTTATAACAGTCTGGTAAAATGCCTGCATTTACAATGTATGATTTTCTGTTACTACTGTCATGAACAATATTGCTTTTATTTCTCCACCCAATTCCTACGCTTTAATGCATATTACTGGTTCTCTGCTAAATGGTACAGGATTTTTTGGTACAAAATGGGAAAATGAATAACTGGAAAAAAACAGAGAGGACTACAAAGACGAGTCATTCAGGTAAGACAGGGGTAGGAAAGGAAGACAGTGTCAGGTGTTTAGAGTTTCCAGATGTCCTAAAACAAAAAACTTTGTTTATTTAGTAATACAGTATTAAACTCTGCCCACTGAAGAAAAATAGCAATACTGGCTACAAATATCTGATTGACATCACTTGAAATTATTCAGTCAGGACATATATTCAAGAGGCTGTAACCTGAAATACCATTCAACTGCTAAGTTAAGCGTCTTCTTACATGAAACATAAAATCTGTGTACAGATTCGTCAACTTTTACTTCAGCATAAGAACCAATGCAAATTAATTTCAATGCATGCTGAAGGAACAGAATAAGTTTTTTTGTGAGGAATACATGCTTATCTCCCAGGCATTGTCCATAATAACATGAGAACTTACTGGAATGTGCTCTCTCTCTCTTCTTCCTCTCTGTGTCCAGATAACACCTAGACGCAGCGTCTATGTGCTTCATCCAGTTCTCTCTGTAACGCATCAAAACTGACATTAATTATGCTACATACATGTCATATCAGTCATATACTCCCATCACTCATACTCATAACTTCAAGCTGCACCGCAGTTTAGAACAAGAGATTTACTTATTTAACTCAAGAATATCTCTTTTTGTTAGACGGGCTTAGCTGTCGGGCTCATGAGTAGAGGAAACCAACAAGAGCAGGCTGGAAACCCATTATTAGTATGATGGTAAGAAACAGGGCAGAGCCCACGGTAATCCCTCAAACATTCTCAGGTTGCTTACAGGCCTTCCCACCTATGACCAGACAGGCAGCCAGCCTCACAAAACTCAAACAAGCATAGACTTATGAAGTGCTTGTGAGATAAGTATATACACATATACATTAAACACTGGAGATGTATTGTAAGCTGTTCATTTAAGAGAACAAACCCTTGAGAAGTCAGTGCACGAGCCGCAAGAACACAGAGGTGAAGCCAAACGGTTCTGTACTCACTTTTCCACCACGCTGACAGCCTTGAGGCTGTACACCCTGTCTATGTGAGATATCTGGAACACACAGGGATCTGTCTCCGTATCAGGTAGACGCTTCACTACTATCTCATTTAGAAAGATAGGCTGGCAAAAGATAAACACACAAGCTACTGTACACACAATGTATATGTATGAACAGATTGACAACAGACAATTCGACAAATTCTGTGCTCTTAACTTGACTGAATTGATTCAGTTCATATCCAGGATTATTTATTCTGACCATGGTCAATGGACGAATCCTAATGGGCAACCATGTTACATGGTTACATGGCGTTATTAAAAAAAGGCAAATAAACAAAAACAAAAGATGCCACACAAACCACAAAACAGTGGCATGAGCTACATGCATGTGGAAACCCAGACACACCCTTACTGGTGCTGAAATTTTCTGTGATAGAAGCATTTGGGTACATACTGAAGCAAACATTCACCAGCAGGTAAAATATTTGCATACAATGTGGGCGATTTAAGTGAGTGATTAGATTTGTTCTGAACAGATAATATCATGTTATCTCAGATACTGAAAGAAATCTACATATGTACACCTTCTTACAGTTTTGTTCTTGTAACACTGTAGCATTCTGATGTAGATGTGAACTGAATGATTTAATGACTGCTTGATTCATAGATTGGTGTTTAACAATTTTTAACTTATACGATGCCAGTTGGTTTTATGGGTGGAGGAAATCGACCTTCAACAGGTACTAAATTGTGTGGAGAAATTTCAGTTTGATACTCACTGTTCTATACATTCGGTACTGCGTCGTCCCCTTGGGGTCAAAACTGAACACTTTGACTACACTGCCCAGTGGGCGAATGGGCTGGGTTAATATCAAGAAGTCATTAAAGAGGAATGCTACCAACTCCTTGTTACTTTTAACCTGTGAAGCAAAGCAATGAACTACCATGAAGTGACCAATGTGATAACAGGAGAATGTTTTTTCTTACATAACTATAGCAATGACTTCTATTCTATATATTCCTTTCTTTAAAGTGAAAGACAGTGTATGTTCTACGTTGAGTTTGCCTAAATGGTTGGACGGTATTAAGTTTATTTCAGTAAAATATTTTTTCTCACAACTATTATGATAGCGGAATCTGACAATTGACCATGCTCCGTTGACTAGCTTGAAACACAGCCATTCTGTCTGGGCTGTGACGTAATTGTTCCAAGCGCGGAACACTCGTTACCTGGGACAGTAGTAAGCCGTTAGGGTTGGGCTTGCAACTTAAGAATATATATAAATTTATAACATGAAATGGTCAAGAAACTTACTCCCACCACAATACAATGGTCTGGAAAAACTTTGCAGTGTTGTTCACACATGTACTTGTCATACTCTCCCTATGTTATTCCATGTTACTTTGGCAGACAACTCAGAACATTTATGTCACAGCTTATAAACAGCTGATATCTCCAAGCTCTCTAACTGGCCAATCTCTCATGAGCTTATAAGCATGGGTGCTTTCAGATCCCCAGTCGGCATCAGAATACTTCACACAACGAATATAATTCGGCAACGACTTCATAAAATTTGAAAAAGGTTTTTACATTCAAGAGAGAATGCTATAATCTTTTTAACGAACAGTATCTCAGTCATGAGCTGTCTTTTACTTTAACATATTTAGCGCATTGTACTATTTGGTTGATTTTACATAATATTCATTTGACTGATTAACAGTATCTTATTAGATTAGGTCAATGGGTTACAGCTTTATTCTTATCAAATCTTTACATCATTTAGCTAAACACCTTTCACTTCAATAAATGCAATAACAGTGAAAGACCAGGCTGGTAAGGTACATTGTCAAATAGAGTTCAAGAAGCAGACCTACGCACAATACAAACCTTGTACAAAGTTCCAGAATATATAAATTTCCTTGGTCCTAGACAATTTGTTACTGAATTAAAAACTATTTTCTGAAAATCAAAAACAGTAACACATAATTAGGATACATGTAAAAGTTATAAGAAGGTAAAATTGAATCCACAACTTTATAATGAGTTCTGTAGTATTTTTTTCACTTTTTTTTATCAGCTGAATTAACAAATGTTCAGGTCGTACTTACAATCACTCTTCTAAGCATTGGAGAAACTCAAACTGCCCTCAACAATACATGTGAAAATAACCACACATGATTCATAACAATTTCACTTCTTACAAAAATACATATTTCAAAATAAATTTACCCGCAAGACATCTTGTAAAAATTACACTACAGTATTACCTGTAATTGTAAAACACATGTAGTATCAATGTATTTCTTACCTCAGCCAGCCCATCACACTGTACATGTTGCTGTATCCACTCTAGCTTGTCAGAGTTGTCTCTCTCCCTCACCCCCTCATTTACTTGGTTACACAACTCCTCTGCCTTAGCCAGGGCATCCACAATGTTCTGATGATCAGGGTGAGATTCAGGGGTCGTATCTAATATCTGCAGGAAATATGAGGCTATGCTGTAGACAATTATTTTATGTATCATATAGAACGATGTAACATTTGGACAAGGATTAAGTTGCAACTTGCTCATTTTATCCGAGTGTGAAAGTACTGGCGATCTAATAGAAAGGTGTTCTTTTTCAAAAGTAGGATGATATCCTGCCATATGGGCCTAATAGACTGATATCATAACATTTACCTGTTAAAGGGAAAATGTGCCACAACCGATCTTAGTGACTGCTGTTCAATATCATACTCAAGATTTTTTCATTTACTATGTTTCACCAAAAAGTTTGGCCTCTAAAATGCACTTTCAGAAGCACATACATGCCTAAAATGGCACTTTTGATGCAATCACTTGAGTTTTTCTAGTCAGAAATTGGCCCTATAAAGGGGTTGAATCTGCGTGAAGCAAAATGTGTGACTTAAAAACAACTTAACTTCAGGTGGTATACAGCATATGATGGGGACCAGTTTTATGTGTGGAGGAAACCAAAGTAACCAAATTTAGTAATAACCTTTCCTCCATGTGACTTTAAGATATGTCTACCATGTTGGTACAAGACAAGTCATTTTACATGGGTGTTAGGCACTGGTAATGACCACACAAACATCCTCAACCATTTACTGTCACCAGGCCCCACAAGAAGTGAGGTCTTAGTGCGAAAACTCTGGTAAAAGAGATACATGCGTCAGTGATCTTGTTTGTTAAACGGAAAACATAAACTGCATGTTACAAAAAGATACAGACTGACACACAAATAAAGGGAATGCTGGATAACTTAAACCCTGTTATTTTAAACACAGGAATACACATGATGAATGATGTACATTGTACTTCTAACCTTCTGAATCAGTAGCCGGTAGCGCGTAATCCTCTGCATGGGCTTTAACAGAAAGCTACTCAGTGGCATACTCTTTGTCCGACTGTCCTGTATGCATTGCTGTACCAAAAAAATGAAACCAAATAAAGGAAAAAGTCATTTACTGTTATTGGACATGTACCAACTTAACACACACACTGTCAAAGAATTCCTAGGATGTGAACATCAAAACTACTATGAATGCATTGAGCCTTTCTTGCCACTGTTAATCAAACATAAGTGGTGAGATAGGAATGTAGCATTATCTCATACATAAAATGTATTACATTACAACCTGGAAAGTTACTAAATGCCAATCAATAAAGCCCCATGTCATGATGGAGCTGAGATTTTGCTAAGTCGGAGCGAATTCACAACAACCCTGTTACATGTGCTTGTATTGGTAAATGGTATACTAGAAGTCCTACCCTGTGTGCCTCTTTGAAGTCTTGATCTTGAGTTTTATGCTGTAAGAGTGCAGCTGCATTCAACTGTACACTACAAAAACGTATATAAGCTGTCATGTGTGGAAGCTGAAATGGGGAAAAAAAAAAAGAAGCAGGTGAAATTTATTTATATCATTTTCCCATCAAACACAATATCAACATTTTATATGATCAAAAAGTGACACGAGTCAAAGTACTGGCTTGAATGAGACTTTAACAAACAAGCAATCAGGGAAATAAAAAGGCGTTATCTACAGACAGCTTCTCAGCTTTGATCCATATGAAGACTCAAATATTTAGTGCTTTATGTGTTTCAGATAAATTACAGAGATAATGACTTTTCACTTTTAACTTCATTTTCACTACTTTTTTTGCACTTAACTGCTAAAAGGTTTATGGCCTGAAGAAACTAAACAGATGCCTATTCCACAAAGAGATTTTTGGCTTAAAAGGAAAACCATGATACAATACACAGTTTATGGCACCAGGTGTTCACATTTGTATATATTTGTCTTAAAACTCTTGTTAAGTGTTCCCAATTCTAACTCACATGGCCTAAACATAAGTGTCTAAAATGACATTTCAAGTTTTGAATTTTCAAAACTGGCTTCGTGGAATCTGCCCCAGAGCCTAGGGCAAGCACTTCCCTTAGCCTGAGAGCTGGCAACTCTCCCGACGGAAGACACTGGGCGATAGAGGAACAATGGCGAGCTAGATTCTAAAAGAGTGCCTGAATGACCTTAGGCTCAGAAACTTCCAGCAGAAGCTTTGTGTTTCCTCTGCCCATAAGGGCTCTTACACAGGAAACTGTTTCTGAGGTTCCTAAAGCAGAGTGCCTTTCAAAACATTATAAAATTACTGCACATGAACTACACGTACATATGACGCAGACTTACATTTTCACATAAAATGTCTCCTATCATCTGAATGTTATGTGGGTCACCACACATTTTCTTCCTGACCCGCATCGCTCTGAAAATTGAACCAACATTCCCTAAGAAAATTTCTTAACACAAATAACACATTAGTTTATTGAAGACATGAATACCAACTCAAATTCAGCAAATTAAGTTTAGTATCGATTTACACATTCATAAACATAACATGACAGCCATTATCTTCCGGTAATGGTTTAAAAGACTTACTTTATTAGTTTGGTATTGCACATAATAAGATCCTTCCAGTTGACAAAGATAGCCTGTAGTTCCTCTGCAGTTAGGACGGTCGATAGTGGCCGATAAAACACCTGAGATAAACAGATTCATGGCAGATTAAAACCAGCAGAATTACTGAATCAGTTGCATAATTTTTTTTTATTTATCTATTTCATTGGTATATATTTATTTATTTATTTATTTATTTGATTGGTGTTTTACGCCGTACTCAAGAATATTTCACCCATATAATGGCGGCAAGCATTATGGTGGGACGAAACCAGGCAGAGCCCGGCGGAAACCCATGACCATCAGCAGGTTGCTGGCGACCTTCCCACGTACGGCCGGAGAGGAAATCATTGTGCTGCGATAGCGCGCTAACCAACTGAGCCACGGAGGCCCCCCATAGGTATATAATAATATATACTCTGAAACTGTTCACCTGTATGACAGCAATTAAGATTGGGGGGGGGGGGAGTAAGGAGGGTATTCCGGAGGGAACTGTATAGTTGAATAGCTGTTCATACACAAGTGCATGCACAAGAAACTATGTACTTCCTATTCACAATAAGTATATGTTCAAAGAATGCTGATGCACAGTTCAATTGGCTGTACGTATAGAACTTTCTTAAAATAAGCACAGTCATACTTTAACCTCCACATCCTTTTATTCCCCTGACTAAAAAAAGTGAACACTTTTGCTGTACATAAAGAATAACATAGGCAAACACAAAATGCTTTAATTCACAAGAATTTTGCTCTTTTCCAATACTGAACATCTTTCCCTTTCAAATACAGACACATACTAAATTCTCAACTGAAATTATTGATAACCATGAAACATGTCTTCAAATGTCATGTTTTACCCTTCAACTACTCATCATATTTTAAGTGAAGGAGGAGGCACTTTTCGACTGGAAATTTTTCTTCATTATTTTATAATTTTTCTTCATTATTTTATATTAATATTAAACATATTATTAATATCAAATATTTATTATTATATTATATTTATTATTAATAATATTATCAATATTAATATGTAACTGGAGATGTTTTGTGAGGCTATTTGACCCTTCCACTATCAAGGCTTGCAAGTGGGAAAGTTGGTTGATTTACCTAGGGCACTCTGATGTTATCCACCCATAAAACTGTAAAAGTGAAAAATTCTTCTTTGTGGTGTTTTTATTTATTTATCTATTTGATTAGTATTTTACGCCGTACTCAAGAATATTTCACTTATACGACCGCGGCTCTGCCGGGGCGGAAACCGAGCAGAGACCAGTGGAAACCCAAGACCACCTGCAGGTGGCCGGCAGACCTTCCCACGTATGGCTGGAGAGGAAGCCAGCATAAGCTGGACTGAACTCACAGCAACCGTGTTGGTGGCAGGCTTCTGGGTTATTACTCTGCACTTGCACGCTAACCAACTGAGCCACAGAGGCCCCTGGAGTTATTAAAACAACGATCAAATGAATAAATAAACAAATCAATCAGTAATTGACATTGTTAACCTTACATCTATCACTGTGGAGAGATCTTCCATGTAGGTCTCTTCTGTAGAGATCAGCTCAGCTATCAGCCTCTGTCGCTCAGCATTCTTGGGATGATCACTCCCTGGAAACAGAGACAGTGTGGTCAAGTGAATCTCATTCTACTCAATAGGATGGTCAGTTTTGTATTAAACATTATGCAGTATCTGACTACTATTCAAGTCCAAACATTCAATATCAGAGCTACGTTCCAAATAAAGCAATTGTAGGCTAAGGTGATTATAACTAGCATGACAACATAAGGTTTTTCCTGCTTAAAACAAACTTAGTCTACAGCTGTTCTGCAGAATGGGACCCAGTATATGGGGATATAGGCCTATGCTCTAAGGACAGGGTCTTTGAATTAAAAATGGATACATGTTCAAGGGCACAAAGTATGTCATCAAAATACTGAGGCCTAAAGAATGTTAAAAGGACTCAAATATCTAATGCTCAAATAAAGTGTTCATTGCATGTATACCTGGTGTGCAATGAGTGCCAAAAAGTGTGCAACGCATACCAAAAAGTGTGCAATGAGCCTTGCAGTTTACATAAACAATGTCCACTGTGGGTGACTTTCTTCCCACACGAGGAAGCAGACGTAGTTAACAGGACAGACCCTTCTTTCTGAACTTCTGACTCTTGTTTCCCCAGGAAGGATATCCTGTTGTAGTCAGTCAAACTTCTGTCCACAAAATCTCCCATGTACCTTGCTATGAATCTGGTTTTTTCTTCAAAATCATGATATGTTTGGCCGCATATAAGTACATGTAGCTACACGTATAGAAACTCTTCAGTCTATACTGTGGTATTTAATTCAATATGCACTCTTCCAAAAAAAAAAAGGAAAACAGAAAAATAAAAAAACCACTACGCTCCAGATTGGGCAAGAAAAGGGCAGGAAAAGTTGTTAATCCTATTGTGTCCAGGCATGAGTTAGAAAAGAACTGAGGAAACCAATATGTATATATTTTACAGGGAGTCGAGTTGTTCCAGACTGTTTAATACTCTGTAACATCTGAGCCTGAAATTTGCTGGCTAAATATCTGCTGAATGGAAGCAGTGCAATGCTCACACATGCACTGACACAGCTGTGACAGCCCTTTAATTGGGCTTGGTAAAACAAAACAATGCAAGACAGGGTAGTTTGAGTGTAATGTATTTATTGCTTAGCAACTTAAAAAAGTTGAGTAAAAAGGATT
This sequence comes from Acanthopleura granulata, assembly GCA_016165875.1. NCBI lineage: Eukaryota > Metazoa > Mollusca > Polyplacophora > Chitonida > Chitonidae > Acanthopleura > Acanthopleura granulata. The sequence continues at coordinate 24,512,926 of JABBOT010000003.1, forward strand.
AACAAATGATGCAGCTAAAATATACCCAGGAGGGCTGGTAGAGGATATCTGCCGGGTAAGGCTACTAAAGATACCGTACAAGTTGTGTGCTGGAGAACACCCAGGTACTTAGAGCTAGCACACGCTGACTGTAACCACTGTAGTACTGCTGCACCACATATGTAACCATATTACATGTCCACTTAGTGACAATCAACTTAGCTTCTGATAGCTTACACTGGAGCTACTCCCAAGTCTACCTCCATGAGGAACACCTTAAAATCCACTTCTGCACATTACAGGCTTCTAAAGAAACAACTGTATTTCATTACCTGTACTGTGCATGAAACTGCCAGTTCACTTGAACCGTATGTTTTAACAGGCTTAAGATGACTTTTTGCCATTTAAGTGTAGGAAATTTGGACTACACACACAAAAAGCTGTGTGTATTCATACAATTACTTGTACCAGGCTGACACTTTAAGAAAATGCGCATACATGCACTTCACTTGCCTGAGGCAGCAGCTAACACAGACAGAGGGGAATGAAAACATGAGATGATATACAGAGGGAACATCAATAGATGATTCTCTGAGAATCATGACTGATAAGAACCAAAATTAAAGGCCCTTACACAACACAATCTGCAAAACATACACAAATTGTGTTGTTCGAGTTTAATATCTTATACTTCGATGTAATTTAGACAATATTTAAACCGCTGTATGAGTAACCTTGCATGCAGGAGTAGCCAGCAAGTGTGTGTGTGTATGTTTTGAATATTCAAATTTCACAAACAAACAAAAAAAAAAAAAGGTTGAACAATGAATGTCTGACCACATATACTTCTGTTCTGAAAACTGAAAAGGTGTGTGAGAGAAGTCAACTCATTTGCAGGCCAGTAGGCTCCTACAAGTACATGTATGAGGACATTTTAATTCCTCCTGATTTGTTCTAGTCTATAGACCACATGTTGTACGCCCTAATTAAATAACACAGTGACATCCTGGTTCCCTGTCACTCTGCTATCCTACATTAATTCAAAGGGAATGTGAAGTTTTGTGAAGTTTGACCTGAATATGATTCCCAGGAATTTGTTAGGAAGAAATCCCACTACAACAGGAAAAAAAAAAAAAAAAAATATTCCTGCTTTTTGTGTCAGATTCTGATTGCATTCCAGGAGTCTTCTTGTGTCAAGCACTGGATAGCACTCATAACAAAGAGCAGTTCTGAGAAAGTCTGAGTGCAACAGTATGAATTGTGCGACCATGAAGTTCAGTTTAGTGACCCATGGTACAAACTCATTGCTTCATCTACCTTTCATACTGGAGATCTTATCTGGCAGGGTTGTTTTATACAGCCAATCTCACCATCAGAAGGAAAACAAATGTATCCTGATGCACAGATGTCTGAAGGCTCAAGATAAATTCTGGTTTCTACAGAAATCTACACGAGTATAATCCCAGCAACCTACGAGTCTAAAATTTTGCACTGTTCAGACAAAACAAACCCAGAGTGTTCAAAATGCAATGCTTAACTGCAAACACAACCTTCTCTGCATGCATAAGTAGGCCGACATCAAATATCACTGCACTAAAGACAGGTAAAAGTGACCATGTCTCTGTTTCTGTTACCTAAGCCACACCTGTTACTATCAATGAGACAAACACAATATACTAGTACCTCCATGGGCTTCCATACTAAGGGAATCTCTTTTTGAATCTGGCAGGCCTTGACTATACAGCAACATGTACCATCTACAGGTTCACACTAATCCTTGGTACTGTTTTCCTGGACAATAGGTTAACTGCATGTAACTGTACTGTGGGAGAGTTTACATGTATGCGGGAGTACTTCTGTGGTTAGCTCCAAGTCCACACCTACACACACGACAGTTAGGTAACAGATGGAGAACCACTGTTTCAGCAAGTCGCACAGAACATCTGCCAGCAGATTCAGTTTAATTTGTCCTGCCATACAGACCACACTGGTGTTGTATTGCAGCCAGGCTCTGAATTACAACTGTAAATGTTCATATGCTATTAAAAGCACCAGTCTACCATCTACGTGACAATAGCTACACAATAGTCATTACATGAAGCATACCTATTTTACGACTAGCTGCTGAACACATCTGGTGTACCTATGCTGCTATAAAATTTACAGCGCACAATGAGTCTAAGCGTATGTGTATCCTACTGCTGCCCACAAGTAGCCACAGAATAAGTGCTCCGTCCTCAGTATCACAAACATGTACATTTACTGAGGGCAGCTGTATCTAACTACATTCAATATCAACCTGCCACAGGCAGAAGGTTCACCTCTAAGGTTCCTACACAGTGAAGATACACAGTGAAGTCCATACATGTAGAATGCTGGTCCTTTAATAAACGTACATACATACAAAGCTGATAATTTTCATTTGGACTGGTGATAATATGTATAGCTCAATTCTAATCGATTTTAATGCCCATTTCTTTATGTTATAAATTCATACTGTTTATAATGTCATTTCAACCCATATTCAACATCTCCTATCTACACCTAAGGTCAAAGTTGTAAATCTTTGAACAGGTAATTTTTCATGAGTTTTTAACAGATATCAAGAAAATGATATTCATTCAAGGAAGAAATTTTGAAATCCTGTCTGACAAAAAGTGGCCCATGTCTATGGATGTCTAAGAAATCACTGTAGGAATAAAAGGAAAAGCAAAAAAAAAAAATCCTTGTGGTTTCAAAAATCAGCCGTGTGCATACCCAGTGTGTGTTTCCACTATATTAATGAAATTCATCTTTAAGTTCTGAAGTCAAAGTTCACAGAAGGCTTCCTTTCTGTGTGGAAAAGGCTACTGTTTCTGTAACAATAACTACACTATTACGATCAAATCATTGAGATAGATTGAATTGCAGACACTAAATATGAAAGCGCTTGAGAATGGAATATAGTAAATCTGGATAGGAAATGAAAGGATTCATGGAAATTAAATGCACTGGCCTAATGTAGATTATGGATGAATGGCAAAGAAACAAAATTATGTCAAATAATGGCAATTTTCATCCCCTTTCCTTCCCCCACTGCCATCAAAAAACCTCATATTTCGCATATTTTAAGAAAAGCAGTTACCAACTAGTTAACAGATTCACGAGGTGTTATGCAATTGGGTCATCGAATGCCTACATATTACAAGTATAGGGCCTAATGGACTACTTGACAGTTCCATCTTATATCAGATGTAATACTACAGTGCCAGTTTTGGAGCCAGACTGTATAGCCACCTTCTCAATTTCAGTATTTTCTGAAAAAACAAACCAAGCTTTCACAGTTACAGAATAGTCATTAACACACATGAATGTTGGAAAAGTCTTCAAGTAGAAAGGTAAGACTGTCAGGATTATCGTAAAATAAAGTACAAGCACACAGCATTCTACTGTTTAAGTTCTCAACTTTTTTTTTTTTTTTTTTTACAATATTTCAAGTAGAGAATAACAAAATCTGAACAGTCATATCATACATATGTGTGTGTAAGGTCACCATTCACTAATAACAACAAAGATGGTTTTGCATAAAATATCTGAAGGCAGGGAATACAGCAGTCAAACAATTTTACAGTTCAAAAAGGAAACAACATAGCCCTGAAAATGTCAACACATAAAGCACATTATCTTTGTACATTTTTATACCATAGCACATTTGACTAGGATATTATTTGGTTATTTATGCACATACACCTCCAAAAAAATCATATCCAGTAATTAAAAGTGAAATTCTCAAAATTTGTTTTATTCACAAATTATTCAAATTGCCTGATATTTTAACATGTACACCTATTTACTTGTGAATGCACCAATAATTTCAGAATTATGTAAAGCTTATTGCACAGATTTTTGACAGCGCACAGTTTATAATTTCTTGGGAAACCCTCCATGTCGCATTACCATTATCTATATATCACTTATCATGGCTAGGTTCCGTTTTCCACATAACAGCCAGTCTACCGGAACCCAGTGTTCTAAGAAACAAAGATAAGCTCTTCTAGCTTACTTCATACCCAACTGAACCAGGAAGTACCTTTTCATTTGTTAACAGGTCTTTCTCACTAGGATATAAAGATAATTTATTCAGATTAATATTTTACACAACCTGACAAACTGATACATCAAAATCTCTCTACACACCTGTATAGCATATATGTATTATTCTAATCAAGGGGCTGTTACCTGAAAATAGGCAACCTAAAATTTCCATGTATTTTGATGGCTCCGAAGGCGGTGCTCTTAAGAATTATGAAGTACTCCTTTTCTTGTGTTCATTTTATATTCTGACATATAGTCCAATACCAATTATGAAAAGCAGCCCTCTTAACGCAGTTGCAATCAAAATCTTTCTAGATTTTTCCACTTGATACATTCATGTCTCTCAAGAAATCTCTCTATGTAATTCAGCAGTTCCTTGAATTTTTATGTTGCATTAACTTTAAGGGCAGGATGTAATTATATCTTTTAAAAAAACCTAAACTCACTGAAACACTGAAATCTCACACATGAAACGCTCATGTGCCTCCAACATTTCATTACCTACAAATCACTCATGCATAAACATAAAATATTTAACTCTGTAATACTGCCAATAACTGAGATGTTAATGGATAAATAAATGAGAATTAAAAGTTAACATTAACACAAATTGGAGAGTATTATGCTAAATATCATTATGAGTATACTTGTAGTTTGTCTGTGATAAATCAGTATGTTAAATGTATATCTATATCCAGTTAAACAACGTCAGTATATGTATGTAAATTACAAAACTTTATAATCATAAAGTTGAACGGTTTGGCAAAAGCTTCACAAAGCTCCCGTTCATTAAAACTTGCAACACAAATAGAATTTAGAAAAAATGGGGATTATAATTCAAACTTACACATATATGTTACTTGTCTTCAGCTCAAAAGACATTCATTTACATGTTGCTAGTTCTACATGTATATTTGTATTATACATTATCAAACTTCTGTCTACAAACACCAAAGGCCTAAAAGCTCTATAACAAGAGCCCCTAACCCTTTCGATCTTACACAGTACTGTGATATTTTGATTACCATATATGCCACAGATCTAAAGACATACACTAAAGACACTACTCTGTTTCATACTTTGATTTGCATATTCGTATGGTGTACATATCTATCACATAAAATATGGCAAAAATGAGTTTCCTTGATGCTTAACAATGCCATCAATCATTCATTTGAACTTCACTTTTTGATTCTCCATGCAAATTCAAGATGGGTTGTATCGATATTAGAGGGTGAATAATCCTACTAGCAATGACAGTGATTTATTTAATTTGTGTTTTATGTCTTACTGAATATTTCACCTATACAACGGTAGCGAGCAATACAGTGGGATGACACCAGGCAATGCCCGGACAGAACCAATGGCCGTCCACAGGTTGCTGGCAGGCCTTCCCAAATACGACTGAAGAGAAAGCCAACATGAGCTAGACATGAACTCACAGCCACCACATTAGTGAGTTGAGCCTGCTAGGTTATTGTGCTGTGCTAGCGCTCTTACCACCATGACCACGAAGGACCCGCAATGACAGCAGGTACCATTTCTACTGTCTCATTTAACAATGGTAACAACATGTGCTTACTTATCATATACTGTATTGTTTACAATACCTGAACACTATCGGACCAAAACTAGCTATGTCATGTTTCAAAAGTACACATAAATTTTTACAACACAAGATCATACAGTGAGGATTCTCCTCATAATCATGGTTTTACTCAGTTACCATAGCAACCATTGGCAACACTCCACCTTCTGTACACACACATTCATCTAAACAAAATATGCATTAATGCAGATAACAAGTTACAGTGGAGCAGATAAACATTTCACGAAAGACTTACAGGAATGCTTTACCTGCACAAATACCCACTAACAGTAAATTACCTGCTGGTACAACATTAAAAATACATGGGCAAAGTTTTGACTAGAAAATATGGCGGTAATATGCAAGTGAGAGTTACAAAGACCCCAGCAAGACTAGTTTGGTTGAGCATTACCCAAGTGAGGACATATGTAAACAAAATCAGATGGAGTCCCATAAATACAGCTTCAGTTCAAATAAAATCTTGCAGTAAATTTTCATCGTAAGTAACGGTTGAGAGTGGAAATGTCTTAGGCTTAAGTCGTGTGCCTGTGACCAACTACCATTCAAACTTGCCTGTGGTAGTCCTGGGCTAACACCATCACTAGCATATTACCATCCACCCACTTCATACTACCATATTTGCATGACCTGCTCACAATGGGCACAGAAAAGGGGGGATAACTCATCACCCTAGGGCAGTGAGAAGAGTGGACAGCAGCAAGATAGAAGCAGAGTTACAACATCAACAACAACAACAGCAACATTACCACTATACCACCACAACTACCAAGTTGTCACGACAAGTATCTCCAACTACTAACAGGTAATAAATGTTACTAAAGCTTGTGAAAAATCTTGTACATGGTGTGTCAAAATGACTCCCATTCAAGCACGACATTGGGCTTTATACAAAAGCAGTATGTATGCACTTTCCCCCCCACAAAATTTTTTTCAGGCATCCAGGTAAAGATAGTAAGAATTTGCATAGGGATTGGCTAGCTGTAAACATATAGCGCCTCTCCAGCTGACATGGGTCCGATACCCTCAGCATACTGTCAGGTTAAATACATGATCCAGCGTGGGTAAGGTGAGCAGATATTAGATGAAGAGGAAGATGGGAATTAAGGTGTTACATGGGATTCCCATACTATTCCCATACCAGTTGGCAAATTCCATCACTCTTCGTGCATGATAAAGTGCATATTTCAGGTTCAGTGAGGTGTATCAATGAAGTCAGTTCACAATGTTTGGACAGGTATAAGTGTTAGTAACTAAGACCATTTACAAGTGTGAGCAGCCTTATAACAAAGACAGGTAAGAAAGCATAGAGCGAGGTAAGGTGAAAGGAGACAGTGACATGCCATCTGGTGCCATCACTAACACAGAGTGACAGTCCATGAGAGCACCAGGTCCACAGTGGGTTAGTTTATAGCAAATATGGTAGAATAAAGGCCTGACAGTCCCTAGCTTGCCCTGACTACCCCCAGTCTATACTGGGACTAGGTTTAGTTAGTTCTACAGTGCTGCCCAAAACATCCCTGCTGGCAAGGTCAGCTGGTACTAGGTCACATGACAGCACAGAGGCCCGCCTCACTCCACCCTGTCCTGTTGTAAATAGACACAATACAGAAATCAGCTGAATTGGAAAACCACACTGAGCAGTGTAACAAAACAGTAAGCAGCTTCCCCAAACAATAAAACTCCAAAATGTAAACTTAAGTTTCCAAAATAACATGGTTTCTTTTGGAGAGTTTAGTCTCTTTAGCTTTACCCTTCTCTTTCACTTGGACATAAATAGAAATCATTGGAATTTAAGAGAGATGTTTAAAATCAAATACTATGAAGGAATTGATAGACACTGACTACATACATGTATCATGTGTAAAAGATAAAAAAATAGCTATCAGACAAAATTTTAATATTTAACATTAAGATGCATAATCCAATTTTTAACTCCTTTCTTTTCTTTTCCTGGGGGCATAAAAATCCACTCTGAGTGTCTTTTCTAAATTTCCCAACGAGGCAAATCATGGATTAATGTACAATATATGCAGACTCCAAAGTATGTTGCACAGACTTCATGAAGCAGTAGGCAAGTAATATAAATCAGAAGATTTAGTGGGGATAGAAGCCGCTCGCTTGGTTCAAAGGCTTGTGCGGAAATTCTAGTAAGCTCAATATAATACATTGCAAATGACTGTGAATGAGCTAAGGCCCTCATTATCATCCTGAATAAGTACCTGTAAGTATACCACAACGTAATGCATGGTACAGGTAATATGTTACACCCTAAGGGTGCATCATTATTATCACCAATAAATGCTGTGGCTATTTCCACAACACATTGAAACAGACAAATCGGAATCTGATACACAAAACTGTTATCAAGTGCATATAAGCAACAACTCCAAGATGCAGCAAAACCCGTACGAGTTAGGCGTCCCTGTTGATGTGGGATTTTCACCAACATATTAAATAATGGTAACAGGTATAAACTTCCATTCTTAACCGATTGTGCATAAACAAAAGGCCCAACACATTTGTTTGATTTTGACTTCATTTCTAAGAGTCTGTATTAATAGAAAGTTCATGGTACTTACAGGATTCCGTGGCCGTCTCTGCAGGCTGGGACCCGTCCATGCTCGTCAAAGGCCCCACATAGTTCATTGGGAATACACCCACTTGACCGTTGATTTCGCCCTTCCACCAGCTGGCATCCTCCTTACTCAGCACGTTGATCACGGCATCTTTGTGGAATGTCAGCTCGTCATCATTTTGAGCCTCATACGGGTACAGAGCTACTACCTGCTCCACTGAAACAATAGTGAAGCCTTAGTCAGTCACCAAAGACCTGTTTAAAACATTCATATTACTCGTTTCAGCAAAAGTGTACGGTAAACTTGACACCAGGGGCCAGGGGCAACCTCATGAAGCCACTTTTGACTTAAGTCAAAATTTAAAAGGTCATTTTCGGCTTTTATTTTTAGGCCATGTGAGTAAACATTGGGAAAACTTAACAAGAGTTATGTTAAGACAAAGATATCAAAATGTGAACACCTGAGGCCATAAACTGTGTATCATATCAAGGCTGTAAATTTTGATCTGAGTCAAAAAGCTCTTTGTGGAATCTGCTCCAGTTAATGAAGAATACTTAGCTAAGTGTACTTCAAATCTGTATAACAAATGTTTCCTTGGTAATCAAGGCTTACTTCGCTTAAGTGCATTTCATGAAAATGAGGCCAAGACACCTGAGTAAACCAGACACCTGTGTTCACTAACTATAATATTTGCTCTATATCTAACATTAACATATTAAAAATCACCCAGTATATTGACATTCTGAACTCAAGAATTGCTGTGAGTGAACCATCGGTAGGTCAGAAACTTTGATAATGTGTGGTAGACAGATTTTTGCCTGCCGGGTACATTTATACTGTACGCCATGTTGTTAGAGGGCAAGAAATTTCCAGCAAACTTCACAAAAGACCATACACGTAGACGATTGCTGCCAATAGGAGGGCTTTTTGAGCGTGAATGGTGAACCCTCTGTATAAAGCCACTATCTGTAATAACCTCAATATGTGGTTCCATCTTCACAGACTTTGGTGAGACTTACCTACATTGGTGTCCTGGCTGGTGGTAGTGGGAACTGGCGTTGTCGAGGTGGGGTTGCTACTACTGGCTGGTTCCTGTTGGAGAAAGGTACGCTAAGGTAATACTCACTGAAACCATCGGTTACATTGTCCAAAATGTCCCAAACAGACAACAGCACCATTAACAAGGAACATACTACCTGTTCAGAGTTTATTTCATGCCACTGGATCATATCTCAAATAAAGTTTCAAAGCTTCAAGGCTTATCTTACCCTCAATGTGGTCAACAGAATCTTTACATGTTGGAATGCTCAACAACTTTTCCTTTGTGGTTATTTAATTGTTGCTTGCTGCCACACTCAAAAATTTTTCACTTATAAGATGAATGGCAGTTTCACTGGTGGAGGAAAGTAGAGTGCCTGGGATAAGCTTCCAATCTTTGGCAAGTTAATGACAAACTTTGCCATATTGATGGAAGACAAATGGACTTCACCAAGGCCCTACAAACAGTGTAACCATGGGAACATAAAAATTCCCCGTCAAAGACCAGGTCTGGATCAGCATCCTATGTTTCCATGGAACTGAAAGGCAAGCATCTAAATTACTCTGCCACGGCCTGCTCTTTTACTGACAATTAATCACAAGTATCAGCACAAGTATATATGTACATGTAGTACCTGTGCAGTGACAAGCGTAAGGGGTGAGGAGGACAGCGTCTGCTGAGCGTCTGGGGTGGAACGAGCACTTGATGACCCTAACAGCTTCACATAGTTAGCAGGAAACCAGCCAATCTTCCGCTTCTGTCCTCGAGCCTGCCACAGTAAAACAGGAATATGTTAGCTTGAATATCCAGACGCACTTCATGGACATACACATGTAGTGGAAAATGAAGAAAAACCTATTGAATGAGTAGTAACAGCTAACAGTGACAGCCGTATCGAATATCAACGAAGCATAAAACAACCTCCATTCCTCATATTCATCCTGTGGTAGATTACCTTGAGGACTGGGTAAGTAATGCTTATTGTTTCATAGTTTGTTTTATATGACACCTCTTTCCATCCACACAGCTGCTTTATGAAGGATGTCAGTCTCCCCTTACAATGACATCCTCCATGTTTGAGCCATGGCATTTTCAACACTGAATTCTGGAACTCTCAACAAACACCAGGCTGATTTTAATACTTTATTATTACACTAGTTAGGCAAACACCACCTGCTCTTTGCAAAGCTCACCTTAGAACTGAAACATTTGGCCTTGACAGAATTCTAACAAAATAAGTAAAGAGAGCTTCAGAAATACATGTAGCTTTGAGTGGTCATGCCACTGATACATAGTTCATTCGGGGGTGTTTGTTTTTCAGATTGATCGTTCATTTAAGCCCCACGTATTGTTTGCAGCCAGTCACTTGGATACAGAAGCAATGAGATGTCTGCCTGGGCAGGAGATGTTGGCTGATTACCTGTAGCTCTCCCTCCCACCAGCCACTGGGACTCTTCTTCCTCACAGAGATCAGCTGTCCAGGGCTCAGGGACAACTGCTCTGGCCCAGTCGCTGTGTATGTCGCTATCACAGATGCGATTTCTACAAGAATCCAACACAAGCAAAGGTCAACACAACTAGTCAATAACCCACTGTGCACTTCAACACTGAGGGATATTTTAACTGTAATATTTGGAGTGTCTAATCAATGTTAAATAAAATGCTGACGTATATTTTCTCCCTCTCACCAGAAAGTAGATATTAAACTCATTATTACATCTAAAACATGAGCTCATCACTGTAACATCACAATGCTGTGTGACACAGCAGGCATTTTTATCTCAGAATGACATTAAACAGTTTCCCTGTTTGGTTCAGTCTACAATTATAAACCTAATACAATACAACTTAAACATGTTTGCTGTTTACAAGCAAAAACTAATTTTTTGAAACTGAAATCTTTCTAAAAACATCAATAAATACCACAGAAACAAACCCTTACCAGGTTTCTTGTTTGTCTTCATTATATGTGCAGGCTACAAAATAAATGAAAGAGAGATCAAAACTTGTTCACTGTGGCTCAGCAATCGCGAGCCAGTTGCCGCTGTGTAAGGAGCATGATGACAGTCCAAAGTTAATCACACCTATAATTTCACCAGTTTTACCATCAACTAATCACACTACGGCACGGACTGTGGTACACAAGCAGAATCAACTGATAAACACATACCGTTTGACAAGATTTTTCACCAATTTGGTACAGCAAGGTGGTGATGGTGGTGAAAAGTTTTACACAATTATAGGAAGCTTGCATTAGCTGTTCTCATATTTGTTACAGTGTTGCGGTCTACACAGTCACTGACAACTGCAGCAAGAACTTGCATCCTCTAAACTTACTACTTTTTCAACCACTGAAGCACTTTTATGCAGAGGAATTTATGTATACAATGATTATGAAAATGACACTAAAATGATTTGTTTGTGTGATTAAAGGTGCAAGCTTCATAAAAATGTGCAGATTATTTCTCTACACCCCATAGTTCTGTCAGAATGATTCAAAATACTGCTTGCAGAGGTGGTTGAAAAGGTTAACGAATTACGGTATTGTTAACATTATCTCAATGCTATAGCTTTAATTTAGTTTTTCTGCTGATTGAGTGACGTAGGACTTTGCAGCGTTTCTAACAGGAAACATGCTACAGTTACATGTATCTAGCAGGAAGTGTTTCATACATGTACATGACTTACACCACTCCTGTACATACACTTCAATTTGCATAAAAAGGCTGAACCCTACGCATATTAAAACCATCTAAAAACTTTAGAACATGTTCGATATATGCACATAAATAATGCTGTCACTGAAAACGAACAGATATCAACAAAAAGTCGACTGTAATTAAATGCATGCAACACATCGATGAAGTTGAGTCATTGGACATAATAGTTAACAAATGTTTCTTACTTTTGACAAATATTATGTAAATTATGTGTTATATGAGACAGAAACACTAGGACATTCTAGCCCACAGTCCCAAAGGGTTCTAAATACACAACTGTCAACTTCAACGAAAGGTTTTTTCAGGTATGAAACCCACAAGACAGCATGTAACAGGAACACACATATCTTGTAGATACTAGGATTGATTCTGGTGACACTTAGATGACACTTAAGCAATGAGTATCAAGTGGTGTTGAATATTTTTATTTTCAACCTTGACAGCCTACAGGTCATGATGTTTTGTACATACTAACTAAAATAAAAAACAGGTACAACTTTCTGTGAAAGCAAAAAAAACACACCCGAAGATATATGTACACGTAAATGCACCATCAGGGTTTAATTCTATGTCAATACAAACCAAAAATACAAGCACTGCCAATTACAACACAAATCTGCCAAGCCCTTGGGTCACAAATAATATTAAAGTATAAGGAAGCACCTCAAGAAGAAACAAATCAACTGTAAGAAGAATGCTTAAATATCTATGAAACATCATAATTTATTCTTGCAATGGGCCAATCTATGACATCTTGTCCCGTAAAATGTCTACCCCATGTAGCAACAAACACAACAGCACAAAGGCTGAGCAGATAAAAACAAAAGTGATAAATACGGAAATGGCATATACTTGTGTTTCAGTTATGGGAGATATGCACGTAGGTAACATGCAACAAATATCAGAGAGGTACATGTAACTGCTCATAGTAAATTGTACTACAAATGACCAGGGCATCCTCTCTGCAAAACTTGTGTAAACCCTTTTGGCAAAAACTCTGCCTTGCCAGGGGTGTAAACCAAATTTTATAGAGAAGCTAGGTTTATACAAGTTTTGTGAATGGATCTCTGAAGAAGTGTGTTATGTTCGTACTTGAGCCACAGCTGAGAGGAGTTGATCAGGAGGTTTTATGTCTGTGGGGCAGGGCTCCTCCTCCTGGGGGTCAGCCGCCTTGGGTGCTTCAGTCTCAGCCACTAACACCTCCACCTCCTTATCGGCCGCCAAAGAGAGGGCAAGACAAAACACAGCACAGGTCAGACACACAGACACACAGATGTACAGTCCTGGGGTTGGGGACACACACAAACTGAGGGGGTTGGGTTAGCTCTGTTCCCAGGCCAGCCACAAACCCAGGGAAGCAGGACAGCTCAGTATGTTTGTTAGTCAAGCTGAGAAAACTAGGTTAGAAGTAGAGAAGTCATGCACACATCCCAGAGAAAATGAGTACTGACCTCAAAAATTCAATAAAATCTCAATTTGTTGTTTCTTAACAAGTCTTGGTTGATACAACGGTGAAGAATTTGTAACCATACAACTTTAAACTGTCACTTTTGAAAAAGATGATGCAATAAAATGTTTCGGTGAATTTAATTAAACAAAGACGTCCAGTCGTGTCCTTAATTATGCCACATTAAGTAGCTGTATAATGGGGTGGGTAGTAATTTCAGGGATGCTGCGTGGTTTTAGTGGTTTAGCAAATATACAGACAACCTTCAGATATGACGTTAACTTCCCTATCTTAGTACATTGATCAATTATTAAGCAATAGGAATAATCTAAATACATTATAATTGTTATAAATGTCTTCAAATGCTTATGCATTTTACAATGACACCAAAATACACGGAAATGGCTAAATATTCAAGATTAAGGAGTCACTGAGTTGCCTGGGAAAAGTTAGCCGATTTTCAGGTTGTTATTTTGATCGTTCAGTCAGTGTATCACCAAACTTGTACACAATTTACTTTACTAAGTCAAGGGATAGGGCTTCAGCGTAAGTGTCTATATCAGTATGGCAGCTTAAAACACAAGGAGTAGATTAACGATCTTTGGGTTTATACTCTACAATAGTAAACATATTAACATGTTTGGCTGGTAAAAGCGTAGCAACAGTTACTGGGATTTGTCCAAGGTGTATGGTTTCTGCAAACAGTTAGAATTCAGTGTGAACAGTGTTAGTGGTACTTTTAGTAAAACCAGCATGCAAGAGTAAAATGTGAGTGGCAACAAAGCAACAAGCTGCATCTGCTTGTCAGTTAGCACTGTAATATGAAAATGAAAGTTCAGGAATGAAGTGTAAACTGTTTTAAACTGCTTTTGTTGTCATGATGTCCTGAAAATGTAGACTGATGAAGCAGTCAAAGTTTCATTCAGCTGTTCACATTAACACAATTCTGTACCTTAAAAAAGATAAATTGTGACTGATAAAAAAATAAGAATTGTTTTCATAGATATGCAAAAGAACAGTGCAGAAATCAATGTAATTTGCACAAAATTTAAGAGCATTCCAAGATTTTTTCAAATATTACCTGCAATTCTGTCTTCTTCACATAGTTAGCTGGAAAGATGCCCTCCCTTTCACCAATGTGGCCTGTCCACCAATCGCCCTCTGTTTTCGTGACCACAATTACTTCCCCTTCATCAAATGTCAGATCTGATGGCTCCCCGGATTTATAGTTGTACATTGCCACATAGTATTCTGTGGATCACAAGATGTAATATTTGAGCAGGTATACATTTACATACAGAAACAACAGCAAATTGTAGTCAAATACTGGCAAACAGTATATCATAGAGTATCTTACAACTCCAATTTATGTTAAAGAATGCTGGAGAACAAGAGCTTACCTCCCTGTGTTTCAGGTTGTGTTGTTGTTGTTGTGGGCTGAGGAGTGACCTTATCCAGAGGTTGATCCACTACAGCTGGAGGGGTACTACTTGGTGTGCTGTTACAACACAACACATTGGCTGAACATTACTCACATATTCACTCTATGCATTTAAGCAAGTAATTATCTATTTATTCAGCTATTTAGGTTTTTTAACTTACACAGTATGATATTTCATTTGAAAGATAGCACTATGTAAATCTACTCCCTCTTCTGAATCCGACAAGGTGGAAAAATATCATCTGTTTGTAAGCAGAATCTGTATAACAAGTGAAAAATATGTGGTGTAAATCACTTATCAGAAATTTACAGAGAAACAACATGTTATTACCTTGTTCTGCTGACAGCTGATAAAGGCCCTCCTATCAACTTGACATACGATTTTGGAAACCAGCCAACCTGAAGCACACGAATAGCATAATACAGAATTATGTCCATATTGCTACCAGCCATACATTGTTTATTATTCCTGTTTTATTGCTGTTGTAATTGTACTGTCTGGGATACAAGAAGAAAGTTGTGGCAAGCCAGGAAAAACGCACCATTATAACACTTCCTGAGATGTAGCCCCAAAAGAGGAACCACACAAAGGTTAGATGCTATCAAACTCAAAACTTAACAGAGGAAAGGCCATCCAATGATAAATTAGATTGTCCATGAGCTATCTACCCTTCCATCCAGCTGTCCTGACCACCACATGTCTTGCTGTTCCTTCACAGATATCACATCACCTCGGTTAAATGTCAGGTGGTTTTCCTTCTTAGCTTTCCAGGGATACAATGCTTGTGCTAATAGACCCTCTGGTGCAGCCTCACTCTGGAAATTACAAAACATTGTTAATTTATTCTGGTCAGCGTACAGGTTTTCTGACCATTTAATCTATGATCCGATAACATTTGCTCTGCCAAATGCATATGTCTTCAGCATTTTCAATGACCAAGACACCCATATGCAGTAATCACTTGAATGGAGTTACCTACCCTTCCTTCACACAGACAATGCTGACTGTGGGTGTGTTCATTTATTTGATTGGTGTTTTACACCGTACTTAAGAATATTTCACTTATGCGACGACGGCCAGCATTACGGTGGGCGGAAACCGATCAGAACCCGGGGGAACCCACCACCATCCGCAGGTTGTTGGCAGACCTTCCCACGTACACCCAGAGAGGAAGCCAGCATGACTGGAACTTGAATTGGACTTGAACTCACAGCGACCGCACACATGGGAGGCTTCTGGGTCATTGCACTGCGATGACGCGCTAAATAACAGAGCCACGGAGGCCCCATGTGTGTGTTCAGCAACCACCACTCATGGTGCCTTATCCTCCTTGGGTTTACAAGATGAGTGAAAAGGTTGATCCCCCACCCAACACAAAAAGCCAATAACTCTCATAATATTTTTTCTGGAATGCCATGTTGCTCACTCAACAGTCTAATGGATCTAACAACCACTGTGACGGACAAACTAACCTGTTCTACCATGGGCGACATGGAAGGTGGTTTGGCCTGCACAGCTGTAAAGGAGGAGTCGGCAGATGTTGACAGTGAGCCAGTGGACTGGGAACTCGCTCGGTCCAACTCACCACTTGTCCTATCATTGAAGAAAACAGAAAATCAAATACTCCCCTAGCCAATCTGTAAATATGTTTTAACTTGGAAATGTGTTCCCTGGGTTTACCTGTAAAAACATCTTGCACATCGCCACATAACAGACAATCCTCTTAATGTCAAGCAGAAGATGAACCAAGAGGTACATATGAAAATATAATTGGTCACTGGTCAAGTTTTTGTGGTTTCCAGGGAGAGATATGCTCCATATCACATACACAGTACATATCACTGAGCTGACACAGGCCTTAGTTGAAACGAGATGGAAGCTACATGTTTTATAGGAGGCTATATGATTTTGGACGGTAGTCGAGGGTATTACCTGGTATCTGCTGAGGTGTCTGAGTACACCTCCACATAGGCTTGTGGGAACCAGCCAAACTTGCCATCTTTCTCTCCCCCCATCCAGCCAGGCTCTGCCCCAGTCTGGTCTGACCCAACCTGGAAAAACACAAAAAAATTATTTATTTATTTATTTACAATAATATGAACAGCTTTTTTATTCACAACATTAGAACCAAATTTGAGTAATTATTCACTTTGGATAAGCAACAATAAGCAAGAAGGCCTTGAAAGGAGATAAGGTTTGCGGAAAATCAAAACGAGGCCTGATAGAAAATACTGTACTTCACTGGACAGTGGACATTTCTAACAAACCTCATGGGTTAAAGTTGATCAAGAGCTAAACATAAAATCAAGAATCAGTTACCAAAATAATATCCCCAGGTGCTAAGGAGATTTCGTCAGGATTGCGAGCCTCAAATTGGTACAGTGCCTTGTACTTCGTCTTATCGCCACTGACACTGGTAGCCTTCTGTAGAGGAGCTATGACAGAAGATGAGAAAAACATTGTTTAGACAGCCACAGGACCCAGTCAATTCACAGAAACATTTTAGTCTTGTTATCTATAATCATCACCCATGCTGAATTCAGTACAAGTACATACACGACTATGTTATGGCTTTGCAGTCATGATTGAAGTATACAAATCACAGAGGTATCCCAATTTTGAAATGTCGCTCCACAATAAAATGAATCAATTCCAGTTAAAAGATGTGCTGATAGTATTTTGCTGCCAAAACTAAGAAAATATACAGATGAAGTGAATGTCAGCTGTTGGGTAAATGGAAAATGGTATGTAATTACAAATCTGATTACTCCTCATTTTTCTTTGCTGCAGATTTTGAAAAAAAAAAACCATGGCTGATATATTCAAAGTTTTTTTATTTTTAATTTACACATTATCAGCATTTTAACATCTCCAAAGTGCAGTGATTCATGCCGGAAGAGTGAAATCAAAGTTCCATATCACTTTCTTGAACACATATTGCTGTAGGCTTCTCTACCCACTGACCTTTAGCTGGACTGGCTTCTGACCCAAAGGCATCTGCCCACTTGTCCTCAGTTTTCTGTGTGGTAGCAGAGGAACTGTCCCCAAATGCTGAGGCCCAGGCATCATTAGAAACTCCACTGGTTGGCTTACTGGCTGCCTTACTGAATGCATCATCAAACCAATCAGACTTATCAGTAGATTTACTGCTATCCTTCTCTGGGGTAAACAAAAACAAAAACAAAAACACAGCTTTTACTGATCATGATGTCAGTTTGTGGTTTGAACCAGGTTCTACTGTCCCAATGACGTAATTGACTGAATGATAAGGAATATCCTTATAAAGATCTTGTTCAGGTTTCAGCAGATATGTGTTGGCATTGAAAAGCATGTTTCTAATGCAATGAACGAGAGCTAAAAATCGGCACTCAAAGGGAAAAAAGTTGCACATGTACATTACAAGCCATACAACTTCAATTCTCTGAAGCAATAAGAAAGAAGCAATTTTCCATTCATATGATTACCATTACCGCCAGCATAAAGCATATACTGGTATACACGTCAGGTTTTGAAAGAATTCACACTGATAAAATGACTTGAAAACGTGAATAATGTCATACCATTAAGATATATACTTTTAATGTAATCATGCTTGGAACACATTTTACATGTAAGAAAAACTTACTAAGACTAGGTTTTTGACTTGTTTCTTTTACTTTGGCTTTCTCCTGAGATTGTCGAGTTTGTGCTTCCAGAATCTGTTTGTGTTTGGTCTCTTGTTGTTTGGCCTGTAGCTGCTTCATATCAGTGTCAATGTTTGTTATTCTCTCTCCCACCTCCTACAAAACAAACAACAGTACTCATCTCTTACCACGTTTATAAGCATTAAATAAGGGTTTAAACTCACCTGTTCATTTCTAATATCCTATACTGCATTACTGATCAAGTAACAATCATAATAATCATTCATTACCTGACACACTGTAAAGTCAATGTTTAACTCGTTTTTCAAAAATTAAATATCTGCTGTCTATACTATTTACAACTATATATATAAGGTGGCTATAAACCCAGGGTTACCCAGACAGGGTTATCTAGACAGTGGCACACTGACCTTTAACTGGCGATTACTCTCATCTATCTCTTCCAGCTTTTTGGCCGTTGTCTTCTCTATCTGCTCTAATTCCTTCTTCAGTTTCTGTATTGTGGTTTTCTTGTGGTCAATACTGTGCTGGACTGTTCTGTGTGTGTCAGCTACAAACACATTTATAGTGTCACTAATGACCCCAAGAAACAAATCAGATCTGTACTCAAATGTTTAACCTGTGGCAGTCTGATAAACAAATGGAACATTCCTCTTCAGTAATCTTTACATCTGAGAAAAGAACTCCAATCCGTCACTACATATCCAACAACCTCTAGAGTTCTTAGCAAAAAGTCAGGCTGACCCACAGATGATACCCATGTATCCTTGTACCCAGATGAGTCAAACTTGGAGGTGTGTGTAAATTAAGTAAAGATGAACAGGCAATATAGTACCAGGTCTACCAAGACACAGTATCGCGTAATCCAAGCCACTTTCTAACCTCTATCTCATACTATTTTAAAGGGACGACTTACCCAATGGATTGTTCTGTATAGTGGTCTGCACTTGAATGTTTGTATGCTCCTTAGACTGTTGCAACAGGAGATATTTCTGACTCAGTTCCTGAAATACACACAGATCACCAATATAAATTAACGTTGTCACAGCTTTGGCAAAACTGAGCAGAAGCAAATACCATATCAACTTTCAAAGTTACACACCAGCAACATATACCCCATATTTGAGACCTCATACAACACATCGTGAACTGCTGTACTTTAATGATGTATTCATCCCCGGCTTTGTTCTTCTTCTCCGCTGTCATCAGAAAGAAGTTACAGCTTAAAAGCTGCTTCAAGAATTATAGCTATCTAAGAAACCCTACCTGTAATTTAACCTGGAACTTCTCAATGTCTGCCAACTTCAGGTCACGGGATTGTCTCATCCTTTCTATGGTTGTTGTAATCTCTGTCACCCCATTTCTCACCTGGGTCACCTTGGTGCCTATCTCTGTCTTTTTGGCATCCTGTTAAGTGGAAAGTAGAGGGACAGAAAAGTACAAGCATTTCTCTCCTGATTACTCTAACTCTTCAACCTGGTAGCATATCAAAGAGCACTTCCAAACAAATTGAAAACAGCAATAAGGTTTTAAAACTGCACTAGCATGTTTTGTCAACCTATAAGACCTGACAAAACTTGAAAGTTTATCAGTGTAGTGCAATCCTCTCAAGTAATACCTCAACAAAGGTCATGTTAACATGTGAAATATGCAACTTCAACCTCTATTGCACTGGCAGAAAACATACTTTGCACCATGACCTGAAATGTTCCATAAATTTATCTATCCATGTATTTGATTGGTGTTTTATGCTGTACTCAAGAATGTTTCCATAAGTAAGGTTTCATGTCTTCAAAATCTTTACACCTGTCTTTAAAAACAACATAGTTCAATACTTTCTTTGATAATTAGTTATTATAGATATAACTAAAGACAGCATTGCTAAGAATGCAAAATCCTGGAGATGACACATGAATGTGAATAATGCATTACTCATGTCGTGCTCTTCAAGGAAGTGATCCAGTCTTAAGGGGCATGCCTAAGTTTCCAGGGGGAACTACTCTGTACTGCTCTGAACAGAGTATACAGTTAGTCAATAAATAACCCTATTTCACAGATCACTTACCAGAGCTTCCAGCTCACATCTGAGGTTAGCATTTTGTGACTTGATGGTTTCCAGCTCCTGATATTCACGAACTTTTTCTGCCATCAACTGTTCTTTTCTCTGTCGTTCCCATTCCATTTGTCTCTGACGTTCCAGCTCACGACGAGCAGCCTGCACATAAAAGGAAACATGTCACAGCTGTCTACATAGTTTACAAAAATTATTGTTTGTAAATTAAATATTCCATACACATGTTGCACCTAACAAATCAGGCTACAGCATTGGTACAATTATCTGTCTTATAGAATTTGTTGACACTTGATTAAAAAAGATGAACAAACCTCTCGCTGTTCCATCATTTTCTGCCTTTGTTCTTCTCGTTCTCTTTCAATAGCCCTCTGTTTTTCCATTTGTTTTTCTAATTCGAGTTGCTTCTTCCTCTCCCTTTCCAATCTGAGATAAAAATACAAGGAGTTGCACCTATTGTCTTTCAACAGTTTAATTAGTACATGTACCAAAACCACTTATTAACATCCTGGGAATAAAAAATTTTGCTTTGCTAAGTATCAACAAAAACTCTGGCTGACATCAATCAAATATTGCTGATGTCTGAGCCAATACAAATTTTTGTCTCTAGGAATGATGAACCTGGTACATAAACTCCCTCAAATTCCTCACAGTTGTAGCCTTACGTCCTGCCTCACCTCTGCCGTTCTCTTTTCTCCGCCTCTTGTCTCTCCTTCTCCAGGCGAGCTTCCTCTTCTCGTCTCAGCTGGTCCTGAAGTTCACGACGACGACGGTCTAACTCCGCCTGACCTTTGGCAAAGTTCTCTTTTCTTTTGTCTTCAAATGTTGCTGTTAATACGAAAGGATATTATCAAAGCATGGCTGTCACACTAATGAAGACAAATCAAAAATTCTACAACTCTTGTGCTTCCATAATGTTCCCTGCAGGTTGAATTGCCTGTGGCAAATATGTTTTGAATTTTGGAAATATTAAACTAAGCAACATGAGCCTAAGGTTGGTTTCTTGAAACTTTTGAAGTCTTTTGGATTAGGTAATTTTATGAAGCTGGGCCTCGAAACTCTAATTTTACAGCCATTTATGATAATATAATACATGTATTTAGTAACCACAGCTGTACATTCCAAGATACATGCTGTATATGTACTTCGCAGAAAGAAAGAAACTGAATGACAAAACGAAATCAAGTGATGAAGAGGCATGTAAAGAGTTTTACTGACCTGGAGTTATTTCTGGCTCTGGCTGAGTTTCTCCATTGGCAGGTTGGACAGGCATAGGAGGAGGCATCCCCATAGTCCCTAAGAGATCACCAAAGGAGTCCTTCTGGGCAGGGGCAGCAGCAACTGGAACCATGAAGGTAAACTACATGAAGAGGATGTACAGGTTCAGAATTTAAAGATTATACATAATTCTTACCATTGAAATTTCGATAGACCATGCATCTGGGGAGGCATGACTCTCCCAAGGACAGCTTTGCTTTGCCTGGACTCAACAGAACTGACAGACTGAACCAAATCAACAGTGCTTAAATAGCACAGCTTAATTATTTTTAGATTTATTTTTTTCAACTGCAGGTTTCATATCATTGTTTTCAATATTACTGTACTATGTGGAAACAAACCACAAGAAAATCATAGTGCCTGACTTAAATATACCAGCCATGGAGACTTGAAGACCAGGAGACCTAACACGTTTGATGGATTCAAGTGTTTTTACCTGATAAGGAAACAGACAGTGAGGTGAATTTCTGAACATGTATAACCTGCAGCTTGGGTCAACCATAGGATGGTGATTGATGCAGACTGATGTTGTCACAAGTTTACGCTACCTGAACTAAAGATGTCTTTGAACCATTTATACAAGCAGTAGAAGAGAAGGGAGTCTAAATCTTTGCTGTCCAACTTAAGGTATCAAAAAAACCCCAAAAATGAATCACAGACCTATGTTTTTAACATTCCTGTTCCTCTCACTATAATGCTAGCCACCATGGTATAAGTGAAATATTTTCCAGTATGGCATAAAACCCCAATCAAATAAAGAAATATATGAAATATATCTGTCTTACCTGGCATACTCTGCACCGGCATCTGTGGCTGACTGTGGGCTGGCTGGAAGCCCATTACAGGCCCACTGAAGCTGCCGGTGCGAGATTTAACGCTAGCAGGCATCAGCTCCTGTGGCAGTTTGGGGGGCAGGGGTCGGCCAGCCTTAGCCTGCTCTGTCAGGTGCATCGCTATACAGAACTCATCACATGTCA
Source organism: Acanthopleura granulata (assembly GCA_016165875.1). NCBI lineage: Eukaryota > Metazoa > Mollusca > Polyplacophora > Chitonida > Chitonidae > Acanthopleura > Acanthopleura granulata. Next base: position 24,535,782 of record JABBOT010000003.1, read on the forward strand.
GCTTGCCATCATTGTCAATATCAGACAGCGTCCTGTTTGAACATATGTAAACAGGTTGTATGTACACTGTGGAGTTATGAGTTCTACTGCATATGAAAACACACGTACATGTAAATGTGGAAGGGTGGACTTACATATTAGCAAATAATAATAACAACAAAGATTTCTAATATTTTTTTACTGACCTTGAATTGATGTTGCATATTTGGGTCATGAAATTAAGGGCTTTTACATGTAAATATGCAAGCTAGAAAACCACACTAAATTCTTCACGAAGATCAACTAATGTAAAAGTAAATTCAAAAGAAAGAAGCCTGAATGTTGAAAACTAGCATCAACACATTTTGGCCTCAGTAATGGACAGCTTAGTTGTTATGAAAACCCAATGCAAACCTTACCAGATCTGAGCCAGGATGGGATGGGGTAGTCCAGACTGCATCAGTATGGCTCTAGCTTCAACACCTGGAGAGCAAGAAAATCTCTTGGTCAGCACTTTTAAGGTCACCCTCAAAGTTCTACATTTGGTCAGATGAAATTTATTTATGTATTGTGTATTTGTGTATAGGGATAAAAAATATACCGATGTAAAAATCAAACCAAATCCGTTTTGGTGGCTAAAATGCATTTTAAGTATGAAATCATTGCCTGGATTATTTAATGAATTTTTTTCCCAGATATGAAAATTGCTGGAACAGTAAGGATTAACTTGTCAAGAGAATGTCAGTCTCTTCCAGTGTAGTGACAATTCCAATGACATTGAGTCCCTCACCTGTTAAAAATCCTCTCTTATTTCTGTCATGCATGTTGAACATCTGTGTAAACCTCAGCTTGTTTTGGTGCAGCATGGACCAATCACCAGCAGGTCTGTAACAGCATATTTATTTATCTGATCACTGTTCAACATTGTACTGATGAAAAGCTGCAGCTGAACAATCGAGATATGCTAGTTCAATCAAACAATCCATAATAATTTATTTATTTATTTATTTATTTGATCGATGTTTTATGATGTGCTCAAGAATACTTCACTTAGATGACAGTGGCCAGCGTTATGGTGGGAGGAGATCGGGCAGAGCCCGGGGGTAACCCAAGACCACGTCAGATGCGGCTGGAGACGAAGCCAGCATGAGCTACACTTGAACTCACAGCAAACGCATTTGTGAGAAGCTGCACTACTGTGCAAACCACCTAGGTCAAGGAGGCACCCAGTCAATAATGATTCACAAAGGACAGCAGAGCATTTCATCTAAAACTGAATGTAGTGCAACTACAGTGTCTACAGTGTTACAATGTTTCAGTGTTTATTGTATTTACATCATTATGCAGGGGTTTTTCTAGCCACTTTCTTGTAGTGGTAACCACAACAAGAAATATTGGAAAATTAAGTTTTAGACAAATTTTGTTTTGAGTTTTGATATAATAAATGAGTTTTAGATACATTTTACATACATTGGTGATATAAAAATATTGAGTTTTCTGATTTGTTCAAATTGAATTTCTATAAAGAAACCGGCTAGAAAAACCCCTGTAATGAAAAACTGGGAAAGGAACATTTTTAGATCCATAAAATGGTGCCAAGGGCCAGTTGCTGGGCACCTACTGGAGTATGAACCTAATGGCAATCTTTGATTAAAAGACTGGAAACCATCTATAGAACACTGATACAGAGGACAACAGATTTCTATATTTACAATGGTAACTCACTGTATCAATCATTTGTGGACATCAAATGTACAAATGGTGACAAAAAATGTTATACCTTGCACCAGTGCCAAATGAGTCTGTTCTTGGTTTGGCTGGGCCAAATCCAGCAGTAGGAGCTGCACCAAACCCTCCTGGCATAGCTACAACCAGAACAGAAGTCAGGTTCCATATATATGACTCATGTAAATGCTAGAACGGGGTAACTTAAAAGCTAATAGTTAAATGACAACTAATATATATAGGTGTGCATACAGCAATTATGCAAGACTTCATTAAAACAACATAAAACCATCATGCATCAGGTATTAAGTATACTGTTTTAAGTTTTAAATTAACAAAGGCAGATAATACAGCTTTACAAAGAAAAAAAAACTGCAAACACCATTGCCATCTGAACCTGATTACAGCAGTGACACAGAAATATGTGAAAAAAAAAGAAAAAAAGAATGGTACTACCATATTTACAGGCACATGTAAAGATTTCCAAATATGATTACAGTAATGCATAAGGTACATAAGACACAAAACAGCAACATGCCATGCAAGACAATATGATGAGATGACAAGTATGTATGGTTTTATGAACGATATTGATACTTCATGTAATACAAGATGTTAAATGAAGTATACAAAGCATTTGACGCTCAAATGAATACATACTTGAGAAGGCATAAGAGAATTCTTTAAACAGACTTGCAGCAGCAGACACTTTGACTAACTCCAGGCTGCCTTATGAGATCCAATACGAAACATATTGTAAATTCTGAATTCATCTACATGTACTTTGTATCTACATGTGTAATGTATTCAATCAAAAATTTATGATGTAGAACATTAAAGCAAACTTTAAATCTTCATAAAATGGATGAATTTACTAAGAAAGCACTCTCACTATGTACACTGCACCATGCTTACATGATAGAAGCCAAAGGGGCTGAAGACTGCTGGCATAGAGAGCTGTATATTGTGATGTTGGTACTCACTGGAGAAGCCTGTCTGAGGCAGACCATTGTGCATTCCAGGCTGCATACCCATTACACCCGGCCCCATCCCCAGAGACACAGGGGCCATCCCTAATGTAACAACACAGATCATACAACACCAATGTACCAGACATATACAACACACCCATACCTTGATTCTCTGAAATCAAGAATTACAGGTGAGAAACAATACCCAAAAACTTTACACTGACAAAAATTAAACACAAAAAACCACTGAAAGAAAAAAAAAGCACAACAATAGACAGAATACATGTATTTTGTATGAAAAAAACTGGTTGGAACTTTCAAAGAAATAAAATGTAGTTTATTGATTTAAAATCAAGTAGCCATCTAAGAAAATAAAAACTGAATAAATTGAAAAGTAGGGAAAGTTTTCTATAACATTCTGAGACACCCGCAAAGGTCAAGAATTAACAGTAAGCAAACAGATACATAGGAATCCACAGCTCACCCATGGTCTGGGGCATCCCCATAGCAGGGCCCATGGCCATTCCCATACCCATTCCCCCCATGGGTGCTGCCATGGGGGCAGGTGCTCCAAAAGATCCTATCACTGGACTTGGGTCAGCTTTCAGGGATGCAGGTAAAGTCTTCGGAAGCTCATAGCCCTGCAATTTCTTTTTGATTAAGTGCATGGCAATAGAGAACTCCTTCTTGTCCATTTTCCCATCGTTGTTGATATCTGCCAGATTCCTACCAAAGTAACATGTGTACAAGACGTGTGATTATGGAGATACATGTACATGTATTATTCATAACGCTCTCCTTTAACCTGTTTGTAAAGGTAATATCCCACACAGAGAATAAAATCCTTTTGATGATCAGCATTCCTGTCTGTCAAGTGATACTATGAAAGGGTTTTGTGGTAAAGATTTTGATGAGGAATTTGAAATGACGTCAACTTTCTTCATCTGGCACGAGTAATGCATGTTAGTTCATCTACCTGTACTCAAGAACGCCAAGAAAATCAGCATCCTTAGACAATTCCCAAAATATGAAATACTAATAAAAAGTCTGATTCCAGTTCATGCCATGCAAAATGCTTTTAAAACAGGATTGTCTTTCAAGGAGAACAGTGACAAACTTAAACATACACAGTTCATCTGAAATCGCAAAGCCTCTTGTTAAACATACCATATCTGGCCCAGAACTGCAGTAGGAAGCCCAGATTGCATGAAGAATCCTTTAGCTTGTTCCCCTGAAGATCAAGAGTACACAAGTAAGCCTAAAATGACACATCCTATAATCATAACATATCAAACAATTATCTTTAAACAATGTGTCACTACAATGGAATATCTCTATCTACAATGTGCATATATTCTGCTACCAATTTATATCTAATAAAAGGGAAAAAAGATAAGTCATTCTTCTTTAATAGCCAGAATATTTGTACACAGCAAGCAATTACATTTCTCAAGTAAGAGGTTTTCATTGTAGAGACGAGCCAGTTCATATACTTACCACTGATAAATCCATTAACAGGCTTCAGTGTAAAGAACTGGGCATCGTGCTTGACTCTCTCATCGCCTGTCACTCTCCAATCAGCTGTAAAAACAAACAACATAAATGTATACTGTATACAGTAACTATGCATTGTTACATGTTGCTCTTACTGTTCTTGTAAACATCTTTCTCCAAAACATCAACCATAAACAATTTCCAGAATGCAGGTCTCTCCAAAACTACATGCCTGATAAAAGTCACTGTACTTCTGAAGAATTAATGAACATTTCAATGATGAGATTACTGTCGTATAAGTAAATATTACAATGTAAAAACAAACTTTAAAAATGAAAGCAATGTGGGACATCATTCATTTCTGGGCAGGTCTAACAAACCATTTTTGTACCTAAAATTGTAATTGGTTATCATTTTCATGACATAAAAAAAAACAGTTTTTAGTTTAGTAGGATTTCTGCTCTACTCCGTCAAAACATTCAGCATTTATTTGTAGACATATTCAAACTGAAGCATTATTTATCTAAAATGTTATGGAATTCCACAGTAGTAAACATAGTCAACATCTGACAAGACGGATACTTACCTTGTGACCCTCCAGCCATCTTAAAGTCTGTCCTCAGGAAGCCAACTTTGGTGTCAAATTCTGCTTATGTTCAAAGAAAGGTACCAATGTTGTTATGCAACTAGCATTACTCATTCATAAGAGTCATAATTTAATAGGAAGCAGACGAATTGAGGCCAGCAGTAACTTGTCATGGCATCAGTGACTAACGTTTTACCAACAGATGATACATGTAGATCTGAGTGTTCATGTTAAGTGGTGACCACTGAACTAAAGGTTATAGTTTACTTATTTATTAATTATCTGTATAGCATTCTAAATTATGATACCCGATGAAGCCTATTTTTATGAACTTCTCTGTACGGTTTCAGGGTGTCATTCAGACAAGTCTATTCAGTTAACTGCCAAGAGACACGTGAAATGGAAAGTGCCCACGGTTTCACATACATGCACGTGAGTAATCCTTTCTGGATAATGAGACAAAGATATGACAATGTACACTCAGACAAGTGTGGCAGCGTGATGACTGGTGCACTAACGAGCTCAGCAGAGTGTGGTTAAGTTCACAGAAGACACATAACGTTAATCATTGACTACACCATTCATATGGATCAATGAGGGGTCTGTGTGTAAATCAGCCTGGCCACTGCAACCTGGACAAACATAGATGATTTTGCCAGCTATGAAAGTTCTTCACACCACATTTCCCAAAGTAATAAACTGTTGTCTTTCCAGAAGATAATGCATACCAGATATGTTACTTGTGTTCAAGAGTTTAAAACAGAGAATGAGGTCTACCTTTATAATTATCACGATTTTAAGAACACATATGAGAGGAGGAAAGGATTGAAAACAGCTGATGACTTTCAGAATACTAATGTTGAATGCTCTAGGAAAAGCATAAAATAATTTATTTAGCTGTCAGCAAATGATGGAAGCTGCAAGCAAGCTGTTTGTTGAGTGCTTGTCTTTCCTTCTGTAGGTGACATGAAACATGAGTTCAATCCCAGCCTTGGACAAGAAATTTTCCAGATTCTCCTGCTTTCGTTATTTCTACAGACTGGGGCAAGTAAGCCATCAACAGTGCTCTCTTGTGAGATACTGCATGAAGTTACCTCAAAATGACATATGTCACACATGTGAGAGCTTGGCAGCAACTTGCCAAAGGTCAGTGGTTAACTCTAGGCATTCCATTATCCTCCACCCATACAAATGGATGCCACTGTATAAGTCTTGAGTATAGGGTTAAACAGCAATCAATCATTCACTCATGTTAGCAATCATTAATTAGATGCAGTTCTCACGGGCTAAAGCACAAGATTTGTTGACACATTATTTTTGCACACTAAACTTGCAGAGGTGCATTCAACAATATACAGTCAGCTTACACAACTAGGTACAGAAACAGGATTCAAGTTAATATGCCCAGCTCAAAAACACAGTGTCTGGTTGAAGAGACACAGCTGGTGTAAAATGGCAAATCCACCGGTATCAATGAACACCCATTTTTCGTCACCAACAATTCCACATCAGCCTGTGCGATGACGTTTTCTAATACAGCACGCATCTGCACTACATTCTAGAAGTCACTACGCGAATATCTTTCTTAAGAAGTACTTAGCGTACATATGCATATGAATATCCACATACTGGCATACTCACTGACGAAATCACATCATTATCAAATTATGCTGCAGCGCAAGTGCACTGCATCTTCAGTCAGGTCACAGCGACTGGCCCGTCGACGACGCCCCGGCTTTCTTCTCAAAGAGATCTACCATCAAGATTGTATCAATAATAGAAAAATGTCCCCCACCAGGCGATCACTGGATACCTGCACCTTTCCTTGCTACTCACACTTCTTTCTCAGAGGCTAAATTACACGTTTCACGCGAAACTTCGGGAAAACAAAAATAATTATTTTCGCAGTCATTAATTTTTGATAGGGGGCGTGATGAACCGGAAGTCGCGGTCTGTATCTGCCTTCGTAGTTATTTAACACACTCGAAACGTCTTTTGCGAAAAAATGATGAATATGTTAAGTATTAATTACCTTTAATTTTAACACATCTGTCAATTGCATTACAACTTGGTCTGTATCTTTTCTTCGTTATTTAGTCTTCTTTTTCCACTGTTTCGTATTTCATGGGAGGGTCTGGACGAGGGAGGTGTCAAGTGCATGAAGATACCACAACCATGAAAAGTGTTTTCCTTGAAGTTGGGACAGATGCAACCACTGCAAAATTTGTTCTCAAAGACAATGTAATTAAGCTATTTGATTCAAAGAGATTATTTTTTAGCTATAATGTATTTAGAACATTAGTGTAACATTTATGGGAAAGATAACAAGTAGGCCTTCATTAGCTGCAGAATATCAGAGCACAGTGACAGCCCAGAGTAGGAAACACACGATGAACATTTGTGTATAAACTGACGCCAAAGTTGGTGTCATTTTAACAGCATTTGTGATGATCCTCTACTGGAAACATATGTCATATAGCTTGATTTATGAGCAAATTTGTTTGTAATGTTCAGATGTACAAAATTCCAAATGAACTGAAACTCCAGTTCGAATAAATGAACGATTGAGTTGTGTTGTCATTGTGTATTAAATCAGCACAATGTTATGTTGTCAGGTTGCAGAGCCAGTTCCAGAGAAAAATGATGTCCTGGTGCGAGTTAAGGCTTGTGCTTTGTCAACTGTTAACATAAAAGTAAGGTATAAACATCCATATGCCAGTACTGGTACTGTATCAATGACAACACTGGCTAGCTGGCTGTAATATAAATTGTCCAGTGCAGAATCCAAAAGCAGACTTTTCAATTAAATTAACACTTGTAATGAGATTTGAACACTTATTTTGTACTCAGGGCACAATGATATAATTGTGAACATGTACCAAGTCTTCTGTGTAGGCACACTGATCTGTTTCAATTTTTTTTACCGAAACTAAAATATTAGCCGTATTATGAAGTAATTTACAATTTAAGTGATTTGAAAATTGGTGTTGAAGATTCTGTCACTGTTCTATAAGTAATGTTAACACTCAGTATTCATCAGAACCAAAATGAGGATGTTTCTTCAACATAAATATATAATCATATGGAAATATTTAACATGTTTGAACATTTATGCACATGTCGCCCTAACAAAAGTTGCCTGATCTTGGGAACTGAGCTCTTAGGTCTTAGGTCCAACTTATTTTTGTGATGTGTGACTCCTGGAATGCTGAGGCTTGGTGGATGTTATAAGATCATCTGAAATCTCAAATAAGGTGGTTCAGTTATAACAAGTGATTATTTTTATTTATTTGATTGGTGTTTTGCACCATCCTCAGAAAAATTTCCCTTAATATGTGACTGTGTCAAGCAGGATTCCGAGCAAAGCCTGGGGAAACCCGCGACCATCTGTAGGTTGCAAACAATATTTTCCACTTACCGTCGGAGAGGAAACCAGCATGACATGGACTTGAACTTACGGAGAGCACATCGGTGAGATTTATTTATTTAATTGATTGGTGTTTTATGCCGTACTCAAGAATATTTCACTTATATTGCGGCCAGCATCATGATGGGAGGAAACCGGGCAGAGCCTGGGGGAAACCCATAGCCATTTGCAGGTCACGTACAGTCAGAGAGAAAGCCAACATAAGGTGGACTTGAACTCGCAGTGACTACATTGGTGTGAGGCATGGGGTCATAACGCTGCGCAGGTGCACTAACCTCCACGGCCACATTTGTGAGAGGCACTTGCGCTAACCACCACAGCTAATGACTCCCTGAGTTGAGGATAGAAGGAGAGAGAGTGCTGAAAGAAATTTCATGAAAGTGGACTTTGCTCTGCTGTTTTCTTGTGCACTTCTGTGCACTTCCGTGGGCAAAGGTCTCTCTAAAATACTTAAACCTTTGGTATGTCAGTGTATTGGAGGATATTTTATGACCAAGAGTTGTTTCCCTTCTTCCACCCATGGCACATTTTATGACCAAGGCTTATTCTCCTTCTCCCCACCCCCCTCCACCATTGTAAACTGTCTTTGGTGCATCGTAATATATGCTCATCATCCTAACATGTGTATGCTTAAAGAACATATGTCTAGGATTGAACGAAAAAAAAATATTCTCTTTCTATTTTTCAGGTAATAACTGAAGTGTTTAAGAAGAACCCACGGCAACACTACCCAGTTGGTCATGGAGTGGCAGGGGTGGTTACTGTGGTGGGGTCAAATGTCACCAGTGTCAAGGTTGGACAGGAGGTTGTAGGTAAACAAGCACAGCAGATGAAAATCTTTTATAAACTATTAATGTAATGTAGCGACTCATTGTGTGACTTTGGATGTAGGGGATTTATTATCTTTATTAGCCACGTTGAAAATGCTCCAGCATGATTATGTCTGTATGGATTGTCTGACATATTCCATGTTGACTATTCTGTAGGAGTGGTATACCTTGACAGTCACTACAGTGGGTGTGCAGAATACACAGTATTCCAGGAATATGATGTGGGTAAGGCATTCATTTGAAGACTGAAGGGTTTCCATTGCCCCTAGTTATAACCCATGTCAGTATATCTTGCAGCCTCATTCTCAATGTACTGTAGCGACTAGACAAATGGTTTTCAGATGTGTTCTGTGTTTGTTTGATGTTGATAATGATAATGTACTTTGCCTGAATTTACTTTGTGAAAATAAGTATTTCTGACTCTAAGTCTGTATCTGTTGTCCACTCTGTACAGTTCTCTACTGAAGAAATCACATGACACATAACTTCACCTTAACATTACATTGTAACAAAAATGAAATAAATAATTTACTCATCATCAGAATATGAGATTACATGTTGATTAGAGTAAAAAGATAACAGTTCTACAACACACCAGGACTCCATACATACTACATTTGGCACCATTGCCTTGCATAAGATTTCATGAATTTGTAGCATACTGTTTGTAAACTTTGTAGCTAACAAATTATGAGTATTAGGTGCCTCTGCATTTAAAGCTGCTCATATATGTTTCCAAAATACCGCTACAAAGTAAAGCCTGCTGTAGGCTTATACACCCTCATGTTTTTCACTGTTGATATGGTGTCTGAAAGTAAGCATGCACTATGTTCTTGATGTCTCGTATACATGTACACCCCTACAAGCAATTGTCTCATTCGTGATATGGTGTTACTCAGTGCTGATTGGCTGTATATTTTCACTACCATCTAGTGAAGAAGCCTGACATGTTGAGCTTTGAGGATGCTGCTGGGATGCTGGGGGATGCTGTGAAGGCCTACACAGCCCTCCACTACTCCGCTCACATCTGTGGAGGGGATACAGTACTAGTCGTGGATGGGGCCACTCCATTCGGCACCATCTGCATACAGTTAGCCCAGCACTGGGGAGCCAAGGTGAACCATCAGTCATAGTAGAATAACTGGAACCAGTATGGTATATGACTAGATTTAGTATTGAAGAGAGAGCCAGAGGTGGTATTGTGAGAAAGATGTACTATTCCTAGTCTCAGTGCACATGATTTGTGGGTTCAATCTTGGCCTTGGACAGAAATTTGTTGGTTCATCTAATGTTATTGTTGGTGGGGTTTTGTTGATGGATAAAGCAAGTGATTGGCCCCTCTGTGGCATCCTATGATGTGGTCTTACATTTGATGAAGAGCACTGGCCATCATTGAATATGTGAAGAACTCATGGAGCATATTAAGTAGCAATGAAATATTAAATAAATATATTTGTATATAAATCTCCTGAATAGGAGACAAGTGCTCTAACCATGTCATGCATTGTGAGATGTTGGTCTCAGCTACAGGCCAATAGTCTTACAGTATTGAATACAGTTGACTGACATACAAATAGGTGCATGCTGGATAAATTTTTTATCAAGATCTATGACAGTGAGTTTAGTCCTGTACATACATATTCGTCCATGTTTTTAAATGTGGTACTGGCACATGCGGATGTAATGTTGTCCAATTGCAGGTCCTTGCCACCTCCAGCACACCTGCCGAAAAGGATTACCTGAACAGTTTCCAGCCTCCATTAGGTGAGTATATGGTTGACAGCAAGATCATTACCATGTTCACAGCTTCAGTAAACATTTGTCACTAATGAAACATTTCGGTTCTTGTTTGCCTGGGTATGTATGTTTAAGTTGCTTTTACATGATCCTGTGCTAAATGGTACAGGATTTATCTGGCGGTCCATATGGAATATAAGAACAGATTCTTGTGCTGTTTTTGTGCATTCACAATCATAAAAACAGAGACATGTTCTGACAAATGGAATCTGCTTGAACTGAAGGAATACTCTTATAATATCCAATAGCTGTTAAATTGTCAATATAGGCCATTGATGGTTGCTTTAAAATCTGGCAAGACCTTGATATCTTCCCAGGTGAAATTGAAAAAAAAGTGTTAAAAAATGAACTAGCATTCCTGTATGTGGATTCCCCTGGTAATCAGCTGATGTACACATATGTTTAAGGGAAATAAAAATACAGTAACACTTTCTTAAGTGAACATGAATTCACAATTTCTCTGTTTCAGCCCATGTTGTTGACTTGGGTCACAAAAGTAACATGCTGGTAAGCAGTGTAATGGAGGAGACAGGAGGGTTAGGGGTGGACTGTTTTATAGATCATGGAGGTAAGACCTGTTTGCCGTAACAGCTGATGTTGTTCCTGATTCCTCATCTAATAGGTCATGTTCTCTTTGAGCAGTAATAATGAAAACATTTAAAATCATTGAAAGTACACAGTGTGTAAGAGACACACGCACACTTCCTGTTGGTTTAGGTAGTCCTACATAAATTTAGTTGGAGACCACTTACCTGCTGTCTGTATGACAAACACATTGAGCTTGCTCACTGGGTGAAAATTGGAGCATAACAGGTGAGAAAGCCTGTTGATTCCTTGCCGAAGGGGCACTTGGTTTTCCTCCGTCTGTAAAAATGATCTTTGTAGATTGTTCCTGAGTAGGACATTGAACAGCGATCAATCAGCTTAATAATTTGTGCAATAAAAGTTGTTTATTCCTGAAGGTTCCTTTACGACTGATAGGCAAAGTAAAGTCAGGTTCTGCGCTTGGAAACGTCGTCTGTGGCTGTGTGGTGACTTTGTTGGAAAGTTTGCGAAGTATCGAGAAGTATCGAGAGAGTTCCCCTCATTTCAACTAGGTTCCACCTGGCTTTCTTCCACCATTATGCCGACAAGCATGCTGCAAGTGAAATAATCTTGAGCAAACTGAGTTAAACATCTATTAAAGCAGAGCAAAAGAAGTACATATACATTTTGTCAAGAATATCGTTTATGTTCTTTCCTCAGTGCGTCTGTTTAACACAGAAGAGGACATAACATCCATGGGTGAGCGGTATGAGTATCCAGTGCCCCATAAGAATGATGTGATATCTTGCCTGGCAGTGGGATCACGCTGGGTCACTGCTCAGATGAGTCTGCAGGTGGGTCAAGTACTTTGGTAGGTGAGGTAATTTATTAGCCCAAGTAGTTTGGTAGGTCATGTAGTTTGGTAGGCCAGGAAGTTTGGTTGGTCAGAGTTGGGTAGCTGAGAGGTAGTGAGGAAACTGAGGTAGTTTGGTAGGTCAGAGAATCTGGTAGCTGAGGTAGTGAGGTCACTCAAGTAATTTAGAAGGTCAGGTAGTTTGATTGGTCACATTGTTGATTAGCTCAGGTAGCAAGGAAACTCAGGTAGTTTGGTCAGAGAGTGTGGTAGTTCAGGTAGTGTGGTTGGTCAGATTAGCTGAGGTAATTTGGTTGGACAGGTAATTTGCAAGTTCAGCTGGTTGGCTAGATCACCTATATTGTGTTATTTGCTTTGTAATCTTCCAGTCAGAGCCTTTCTGCTAACCAATTGCAACAGGTTCTCTGTGCACATCTCCAGCTTACTCGTTAGCAAGGCACACAAGGGTGTTGGTTCCTCGGCATGTTTTTCTTCACCCTATGTGTGACCACAGTTTGAAGATGTAGGAGAGAAATAATGTAGAACATGGACTACATGTATGTGATTTCCTAACCCTTCTGGTTCATAATAAAGTCCCGAACTTGCATTTGTAATGCACACTGGTAATATCCATACTATTAATATAAAGTTGAAATATGTTTAATATTTGATGTCCCAAATTGTACCTGAATGATTTTATGTTTCAGCTTGACCCACCAAATTCCCAGCAGTTGTTTTTACGAGGGGCCAATCTGTGTTTCCTGTTTGACCAAATATGGACTTTGTCACGAGCTCAGCATGGACGTTACCAGCGTATCCTTGCCTTACAATGTCTGCACCTGACAATTACTTGTCTACATCCATTATTGGGGATACAGTACTGGTAAATGTTAAACCCCACCTCTTGATGTGAAGTCTCTTTAGTATGATAGCATGACTAAGACAGATACATGGACAGGATTTGGTCTGATAACTTGCAAATCTCACTTAAATGCATGAATTTCAAGTCGGCTACTAAGAACTGTCTAGAGTCACAGTGCTATGTTTGAAGAGTGTCTTGCTGTAAATGATTTCCAACTGAGCTCTCAAATATGGGTCTGGTTGAGTGCTGTGTGTTCGTTCTGTCGCAGTGTTAAAAGTTTAATTAGTGTCTCTCTTATGGAATGGAATATGTTGCCTTAATCATATTCAGATATACTCCATGACGCCGCAGAAAAGATAGACAGAGGAATTGTCAAGTAAGGATTCTTTCAACTTTGTACTCATCTGAAGATGTTCTACATCTATTTCAATTCTACTGAAACACTTATAATTTAGAAATAGACAAACCGTGACTTGTTTATGATTGACTAAGCCATTAAACTTACTGAAGGCAAGAGAGTTGTGTGAAATGTTCGGTTAACACTTTAGCCAATGATTGAGTGAATGTCTTTCTGCCATATCAGTCACATCACAGTCAGATATATCATAGCAAGTGAAATTGCAGACATGTGTAATGGAAAGTTACAGCATCACAAGACCATGTTTATAATCTTGGTAAGATATCGAAATATTTGTTTTCAGGGTGAAAGTTGTTCAGACTGTGTCCCTGGATAATGCTGTTCAAGCTCTTCAAAAGCTAGATGACTTTCGAATTGGAAAAATTGTTGTTATACCTTGATGGTAAAGCTTCTCGTCGTTCACTTGAATGTGTATATGTATGTAATATACAGCTGTGAAATATATGTGATGTTGAAAGCCATGTACTGAGTTACACCTTAGTTTTCTTGAAGCATGGGTTTTGCATAGACATTGTCTGATTATTGAGGTACATGTACCAAGGTTTTGAACTATTGGGTTATTGCTACTCCAGTCATACTTAAACTCTGTTGTCCAGTGAGGTCCTGTGTGATCCTAGCATGGTTGTTAATCATTATTCACTACAGTGCTATTCAACTGTATTATTTATACATCAGAGAAATCCCAGGATTTTTGTCACTGATAAGTGATATTTCACTGGAGTTGAATATCACTTTTGTTATTACATTTTCATATTTCACACCCATAGGCTGTGACATCTAAAAAGAAACATTTTGTTTCAGAATTTTTTCAAACTGAGCTCAGTAAGAAGACATCATAATGCAAGTTTAGTCAATTGCTACATTCCTACATCACGCAAGGAGACACATCACACTATACATAGGACTCTGAAGGCCTAAGCTAAAAATTTTGCATATACCTCCCTTAACTAGACAAAACCATGGTGGTGTTAAGGTATGAATAGTAAACAGAATATTGCAGTGAAGTTTGAATAGCATAAATATTGTTTTAGTGAAAGGTGGAAGCCCATGAGACGTGAACAATATTTATGCTAGTCAGTCTTCACTGTGCAATATCTTCCATGTAATTGTGTAATGCTGTAAAGCAATATCAAGATCACAACCACACTATTTCACATCATACCTGATACAGCTCAATTTGGCTGCAGTTCTAACTTATGTTTACTGAGTGTGTGACATAAGTTTACAATGGTTTCCTACACCTCTGAACCAAATAGCGGTTGAAAAAGTGAAACATTCATCTCTTAACATGGGCCAATCACTTAACGTGGTGCAAAAGCACAACATGACGTGACTTTTGTGGGATGTTGCAGCTGTTGCAAAAAATAATGCTCATTATTTGATTGTTGTAAATTCAAACTCCAGAATTTTTTCACTTGTACTATGGCATTCAGTTTTTAGGGTAGAGAAAAGCCAAGTCAACCATGGAAATGAGGATAAGCATATCCACATCATCATTGGTGGAAGACGACAAACTTCTTCATCCATTAGAATACACAAATTCCCAGCCACATAAGTCTCTCAGCTTTTTGTCACCAAGGCCCTATGAACAGGAAGCTAGAAAATCTAGTAATTCCCTGCCCAAGGCCAGGATTGAACCCAGGCATCATGTGTTACGGTGATTGAAAGGGATGCACCTTAACCAATCAACCATGGCATGCTTCCATATGCATTTGTGAGAGCTAAGGATACAACAGATGACTGCACCAGCCAAGTGCTTGAGAATTTCATGAACCTGTGATTTCCACCTCTGAGGAAAAACAAAAACAAGTTTGCTTTCACTTCCTGTCTATTTTATTGTGAATAATGTATACAAGCTGGTCAATTACAATAGTCTTGGGTCTGTCAAATACAATAGCACTCTGACTATAAACTCTATGTTCATAGTAAACCCTTTAGAACTGAAATCTTGTGTCAGGTATAGATTCGTGTTCAAGAAAAACATAGTAACAGTGTAAATGTTGAAGAGTCTGAGACTAATGGCACTGTCATCACACTGCTTCTTTGATCAGGTTTGTGTAGTTCTTTATCTTGGTAGCCATGGACATGTCCACATACTTGTCCCCAATGTTCACCACCATGCCGCCAATCAGACTTGGATCAACCTGAGAGTAGGAATTACAAGCTTTCATGTATTTCCAGCTTACTTCAGAAGCCTGAGATTGTCTAAAGCATCTTAGAAGAGAACTTTTGCAGTAAAAGAAAATGAATTCTATCTTATAACACTGACACATGGTCTTTGGTTTCCAAAATAAAGTGGGAAATTGGCCATTTTCCTCATTACAAACAGCTCAGTGTTATATCTACAAGCCTTGCCACATGCTTAACAACGTTTTCTTAAGCAAAATCTGAATTTGAAAGGAAAAGACATGCCCAAGATGGCCAATTTTAAATGTCAATGCACAGCAAAAACAAAATTTATGAAAATGTTTTGATGAAATTAGTAAATTGATGTCATGCGTTAGTAATATTTCACTTTTCTGTTTCTCATTTATCAGTGAAGAAAACTTGAGCACTGCCATCAACCCCATCAACAAAAGCCCAACCAACCTGACAAACACCAAAGCTGATCCAGTGTGAACTACACCCAATCCAGTGACTTTTAAAAATACCATGTATGTAATTTACCTGGCATTCAAGCTGCAAAGTTTCTCCCTTCTTGAGAAATCCTTGTAGAGCTGACTGTAAATCTTTTAGATTTCCACTGTCCAGGGGCTATCAAAAGATGTTTACATTAATTAATTAAAGGCTGTATTGCCAAGGAACATTATCCTATGAGTCAAATATTACAAATCTTAATTCTATCCTTGATGCCCTTTAACTGTTTGTGCACCATCCATAGGTATCAAATTCCTCTTGCTATTAAGTAGCAGTCCCATTGTGAAAGCTCAAGCATGAAATATTTCATTCTACACTGCATAATGCCTCTTAATGCTGTTCTGAAAGGACAAGATCTAATTTAGTGATGACAAGTTTGGGATACTGACCTTGGCAGTTGTCACAGTGCAGGTGACCTCTCCACGATGAGCACTCATCATTTTCTGGTAAGCATTCAGGACACCCTGTAGTTTGTTCAACCTGCCATTTTCAGCCATAGTAACTGAAATAAAAATGTGAAAAAAGATTACATGTAACAACCTATTTTATACGCTTGTATGAATATCCACTATCGTTATTATATAGTAAAATAGGAGAGGAAAGTTTGAAAGCCTTACCACACAAGTTGACAAAGAGATTGGACATCTTCTGTTTGGCAAGAACATCTCCCAAGACAGCTGGAAAAGCAAAGTTAAACATACACTGAGTTGACACATAACTATGCAGCTCTGAAGCATGCTAACACAAAAGGACAGTGATGGTGCAATAACACTTATTTTCACATATCAATTATGAAATTGCAAACGTTACACAAAAAAATTTAATGCAATCGTACATCATATATTTGCTGAAACACAGCATAGCAATGAGGCACTTGAATACTTACCTTTCTTTTCTTGTCTTTGCAGAGAAGGATTAACAATGTATTCTGATAAATGTACGTCCTTCTTCAGTAAATTCTACAAAATATAACAACGAAGTCAATTTAACTGCTGCCAAAAACTAATCTAATTCAGTCCTGAAGTGACAAGCTTAGGAGTTAAACCACAGACATAGGCACCAACTGTTAACACATTTAGTAAAAGACAACCCAAGTACAACAAATACATTAAACTGGGAAATGAATGTGGCAAGCCAATGAATTCGTCACTGATTATCACTCCTTATAAATACATTTTTTTTCTGTTTTAATTCCAGAGAAACTAAAGTCTGATATGCTGTATTCCTACAAGTATGAAGGAAAGTATACAATGTATCAAGAGGATATAACACCTGGCTTCACATGAACAGTCATGTTACTAGATTTACCTGAAAGGTCTTGATTTCACTTTCCACAGCATCCAGCTTTTTCTCTTTAGAAGCAGCTGAGTACAGGGCAGTGGCATATCTCCCTTCTATGCCATACACCTGGATTGGGGGCTGCAATGAAATAAGATATGGACATTGAGCATTTACACCATTCATCCAGAGAGAACACAAAGAAAACTTGGAAAATACTCATGATCTGTCAAGCCACAGAGATGGAAATGGTCTAGTCTACACAATACACAGACAATATGACAACGTGCAACAATACTCTCCATCATCTCTTGCTCAAGTCATTTAGATGAGTAACAAAAACAAATGGAACCTAAAAATGAAACCAAGCAGAATTTTAATTTATCTACTTTTCTTGAATGCATAATTTTGATTGGTGTTGTACATTTTACTCAACAATGTTTCACTTATACGATGGCAGCCAGCATCATAGTGAGAGTAAACCAGGCAGAGCCCTGGGGAAACTTACAACCATCCGCAGGTTGCTGGTGGACCTTCCCATGTACCACCGGAGAGCAAGACAGTATGAGCTGGGCTTGAACTCACAGTAATCACAATGGTGAGTGGGACTTGGGATTACACCGCACTAGCGTGCTAACCCCGTTGGCCAAAGAGGCCCCCTTTAATGCACAAAGATCTTAGAACCCATTGCAATTTTCAGCTTGGCTTACTTACATTCACCAGCGCTCTGGAAACAGAGGATGTGCTGAACTGGCGCACCTGTAAAAGAGAGCATAGTATAATTGAT
The DNA here is from genome assembly GCA_016165875.1 of Acanthopleura granulata. NCBI lineage: Eukaryota > Metazoa > Mollusca > Polyplacophora > Chitonida > Chitonidae > Acanthopleura > Acanthopleura granulata. The sequence continues at coordinate 24,553,951 of JABBOT010000003.1, forward strand.
TGATTGATTGATGTTAACGACATGCTCAAGAATATTTCACATATATGATGCCTGCCAGGTTTATTAGTGGTCAGGTTTGGGGGAACATGAGTGCCTGAAGTAACTGAACGACCTATGCCAGTACTTTTAAACCCTGTTGACTTCAAGCCACAGACAAAACAACACAAGATGGATTCTTGCACGCAACCTCAGTGAACAAGCAGGGCTTGATATAAGGCATTTCTGAACCCAATGAAAAGATTTGGAAGTGAAAAGTTTTGGATCCCAAATGATAAAATATTCATACAATTGTGTTATTTGCCTATATAATGTTGAAACTGAAAGCTTAGTGAATCAAAAGGGTACTGGTATCCAAAAATATTCTAGCACAGCAAGAAGGCAAGAACACGAAGTCTGAACTAAGGTCTGTAAAATTGTGAGAAATATCACCCACTTCAAAACTGGAAGTTGATACCTGCACCTATTGATTCAGCCTGGGCGTGGCTACAACTGTGCTCCGTGTCCTGTGGAAGCATTATGAAGCCTGTTGTCAAATATTTTTTCAACATCGCCCATATGACTCACTGGTAACAAATATCTCCCAATTGTTCACCTGAACCAACCATTTACCACCATGTTGTCACTTGCATAAATCAATTTCTGCTCACAGCATCGTATGCACCCTCAGCAAAAACAAAATTATACAGGTTTCCTATCTCTCGAAATTGATTTGTGAGTGACAACATGGTGGTGAATGGTCTGTTCAGGTAAATGAGTGGATGATCTGTATTTTGTACTTAGTGAGCCTTGGCAGTTATATGGACAAACATGTTCATGGATCTGCCTTCCCTTGAGTTTCTACTGGACACGGAGTGCCTGTAAAGTTTACTTGTGATGCTTTCATTTACAACGCTGTAATTAGGTGCCACTGATGGTCCATGACGTTCAAGAATAAGTTTGGTTGGCATTTCGGGAGTCTCATGAGTTCACACAGGTTGCGGTGAAATAAAAGCAGTACTGTCGCATACTAACATGGCAGAAGACAGATTTTATGGTAGTTGCTAAGTTGGCCTTCACTCCGAACATGCTCGAGGGTCTTCATGAGCTAACACTTTGACGGTTGAGGAGTTCCAAATACATCTGCTGAATCTCCTAATGTAAAATGATGTCATTGGCTTATTCTAAAATAGAACTAAACCTACTGTCTTCATCAAACCTACGTGGAGATATCAGCTCTAAGATACATATCAGCCGTTTTGTTCTGCTCCTTTCAAAGTTCAACCGGTGCAAGCATCAAGTGATTTAGAATCATGTAACGACTGGATCTGTTTTCATTGTCAAAATACTGGGCGCTGCCATGCTGGCTTTTAGCGAATTTAGTTTGCGAGAACACCCTCTTGTCTCGCCTCTACCTGAGCTAACTTGTGAGGATCATGAAATGCCCAATGGGCTTATTATAATCGTGCAAGTTCACACGCAGTTTTCCTATTACTTTTTCATCATCTCCTACCACTTCTGCTGAAACTATCTGCGCCAGTAACATTCCAGAAAAACTTGAGGTGGCAGGGAGCTGAGTGGGTGGGTCTTGGTCAATGTCTGCAGCAACTTTTGCAAAGATGTCATGACCAATGCAGACATTATTTTCTGAAGAGGTCACAGGAGACTGTACAAGAAAGCCGTACCATTTAAGGACCATTGTGATAGTAACTTGTGTCGTAAAATGTATGCAAATGAGGGTGAAAATAGGCTAATTTCGTGTTTAGATGTTCTCCAAAATATTAAACGTCTAAGAGTTATGACATTCACAACAGCAAGTAACTTCGTTATCATGAAGTCAGAAGTGCAACAACGACATCGGTAAAGTTCAGTCAAGGTCAATTAAACATCATCAATCGATTTTAAATAAGAGACAGCTGATCCGATCAATTACATCGCTCATACACTGAAAATAAAGCTGTTAGACAAAATAGTGCATAGAAAAGAGTTCAAAAACCGAATGAATTTACCAAGTGTCCAAGCCTTATCGAAGCCATGATCGTGAAGGAAGTGCCTCGATGACCACGGAATTGTGGGACAACAAGGGCATTCTCCTGGCCCCGGTGTTTACCGCGCTAAGCAGTATAACCCGAGATGAAGACCGAGAAAATCACGGCCACAGAGAGCCGCTATCATTTACTCTTTACCAACAACGTGAAAGGCATGTGGTGAAAACGTGGATTTCACCGGCCTTCAATGGAATTCTAATTATCGATATCTGCTCGTGTGAATACAATGCCATCTTACGAACTAGCATTGATTGTTAAGGCCTTAAGCAGGGTAAGTGCTTAAAAGCATGAGTATGCAGGTGCACCGGTCATAGGATATCGATAGACCTAGGCAGGCAACATGGTCATGGCTGTCAGTATCCGTGAAAGAAATGTAAATGACATGCGAAACGTCCAGTGTAAGACAATAACTTATAACACAGATTCTCTACAATCAGCAAAGGTTTCTACAGCATACTTAGTGTGCTTAACGTCATGGGAATTGCCAAGCACCCTGGGAGTTGCTGTGGTACCACAGTCTTTCTTCTTACACAAACTTGTTCTAGTGTAATCATTAGCCTGTAAATGAATTACGTTAGACGTTGTATTCTAAGTCTAAATTAAGGCCACCCAGCGTCTAATTCATTATGTGTATAACTCTCTTCTGTATTCTTTTAACAGTTTTACAGAGGCTCCCCTTTCATGTAGTGATTAGGTTAATGGCTTTATTTTGGTTGGCTCTTTCTGATAAACAGGTCTATCATTCCAATTTTTAATATTCAAACACATGATGTCATCATACATAATCTGGGAAGTGTAATGCTATGGAATAAACTGATATATACATTCATAAATAATAGACATTGTGAAAATGAACTTGTAGATCTCTAGATTTACAGAGTAGTCATAGTAACCATGGAAAGGACTCAAACTGCAGTTCATCACACCAAACTAAGTAAAGAGTTTACTCAATGATTAACCTGACACCTAGAAACACCCACTTTGGCAAGACATTTTGTTTCAGATTTTACATAAGTTTCATTGTATGGCACTATCCAGGTGTTGACTGTTTTTCAGAAGAGTTGTGAAATAGTGACATACAATGTGTGGTGAAAGGGGCAACAGGAAAATAAGTAAAATTGAATATTCTTGAGTAAATCTGACACATATGGAGTATGAGTTGAATAAATAAGAAAATAAATCATGGTTTAAGGCTATCTTCTTGATGTGTAGAAAGCCTTTGCTCCTGTTAAATACGGCTGATCAAACACTTTTCCATAGACTTCATCGACTTTTGGTGTCAACAAATCGTCAGCAGCAACTTCCCCCCCCCCCCAACTGATAAGGTGGTCATTTGTGGAGTTAGTTGGGGAACGCATACTTTCAATAAATGTGGCCTACATATCAATCTGCTCGCTCCGAGTCACATGGGGATCTCTGTGGCGAGGAGGATAGCAGGCTAGTGCAACGTTATGGCCCAGGTGCCTCTCACCAATGCAATTCCTGTGAGCCCAGTTCACCTTGGCTTCCTCTCCGGTCTTATATGTGGGAAGATCTTCTAGTAACCTGTAGATGGGCATGGGTTTCCCTCAGGCTGGCCATCATGGTAAACATGAAATATCCTTGATTGTGGCATAAAAGACACCAATCAGATAAATAAGTAGATAGATCTGAGTAACATCACATGATCATGATGAATAGGTGGCCAATATGGAGCCTGCTCCAATATTCAGTGTGTTTATGAAGTTAATTTTGGTTTTGTAGCCTGAACTCAGCATTGTGCTGAAAAGAACATGTGAAAATATCATGCAGAGAGGAGGTGTAGTCCGAAACATGGAAAACCTTGGCCACAGGACTTTGCCCTTCAAAATGACCAAACATGGGCAGAGGCATACCACAGGAAAGTGAGTCTGAACGTTTTCATGTTTCTGAAATATTGTACCGTATTGATATCTACCCTAAGCGTTTAGTGCAAACTTAATTGTAATTCACAGATTGTTGGAACAGTTCATTTAGAAGGAAAATTTAAGTCACCAGAGGCTCATCACATTCATAACTGTAACTTTTGAAAAAGAATTAACTACTTACATTATTTAGGAGGAAAATAATCCATTTCATTTGTGTAAGCTGTGTGAAAAACTAATATTATCAAATTATACATAATTCTGAATTTTCCAGTCAGCACCAATCTGTTGCTTTTTAATACTGATTAGGTGGAGTGGAGGCAATATTTTTACCATTTGTCTTTGTGGTCTGTCAACATCTCTGTTGAGGTCCAGCTTTACTCCCAGTCTACTGGCGTAGTCATTGCCAAACTTTATAGTTAAAGCATAACATCCCAGGAGAGGATATATCTTTTATGTTAACAAGGAATGTAATTTAAATAATTTTATGGACATTTTATCCTGATTCTGGTTCAGTCTGAATCTGAGACTGCAGAAATATCATCTAAGAAGCAGGAATGTGCAAATAATTCAGCTGATTTGAGACTTAATGCATACCTTGATGAGCTAATAGAATCCAGTCTTGCAGTATTGGCCAAGAGGTATTGTTGTAGCGGGCAGCACCTGTCCGGTCATCTGACTCTCAGTCTGTCAATCCTTGTAAACCCTTAAGTTAAATTTTATAAAAGGATTGTTAACACTCTGTCTCTGGACCTGTTTCCGCCCAATTTCACGAAACTTACACCACACTTATACCTTGGCATGAGGAAGAACCCAGTTGATTTTCAGTGAACTTGACCTTTTTCTTCAAGGTCATTGGGGTTATTTAAGTTAAATTTTATTAAAGTCTTGATAACATGATATCTCTTTATGTTGGTGATCAAAGATTACCAAATTTGCATGACATGTAAATCTAAGGATGTAGATGAACCCTGTTTAATTTCAGTTTTGCATGATCAGTTGTTTGACCGTCTGGCCAGCCACCTGTTTGTGCGTGTGGTCATTTCTGGGTGAACTCTGTATCTGTTGAACAGTTGACTTGAAATTCACCAAAGTTATACCCTACTTTAATACACTTTGTTATGAGACAGAACACCATTGATTTTTACTGGTCTTATTTTCCTTGTCACACCTACTCTCCATTATTACAAACCTCTGTTCAAATCGTTGTAAAATATTTTTGTTTGTTTTCAATTTTACAGCTATTTCATTGTGAACTTTGACAGTGCGCCAAGTATACCAGCGGAACTAACTGACTTTTTACAAAGGGATGTAGACATTGTGCGACCAACAGTTTTTCTGAAAGATGATGGGTTTATTCCCCCATGCAAACAGACGGACGAAGAGTGTAACTTTGGAGAGAAGGAAAACCCCGACCACGAAAAACGCATCTGGAGGGGACGGATTCTCAGGAAATTAAAACTGAGACATTACGACAAAAAGAAAGAAAACCAAATGTGACAGTGATATTAGCATGTTTGAATGATTTTGTGCTTTGTAGATATCTTGGTTTCATAATATAGTTTGTCAAATATCATGAATTTTTAAGGCAAGTTATTCTGTCATTTTAATTTGAATTTGGAAAAATGGTAAAGAATTACACATATACAAATGCTGTTAGGATTCTCTTTGGATTTTTGTGATAGAGTTCATGATGAAAAATGTAAGAAATTGTGACGGGGCTTCCTTTCACTATTGGCCATGTTTATGGCGGCACTTCCGTTTGTAGCACCTAAAAATAAAAGATGGCGTCTTTTTTTGTTTTAACATAGAGCGATGAGCTAGGCTGCTCAGCTCCTAAATAATGAAGGAGGGACTGACGAAATTGTAGCGTGCATGTTTGCGATTGTCTGTACTTTGGCAGGAGACACAAGATAAACGGCTGAGTTATGAAGCAGCAGAACTCTGGCACTACTCCCTGGAAATAGAATGGAAGGTTGTATGGCTCCACTGGTATAGCGACGTAAATATCTGAGAGACGGTGGAGTTCACGTTGGACTAAATTCATAAGTTAATGGTCATGGCTCAAAGCACTCGCTTGTTGTGACAGCCAAGCCCTGGTATGGCATGTTAGAACCCTGATATCGCAGGTTGGGCTACGACTTTAAGTCTGGAGGTTCATCAGATTCGTGCTGAAGGGTGATTTTCACCTTCCATAAATATGACTGTAGCCAGGGAAGAATTCTTAAGTACCCTGCAGTGAACGCCAAGAGAATCAATTAAATAAATATATGCATATACAGTTTAGGTAAATCTGCATATTAACAGATTGCATGCTTTGAAATATACAAATTAACATTAAATTTCACCAGTTCACACTCACAAACAATAATGCATGGCCATGGTTAGGGGCCATGGTTTTTGTGGCTGAGAGGAAATGCCTCGCGTCACATAATTGTCTCCCCTGAATTGCGTGTATATACTGGATGGTGGCACATGTACAATCCACATTTATTGTGTGTATGTAGGTCTGGATGTTATTACACATTTTACATTCAGTTTCAGGTCTGAATGTAGTGCTGGGATGGCGCAAAATAGAGATTCTTTGAGGGTTTAATATGCAAAAAAAAAAAACAATAATTGAATGCTCATTAGCTATTTTGAGCTACATGGTCGCATCATTGGTGAAGAAATCACATACAGCTTCTTGGTATACCACAAGGCCCATCTAATGTAGGCTTGAATCACTCTGTGTGCAGACACATTTTGCTGGCACCTCTCACCAGTTTGTGCTGTGCGAATCAATATTAATAACGTTCTCCCAGTTACACTAATAAGTTAGTGTTAGTGATTGCATTTGATTTGGTATATATACAGTTAGCACCAACTGAAGACATGGAAGTGCTTGAACTTTTAATTTCTGGCCTTGACACTTCATATACATGTCCAGAATCTGCTTTCTATATTTGGGTGTAGGGCGTATGGTGTCTCATTGCCATTATCAGGGGCCTCTATGGCCTATGGGATTAGCGCGCTAGTGCGGAGCACTGACCCAGTTGCCTCTCACCAATGCTATCCCTATGCGTTCATCTTATGCCAGCTTCGTGTCCTCCAGTTCGTGGGAAGGTTCTTCAGCAATCTGCTTTCCCCGGGCTCTGCCCGTTTTTCTTCCACCACAATGCTGACCACCCTCATATAATTGGAATGTTCATGTTCTTAAATACCAAATAAATAAATAAATAAATAAACGTTTGTCACCTTCGTAGCATTAGATCGATGCCTTCTCAGTCCTCGCCGTTATCTGTGCAAAAGCAATGGCGGTTCTCGTACAAAATGTTCTGCTACCAAAGGTACTAAGACCATAGCGGTCTCCTGTCAGAGGCTATGGCGGTTCTTGTTGGCGGTACAGAATCGACGTTGGTTGATAATTTATCCGAACAAATACCAAAGCCATGGCGGTTTACCACTTGTCTTCTGTATGTTCGCACAAAAGATATGGCGGTTATTACGTGTCACCGATAGGTCTGTAAAAACGATAGGGGTTCTTGCGCGAAAAAGAACCCTATAAAATGTATCCCTCTCAATTTAGTAACGTGTATTTCACGAAACGCCCGACTTAAATCGTCAGCAGTTTGGGACAGCATAATTCGACCAGGCATTTTCATTTTCCTGACTAGACGTGGTGCCCCTAACTTTTGAATCTTAAAACTTTCGTCAGTGGCAAGGGCCCAAAGTTAAATAAGATATATTTGCTTGTTGTTTGACACTTTACTCCAGGCATTTTCACGTCTACACTATGGCGAGGTACAGGTATAAGCCACTATTACAAGGCTTCATTTCAAGACACCAGGGCAGTCATGAAAAATATGTGGGACCGTCTCAAACATAAGAAATCTTAAAAGGCTTCTTGTGAATGTTCACATTTGTTTAATACCAGATGTGTTGGTGTTACATTTTACCTGACCTAGACTATAAGTGTTAATCCTGCAATGTACCTTTTTTGTAAGATACATGGCTTAATCTGGATCCAAAGACGACATGGTCAGTTTGTAGCGCAGTCCCGCCTGATGCCCCCGCACAATGACAAGGCATAGGCATTCCACGCACATTAATTCTGTCCACTTGTACTGGATTTGTATATATATATATATATAATGTATATATATATAATGTGTATGTATGCCGGGTGAAGATACGCCCTCTCGGTGTATATGCAACTTAACTCAGTCAAGAAATGTAGCAGGATTAGGATCAGTGTCTCCTTATCAGTGAATGCAGTAACCATCCAAGCTTCACTTTCACACCTTTTATTCACAAGCAGGACGGACAATGACAGCTTGTCCGGCTTCAATTTCAAGACTAAAATTGGGAGCTGTAGAAGGCTATGCATTGGGACTGGAATTGCACGAACATAAAAGGATTTCAACATTGAGGGTAAAACCCTATCAGTGACGATAGCATAATACATGCAGATGCCAAATGGTGAAAGCGACCAGTTGTCAATTACCTTAGCCAGATTTTTATTGTACATACAAGGACTTTGGGAGGAACAATAAGATAAGTGACTGCTGAAAAAACTTGGCCCTCGGGGCTTAGGTTCGATTCCGGCCATGGACAGAGAACTGTTTTGAGATGTACACGCGCTGTTACTGTTAATAGAGGCCTTGGTGACAATACGCGTTCGACGACGCTAGTCTGGTCGTTTCCGCAGTCTTACGTTCGTTAAAGATAAGCATCTTTCTCTAAATTAAATGTGGAAGCCCATGTTTCACACGTGGCAATCAGTCAGTCAATTAGGTATAATTCGAACGGAATTCACCAACAGTCAATATACACTTTGTTGCCGAGGCGAAGTGACTTGGCGTGATGTGGTTTACAGGCGGTTGCCCAAAACCAAAGTACATACCTACATGTGTGGAACCATTTTACCAGAATTCTGCCATATTTGATTCAACATTCTGAAACAAATGACAAAATAGAAACAACCTTTGGTTTCACAGTTATGATTAATCTATTTCTGCCTACGTTACTTTGCGCTGTAGCTAATGTTCACTATGTCTTCCCGGCACGAAGCTAATTTAGTCAACCTGAATCTTAATGTGAAGCTTTACATGCATATCTATGTGCAAGCTACTTTGTATAAGGAAATTTTTCTCCCCAAGACGTGTAGTTGAGAACCAAAAGTATTGTGGAAATGGTACTTTTTTTCTGAACGGCGCACTGTACATAAGGGCAAAGTATGAAGGACATCTCACGGAGGTCACGCCATTCGCAAGGTTGTGCATTCACCAAATACCATTTAACCTGTCGTATACCATTACAAATAATTCAATACTAGACCACGAGCGCAATGACTACGTGCCTCGTGCTAGGTATCACGTCTCTGGCCAAGATTCAATGCATCACTGAACATCTTGACGCTTTTTTCTCTCGCCAAAGAAAAGACAAAATGCATGTAACATATACATACCACGCTTCAAGCCTTATAATTTTCCACCCGGTCTTCTTTGTGAATACTTGTGGGTGGAAACCTTGAAAGGAACCGTTAGTTTCTGGGCTTTTGCCAAATTCGAGCATGTATTAAGAGTAGAGCTATCAAGGCGGGTAAATCACGTTGGCGACCACACGACTATGAGTAAGACAAATTAGAACATAATCACTATAATAACGAATCCGATACTGGCATTAAAAAACATGTCGGGAAAGGTCTCCATAGTGTGTTCGGTTATGAAGTGAAATATATACATACATATTCAAGGTACATTATACAGCTATATGCTTCAGGTAATATTGATATTTAAATTGTATGCTGTCTGTATTTAAACTTAATGACGTAAACTGTCATTAACTGGCGTTCCAGACCAGTAATCCCGAGGCCCAATTTCATTACAAACCATGCGCCAAAAACTATATAAAGTTAGAAATTATGACAAATTAGTGGAAAGAGAAACAGTCAGCATTTTAAGTAATGATGGGAAGATGCAAGGAATGCTCAGTAGGCGAATGACTTAAATCAGCATGAAAACGTGTAGGCCTACCATGCTAGTTCATAAGTTCGCGTTAATCAACATATCTCAGTCACGCTTTGATTGCAACTGTTCCCATGTGGCTTTTTATGACGGAAAGCTGCTCACGTGTTGAAGGTTCTAGAAAATCTGGAACAGTTAGTTTTTCCGTCGTGCGCAAATTTGCGTTGGCTAGGGGATTTTAACCTCCTTGATCAAAGAAATATTGGGGGGCAACGTCCAAGAAAAAAAGACAACTAACCTATATAAAGAGGGAGATATAAACTTATCTGTTTCGTCCGATAACCATCAGTGTCTTGGAATGCAGAATCTGCCCGATGTAATTTGTTTGGTAGAATGACACATGTATTGTCCGCTTGATAAAGCTATAACAGCGTCGTCTTTATACAGAAATACACAGATCATGTCACACGGGCACCGGAGACTGATACCCGCACATGGCGCAAACCTTCCAAGTAATGGAAAACAAGATTTCAACGCGCGCACCTAAAGATAGCAATCTGTCGGTTATTTATCACCATGTTGAAGTTTGTTTGAAATCACCACTTTTTATTCCATTATACTACCATATTGCTATGTAATTACAGAGCGCGATTTTATTCAGTCCTAAATACACATCAAAGGGTTTTCGAACTTATAACTGGCCTCTCTGGCAAACATGCAACAGATGTCAACATCGATGTTTCAGACGATTCGCAACATTAGTTAGATTGAGAGTAGAGACGAAATGTAATGCATCATTGACATACATCTGTGTGGTTTGAGTTAGGATTGTACACGCAAAATCTAGATTTCACGCTGACATATTCTACAATAAGTGAGAACAACAAAAACTGACAAGCATGATCTTGCATTTCGAGCTGCGGGGGTTTCTACTCGCACATTACTGTCAGAATTAGCATCACCTGTACAGATGGCTTATGGCCTACCAGTAGGCTTTATTTATAGTCAATTTTCGGCATTAAATTTTCATTTAAATTATTACTCAAGATTTACCTCGTGGCTATGGAGCAATGTGATGTACATGAAATTTGCAGGGCAAATATCACATAGATTTGTCGTGCTGTTTATAAATCGCTTAATTATAATTTGTTCATTTATTGACTTCATTGTTGCTGAACGCCATACCCCAGAATTTTTGACATAATCATGTCAAGACGGTTTTATAGCTGAAGGAAACCACCGACCTTCGACAATTTACTGATGACCTTTCCCACATTTGACGTACACATATGCATATTGGACAGATGGTCTCCTCTTATGGTCACCACGGCCCGACAGCGGTGACAGCGGGAATTATTATTTGTCAATTAAAGGCTGTTACCTCAGCCGAGTGAAGGTGACCAGCAAGGAAGTGAAGAAAATAACCCTATAGAATAGTGGCGAGTTAATGACACATTGTATATACTTTTATCATATTTCCAGGCGGGTCAGTTTAGTGATGGCGTATAGTATATATATATGCCTATATAGGACAGGTGAGTCAGTTGACCGTGGGCACGCGAGTTTATAGACGGACTACCTCACATGTAAAATATTCCACCGAATTCATTGTCAACAATTTCGTATAAATCACAAGGCATGTAATCGAACCCGTTTTAGTAAGTCTTGAACCTGTCAGTTTTCTCTTTTATAAGTGCTGACTCCTGACTTGGGCCAGACAACCTCCCACCGTCCGATGAAGGTAAACTGGGATTGCCAGAGCCGTAATGTATTTGTTTCTCTTTTGTGTGTTCATATACGGGCCATAAACGGGCGCTTCGGTATGGCCGCAATTAAAATGGCATCAAGTTACCAAAACTACGGAAAGGTGAAAAAAAGATTACAGTGGCAGAAGACTGATTTATGAAGGTAAATCTGGACAGGAATAATTTCTCTTCAAACTGTGATGATCATTAGTTGTTGTTCACCGATAAGATGCGAGACAGACGCCGCTTGTGATATTCATCTGTTCATATGGCCGGGACAATATGAGACCGAATGAAATATGATAACGTGACTCAGTCGTACGGTCTATTGTTTGTGAAAATATGAAGGCGTCACATCGAATTTTCATAAACCGCTCGATGTCCACGAAAATAGTTAAAATACAACCCAATATTTTATTGCCATGTAGGCACTATTCCTTATCATGCGGTGTAGAAAGGATGGGTGCCATGTGAAACCCAAAGTGTTGGGAAAATATACGTATTAAAAGGGACAACATACAATACAAACAAGTTACATTCTACCAGAATGACTGGAACTAGAAACTAGATACATATACTTGATTTATTTCTTTATGTATTTGATTGGTATTTCATGCCGTTCCTCAACAATATTTCACTTATGCGACAGTGGGCAGCTATATGGCGGGAAGAAACTGCGCAGAGCCAGGGTGAAACCAACAACCACTGGAATTTTGATGGCAGGCCTTCCGATGTAGGACCGGTGAGGAAACCAGCATGAGCTGGACTAGAAACCCACAGCGATTGCATTGGTGAGAAGGTGGTTGTACTACGCTAGCATGCTTGCCACACGGCATCGGAGGCACATCTTATATCGGTACTTTATCATGGTTGAGTCGACATGGTGGAGATAAGTTTGACTGTTTTGTGTCATACTTGAAATTAAACGCATCTTCGCGTGTAACTAGCGCTGTCAGAGGGTGAATATCTACAGACTACGGCAGGTAGAATATTTTCACAAATAATTAAACTACATAAACACTGATTTCATTGAAAAAAGTATGAAAGTTACACTACATAAAAAAATATTCATTTAATTACTAATGGCATAAATATACCCAGTTTGAGGCACAGGTCCAATAACTGGACAATGGAAACGATATTCCATTATATGATATATACATATCACATATTCCAGCAGTCTTGCTAACGGTCTTATGAAAGCTCAGGTGATATTTTCATGGGGCTTCTTAAGCGATATACAATGGCACATGCGCCATTTTACTTTGCTGTGTATATAAATAACTCAGAAATCTGTAATATTGTGTAAATGAACTTTTGAATATTCGCATTTAAATCTTTCAGACTTTTTAAGAAAGTAGCCTTGTGTTATAATGGCATCATTTTAGTAGATTCTGGCGTTAACGAATGTTGATTGCAACAGGATTTTCTTATAGTAAGTACCTATAGTATTGTTAAATCTTACTTTGCCACTATTACCTACTACATAGGTACAATGACTGTTGTATCATTCTTGGCTTATTCCATGTTATTTTGACCAGATATAGACTACATGCAATAAAATATATTTATATGTTTTAATATGGCATAACACGGTACGTATATATGAGTAATTCACTTATGTCTTATCGGTTGAGGAACCCGCGGTATACACTCGTGGGTTATCATTTCCAAATATCACTCGAACAATATTTATGGTATTCCACCTTCACTGTGCAATATCTTCAGTTTATTTTATTGAAGCATAACCATGTCCTACGATCGGTTGAGGAACCCGGAGTAAACGACCGGTCTTCAGCAGGTAACTAACAAACTTTCCCACGTGTAACACAGAAAATTAGTGATCTCCATGGAACTTCATGCAAGGCCCCATAAACGGCCAGGTTTACGAGTGATGGCGATCATGTATCTCCCACAAGATCCCGAGAGCATCCCTATACAGCGATGACTCTGGCATCTTTGGTGGGTAATTCGAGTTCAGTTCAAATACATGTAACTCCTCTCGCCCTGCCACGTGACAGAGCGAAGGAGTCAGTGTGACCAATAAAAGTGTCTGTCTTAGCTGTCCTAGGCAGAATTCACGTCATACGATGACATAACATAGGATTTAAAAACCAAGTAGAACGTGCTGAGGGATTTCATTGGGTGACCCAGTTTAGATAAGCCTGTGACTAGGGTGAATTGGTTGTAGTATTGGAAGAGATCAAGGGATCTTTTGTAGCAAAGTGGAAAAGAAACCTTGACATGTTGAAGATGTGGTGGCAATGGAAGCGATGGCGATCATGATCGAGACTGGGATTCAAATAATACCTTGTGTTTTTGTACGACAGCGTGAATATCGTCTCTATTACTCTCTTGGATGTGGACGTACTTCGCCTCTCACTTGAAGCACAGTTGTAGGTCTACATGGAATTGACCCTTTTGATATATGTTTTTGAGAGTGCGTATATCGTTCTAAATGACCGAGAGGGAATGATGTGCCTGGCAGGTCCTTGTAACTCATTTGCCTGAGGGGCATTGCATACAGCCTGAATGCTGAGATGCACACATATGTGGCTACAGGTTTCAGCTTTCATCCAAAACAGTTATTGGACATGTGCCTCAAACTGGGTATATTTATGCCGTTAGTAATCAAATGAATATTTTTTTTTGTATCGGTACGCTACTTCCCTTTATCAGTTTTTTTGGTGTCCTATTTGATTGGTATATTTCATTGTTTAATGTTAAAAACCGAGCTCAGGAATAGTTCTCTTACATCAAGGCTCTCAGATATAATGGGCGGAGAAAACCGATCACAGCCCAGAGGAAAAACGTCTGGACGTACACGTAAATACACGCCTGAAGCAGAGGAAGTCTGATTCGAACACGCTGCATTATTGGTAAAGGCCCTCTGAATTGTCAACGGTTAGTGCGTGCAGCGTCCTACAACCAGACAGATTCCGATCAGATTTGAACTTTCATTAAGTCTACTACAAGTTTGGAAGGGCAATCTGGCCATTGCTCACATCATTGTCTATTCCTGCTGAAGGCTAATGGTTTATGTCTTGACCTGGTCAAAGAAGCCCACACACTTAACCGCTATATACCAAACGACCCCTATCCGAAAAAAATCGATCTGCACAGCCCCCTTTGATCTCCATTATGACTTCTCTCTCGTTCTGACATTTTTTCATGTCGCATACCAGGTTAGTAAAGTGCAATTCGGGTCATCAAGGTGAAAACAGCATTTTGTATCATAGTGTGTTTTCAGCGAACCTTGCAGGCTTCTGACACAGTGGGTCCACTAAATCAAGCAGGCTCGGACGTCAGCGATTCAAGTGTAGCCTCAAATCACGTAACGCTTCACTGATTGAATGTGGTTGAATGTACCATTTTCCAAATGAAATATTACGGAGAAAACACTCCACCACTAGGAGCACATCGGCTTAACCTTGTAAGCATGGCGTGAACAAGGTTAGTAAACTTATGGCTAGAAAAGCAATAAATCATAGGTTTTGTGAGAGGATCATTCGCGGGGCTTTACCTTGTAATCTTAACCACTTTGATAGAACAGCCATATATGGGAGACGCGACATGCAGAACTTAAAAGAAAAAGGAACACTGAAAACGCCTTTGAAATGTTTACCTTGCATGCTTCATTTGTTTGAATGTTGTTTGATGATTTTGTTTCTGGTGTGTGAAATGTACCGTTGCAGCCGAGAGTGATGAAAATATACTGTGTTGGCTGCATCATTTTCAATCGCAAAAGGAAAAGAAGAATGTTTTAAAACATTATAGATAATGATGTGGTTTCTTCAGTTTATTCATTGCCAGAAAAGAGGTGGCCGTATTTTAATTACGTTAACGAAAAACATACTGCGAGGGTACCACTATTGGAGAGGGAAATGATAAACCAATGGCTTGTTCAACTCTCAGACAGTGATAGGCCTTACACAAGATAAAACAAAGAAACACGAAGACGTTTGACTAAGTTCAATACATATATCTTAACAAAGTAGACAAAGAGTACAACTGACAATAATATACAAAACAATACAGAGAATTACAAAAATATACAGTTTCTTACTGGTTACAGCGTCGAAGTTCGGGTGGAATATTCCGGCTTCCAAAGGCAAGTTAGTCCACGTATATATAGAATCTACAATCCTTGGGAATTCTCAAATCGAAGGATGACAGTCTTGCAAGTGACAAACAGCAGAGGGCACGGTGCGCCGACTATGGTATATATCCAACTAACCGGCAAGGAGCAACTTTCCTGAGCGGATGGGTTGACACTAGCGTCCGTGATGCCGAGCTGGCGATGTATGTTTCGGTCCTCAAAAATATACACGAAGTCATTTTCAGAGTAAACTGGAATGAAAAATGTACAGAAAAATGGAGTATAAAATGACGAATATCGAATGGCAGGAAAGTCGGTATCTCCAAATCTCACAAAATCCTTTTAAGTGGAAGAGAGTAAATGTGACTGTTTTCACGTGAACTCGAGTAAAAGACTATTCTCAAGTGGACATAAGTAAAATGACTGTGAGCTTAACAACTTCGTCGCTCATATTTCTACACTAATGTAAAGAATATTCAGAATGGTTTGTTCGCAAACATTTATAGGTACAGCTTTCCAGAATGTACGCTTTATGTACAATGACACGAAACTGATAAACACAGAAGCCTCGAGAACATGCGACTGAATTCCAATGCAGGCTATCACGTTCACAGAGGGAAAATGTAGGTCAGACACTGACCCGGTTGGCGCAAAAACAAATAAAAAAATGTAATACAATATCTTAAGGAGTTCGTAACACATATCTTCTCACACTACATAAACTTGTGTTTGAAAACGGCATAAATTTCGAACTTACTAGGTGGATAGGCCTAATTGGTACAATAAAATCACGAACTATATTTTCTGAGACTGGAAATCTGAGCAAGCACCTTTCAATGCTATCAATGTCATGTTATTGATGTTTTCCATGATTTTATGCAGACGGGAAATGTCTGGAAAATATCGAAAATACATAAATAAGTAAATAAATACATACATCAGTGATGCCCGTAGTGCATACATTTTTCCAACATCAACATAGAATTTGGCCTCAATTTCCCCAATTATATTTTTTGCGCACAGTTTTATATATGGGGTTTGGAAAATGCCTCACGATTCTCTCTTGGCACAATGTAAGTAAATTTTGTACCCGCGAAGTTTTCCGTCATAATAATGTCGCTTTAAATAATACGTCATTCATACTTATGTCAGGGTCGGATAGGATGGGGTTTGGATGGCTTTTTGTTTCACTACAAGCAGTGTACCCTATTTTTAACACGCCGCATCATTTGTGACTGAGCTCGTCATGTTCTTAACAAGGCAAACTGCTATGTTCAAAGATCGTGGCATGCATTACGTCGTTCTATATTTTACCGGATTAATCATGGTTTTCTTGGACCTATCATTCTAGACTAACTTTTTTGCAATCAGTGGTGCGGAGATGGGAATTGCTGTTGTGGATTCTCATTTCAGCCAAATGACCAGTCGGCTTAAGCATAAATTTCCCTTTTTTTCACTCAGTTTTTCCAGTGTAGGGCTAAATCGAGTGCCTACAGTAGCTTATAATTTCAGCTTTTGTGAGATATATGTTTGATCGGTTTTGGTACTTTACGATGCGAAGTTTTTTATAAGCCTGTATATTATGTTGTTCGTGAGGTGTTTTTCACCGGTTAACCTTTCAGAGAGGCTACGGCAATCTATATATCCAGTACACTGTGTTTAATGTCCCCTATTACTCCCGACGGACTAACAGCCATATTGCAGTATCGCCTTACCTAGGATCGTCAAACCTATCAAGCCGTAGCATCTCAATTCACTTTCATTACAATAACCTGAAAAATCAATTGATGAGTAATCTCAGGACTGGGTTACAGAGTCATGTGGAAATAGAAAAACACAAATCCATGACAACATGCCATCTGCTTTGACTTTGTTTCTGACGTGTCCTGACGTCAGCTTTCTGAGTTTATCTTTTCACTCCAATCAACGGTTTGTTCATCAATTCGCTTTAGTTTGAACTGATAATAACTTGGTATAGCATTACTCGTTCAGATTAAACCATTCAGAGGAGGAAACGAGATAAAATTCCGCCATTATCCTGCCGTGTGGCCTCTCAGTGTGCACCCGGTGTATGTATGCGGGACCCTTTTGTGGGTCGTAAGTGAACTTGGTCTCTGTGCGCAGTTTGTATTGGCTTGATCAACCATGAGCCGACGAATCCAACTGATAGTTTAAAGATTTTCACCGTATTTGGGCAGATGCACTATTCAATGGTCATGTGTTTTGCGGACATTTCATGCTTTCCTAGGTTTTAAAGTTTATTATTTGTACAATCCCGCTGACTATTACTCTGTTCAATTAACCGTGCACGCGGTCGCTGTCAAAAGAATTTATGGTGCAATTGCATGCAAGAGTTCGGAGTCAAGGGCTTAAATGAAAGTAAACCCCGGTGTGGAAGCGGCCTGACAGCAAATGATGGCGTCACCTGAGAGGGAGGAATTCCACTCGATTTCCTTGATTGCCCCTTAGCAACAGGCCAGGTGAATGGCCACCAGTGTATCCTTTCTCCGCGGTCATTTCAAGCTCAGCCTGTCCCGGCGCAACCCGCGGACTTTATGTCTCTGCTCAGGTTTCATCCGAACATTCCTCGCACAGAACAGAGAAAGGCTCATCTCGGAGGTGAATTTATCAAAGTGACACGGCCTTTAATGACATCTCAATTCCCTTGTTTCCGAACTTATTTCGGGCAGACACTCGGTGAGCCCCACGTACAAGCCGGTCTGTTGTCGACAACGCCCTCACGGGACATGCCACACACACCTATATTTACCACGGAGGATATAATGGAAATGAGAAAATTGAGAAATAATAACATCTGCTGCTATAATTAAAGTGAACACGAGAAACACTACACACAGCTTGTACTCTTCAAACTGTAAAAAAATCCCTTGTCAGAATTTCTAAGCGATTCTCGTTGATTTACTTTGCGGACAGAACAGTTGTTATTTAGCGCCATTTTCCCTCGGATTACAGACACTGTCGCCTGATTCTAGTGGTTAAGCCTGGCTTCTTACAAATAGGCCGGGTTTCATCTTTGTTACGTGATATTCAGGTGCATACACCAATCACTCTCCTCTGTGGCAAACTTAAACTTGCTTCCACTAACAACATGGCGCCCATCCACCACAGAGTTTATAGGATTAAACGATAAGTCTTTTGTGAACATGCAGCCTCCCGTGATTGCTGATATACCATAGGTGGATGGTATGTTTTATATGGATGAAATGAAAAAGTAACAAAGATGTATACTTTTGTTTCAATTATTAAAAATAAACTTTATTGTCAAACAAAACATACTCTATTTAAACAAAGCATACATAGCTTTCCATTTAGTTGAAATGTAAGCAACATTACACCTTCCAAAGAAGCACGTCACACAAGTTTTGTGATCTAGAAATAAATACTATTGTCTGCAGAAGTCTGATGTCGACGACAAACAGCAGGAACATATAACTAATAGCACATACTGCAACTAGTAAGTCGGAGTCTGTGTTGAAAGTTATTAGCCTGTCACATTGCTAGCGACGTTTGTCAAAGAAATAATGTCGCTGGAGATTCAGTTGGACGGATCTGGTCACTCACTTAACTAAAATGTGAGCAAAATTCGGTCCGGCAAAAGTTCTAATAATACTTTAGTGCATTACTATTTCAGTTGTTTCATTTAAACCGGACATGATTTTCTTGCTTTGTTGCATAAGTTATGACCAGGCGCCTAATCCTAATAACATGGAGACGTTAAAATATGGTCATACAAGATGTTAGTACTTAAGCATTAGCAATGAGAATAGTAAAGGGAAACGAGAACGGAACACAAACAAAATCCGATCCACAAACAAAAAATGTATAAAAAGGACCACAACTCCACCACAAAAGATTAAAAAGAACTCAAAATCTCAAGACATGAAAAAGATACAGAGGCAGTGACTGAGGCGCTTGAAAACAAATACAAATTTTTCTCGTTTTTAGTCTTTGGATAATTAGTTTTATTGTCTTTGCAAATACCTATCCAAAAAGGTAAAACAGTTCTGGAAACAGAAAACTGGTATTTACCCACGCATGATAAGCATATGTGCCTGCCACCTTTATGATATACATCTTCATGTACATGATCATGTTATAATGCCCGAATATCCACAACCTCTTTTCGCAAAGTGGGTTAAGAAGGAACGGTGGAATGGGTGGTTAAAGCAGGGGAAAATCATTTTCACAAGTAACGACTCTTCTTTACACGGAGAGTGTTCCTGTGCCTTTCAAGGAAACAGATCCGAATGGTTTGGCTATCACCTCATCTGACGGCGAATTGAGCGGAACCGGAAGTGAGTGTGACGTCGCTTCCGGAGAACTTGGTAAGGAGTGATCTCCGCTTCGAATACTTTCTCCTCCTTCGTCTCCAGAGTCACTCAAATTGTTACCTAGGCCAGACTCGGGAGTCATTTGAAGAAGATTTGACAAAGGATTCTCATCTGCTGAAAATAAGGAAGTGTTATAGTCCAAACAGCCTTCAGGTAGGATGCAGTTCCCGGTTTTCCAGTGAGTTTTAAGACCGCTATAACTGATGTATTTTCTATGACACTTTGGACACTCGTAGGGACGTTCGTTTGTATGAAGTCTCTTGTGTAGTTTCAAGTGGACAAACTGTGTGAACTTAGCCGGACAGAGCTTACACTGGAAAGGTTTCTCGCCGCTGTGCAGCCTCATGTGTGTTTTAAGATTGCTAGTGCTGCTGAACCGTTTACTGCACACCTGACACTGATGTGGCTTCTCACCTGTGTGAACAAGGTGATGTTTCTGAAGATGGGCTAGCTGGGTGAAGCCTTTCCCACATGTCTGACATTTAAACGGTCTCTCGCCTGTATGAGTCCGTAAGTGCACTTTCAGATTTGACAACTGTCCGAATGTCTTGAAGCACACGTTGCACTCGTAGTGCATTTTGCCATCCTTTTTACGTAGTGGGTACGGGAGTGAGCGGTAACCTCTACCCGTGGAGAACTGCTGGATCTTTGGCTTTGTCAGGTTCAGGGCCTGTTCCGTGGGATGGGACTGGCGAGCAGGTGGAACTTGTGGGGGAGGAGGGGGTTTGTACGTCGCTGATACGGGAGAGTTCTGGAAACTCGGGGGAATAAAAGGCCACGGGAAAGGAGGAAAACTGGAAAACGGATACTGGAGCATCGGGTTGACAGGATACATACTATGGAAAGGGTGTGACGGGAAAAGCATTGTTGTTGCCGACGCACCAAACTGGGGTCGCAGAGGAAGTCTTGGCAAGACTGAGTCTTTGGAAATCCCCGGCAAAAAACCACCATCTAGTTTATGAGATGGCAGAAAGAATGGATGCTGAGAACCAAGGTTGTGAGGAAGTAGTCCGCCTGAAAACATGTCCGTCAGAGATCCTCGGAAAGCATGGTGGGGGAGGCCACGGTCGGGTTTCTCAGGTGACCCAAGAGTTATCCTGCCCTGAAAGTCGCTTTGGGCTGGCTTGGACGAATGAGAGTCATTACGTTCAACCAGTGGCAAACTGTCTTTGTCATCTTTGGGGTACTTGGGTTTCTTTGTCAATTGCTCAATACTCTCGCCATTTTCCTTCATTTTCTTCAAG
The DNA here is from genome assembly GCA_016165875.1 of Acanthopleura granulata. NCBI lineage: Eukaryota > Metazoa > Mollusca > Polyplacophora > Chitonida > Chitonidae > Acanthopleura > Acanthopleura granulata. The sequence goes on from JABBOT010000003.1 coordinate 24,575,246, forward strand.
AGAAGATTCTCAATGATTCCTGAAGAATGGGACTGTGGGGTTGAGGACAGGAAAGCTGAATGTCCACGCTTGCCATTAATGGTTTGCCCTTCCTTTCGGTTTGGGGTTTCTGGTACAAACTTGCTATCGCGATTAAGCGGGGATGAAATGGATGACAGTGGTGACATTTCCTTCCTTGGGCTAACAGTATCTGTTATGCCTTTGTAAATGTCAGTGTCGCTGCCAATGCTGCCATCGCGCTTTCGGGTGCTGAAGTCTAGCACGTAACTACTGCCCTCGCTGTCTGTACTACCATCACCATGGTCCTCCTTAAACACACTGTCTTGAAGGGTGAGGCTGTGGCAGTCATGACTTGACATCCTTGGTAATTTGGGGGGCTGGAATCTTGAAGAGATACGGGGAAACATGTGTAACCCTGTAACGGCACAAACAAAAGCATGAATAAGACATAAGATGCAGTACAGTCTCACAGAACTGTTGTCTGGATTTCTTACTACAGTACACTCGTTTAAAAACTGACGATATAGACTCCTTGTATGTAAAGTAAAGCCAACGTTTACAAGCTGTCCTAGCGGTTATCTCTAAGCCGTAGGGTTTTGTCACTATGAAGGGCGTGACTACCTTAACATCCACAAAGCAGCCTTCCGTAAAGCTACTTTCATTTCACTTCTTCAGATGACACTTTCATTGACTCATGTTCTAGACTGTTTTGGGCTGGTCGATATTATCAAATATAACCCTGTAACAGAATAATGACTAGTAGCCAGACGTGCAGCCCTCATAACTCATCCAAGTAGCCTACCTCAATGAAAACATATTATGAACACACTCCTGGGTTGATATATGATATCCTTTCGCATCACCGATTGACAATGCGGTGGAAAGTTGAGAGATTATTTTTGACTATGACTACTTGCGGGCATACAATTCACAGACGACACATCCTGTTCTGAGCATTGTTTGTGTTTTCACTGAGAGACCACGGCTAGGTGCTCATAAACGTTGCGTGCCCCTGTCTAATCGAGACGATCGTCAGGAAACACAAGAGAAGAATGAAGTAAACAACTTTCGCACCAGAAAATATCAGCTATTAGTCGTGTAGTATCATCGACAGGAAGATATAAGTTACAGCAATGATATTCTTTTGAAAGTGTTTTCACTGAAAGCCGTGCGTAACGCGGGCTGTTTGTGAAATCAGCAAGTCAATCTACTCACAATTACAAAGGTATAGGTTTACTTCAGGTCACCCTGGTGACGCACAAGAGAGTTTAAAACTTTTATGTACAGACATCTGAAGCACGTGATCACTGTAGATGGGAGGAGGTATCATGTCTCTAATCCACACTGCATCAAGAATGTCAAGATTACCTAACTTTCTAACAACGGACTGCAAGCCCACTTTGGGCTTACTGCTAACACATTCTCGGTAAGTCTGTTGATAGGGAACGTAAAACACCAAATAGTTTCAAAACAATGTTCACATCTTTCGCTCCATTGGGTTCCTGGGACAATACGTCGACAGACAAATGTTCCCTGGCCATTTAGACAAAACGTTTCATTAATTTCTTGAGGTTCAGCGCGATGACATGCCTAGAATATCGAATGCTATGCTTACATCAGTGAAAACGGATGACTAATCTGCTCTTACTTGTTACCAGCTTTTTTACTATTTATATATTATTTGCACAAGCCTTTGGCAACTTGTGATTTGGGCTGTTTTGGCAATGGGTGTTCTGATTATTGACTTGGAAGGACCCTTTACGGTCTAAGACTGGCATACGAATGTCGGACCTGACGATAAGATTTATACAAAGTGGCACTGACATGCTCACACCCAATGGGATGGCAACGAATTGCTCATTAACTAGAGCTTTAGTGCTGTTAATAGAATAACATTTTTAAAGCTAAGATGTGCGTGGAGATGCGGCGAATAAACCAAAATAATTGGTGCAATAACACTTTAACGTGTGGCTTTAACAGGATTCATACCCCGGAACTCACTTGGTTTGGCTCTCTGTGTTAATTCCGCCTTTACTTGGTGTTTCCTGTCCTCCAGTTCTCGGCATGCACCCACTACCAGCTCTGTGTTCGGGGGCACGGATTTTACGGTGTAGAAGTAAATGTCAAGGTCGAGCTGACAGGCCACCAGATTCTGGTCATCCTGGCACGTGGCCGGGCTTACAAACCTCATCCAGTTACTGCGGCTCTCGTCCGCAGCGTCCACACAGTGGTAAGGACAGTTGCTCTTAAAGACCTGAAACAGATCAGAAGTAACGTTACTACTGCCCTTTCAATAACACAGACATGATTTTATAACGCACCACAGAGCAAAAATGGCGAAGAATGGTGCGTATATGATGAATCTTTATCTTCGTTACCTAACTACATATACGGGTCTCCATGGTGGGGTAGCTCGCTAGTGCAGCGAAATGACGGAGATGCCTCCCACCATGCGATCGCTGTGAGTTCAAGCTCAGCTCGCGTAAGCAACCTCTCTGTCCATACCTGGGAAGGTTCCACCAGTAATCTCCGGATGGTAGTGGATTTCCCCCCCCGGCTCTGCCAAGTTTCCTCCCACCATAAGTGGGATATAATTGAAATATACTTGAGTACGGTGTAAAACACCAATCAGTCAAATAAATAAATATATAAATAAATAAATAAATAAATAAATAAATAATTGCATGTATGTCCATTTTATCACACGACTTACTGTTGACACAGAATACCGGTGCGTTTCATATAATTCAAACAAGGCAGATAACGGACTAAGATTTCCCTGTTGTCTGTTACATATAGTTTCAAACTCAGTGACAACCTCAGTGACAGCCTCATAACCATTTCAGGTTAAATATCGACAACACCATAAAAGTCTGAGGAGAGTTGCGTGTAGCAAAATACCACGATTCATGGATCAAAGTGTAATCTGTGTGAAACTCAAGGGAACAACAGGTCGTGAGATAAGTATATGCTGTTCAAGCAAAGTCCGATTTCGATTCTTGCCAAGATACCAGTATCAGAAAAATGTCCATAGAAACAAGTATTGTTGATAACAAGTTTCATTTATCATTTTCTATTCAAAAGAGGACTCTTGCCTGCTACTTCTCACTGAAATCAATCATAAAGTCAGATAGCAGATGTCAAAAACAGCACTCGCTAAGTCACGTGACCTAAGCGCGCACACTCAGTGATAACTAGTTGAATGGCCGGTAGGACGGTATACATCCTGGCACTGGTGGAGTTGAGCTCCTACAAACGTAACCTTTATTACTGCGTTTCCCCATTGCAGGCAAACAAATCACTCTTAAAAGCTTAATCATGGTTGGTTAATTCCTTTCTTTGAACAGTGTTGCACAGATGCTTTCTGCTGGGCCACAATGTTGTTAATAACAAGATAACTAGCGTTTCCGTCTGCGCATCAGTCTTGTCAATCAGGCGCTTAATGTCCGTAAAAAATATGAACTCTTTGCTTCATTCTGAAGTTACTTTCCTTGCAAACACTGTGTAAAAACTCCGATAAAGATGTGGAAGTCAAGAGTAAGCCTGAAGTTTTCAGGCCTACACTCGAGATGTTGGCGAGGGTATCAATTCATGGCTTGTCAGAAAGTTATTATCAGTCTGTAAGATGACCTTAGGCTGTGTGAGATGTCACTGAAAGCGTTGTCTTTGAGAATCAGTGTGATAATGCCATGGAAGTTCAGAGGAGACATACTGGTTACGCTTACCTTCCACACATACTGTCTGTGTGAGTCTGGGGGTTGGTCGTCTTTTGAAATGATTTCCCCAATCAGAGGACCGAATCGTGTACCACGTGGTATATGATCGACACTCCACACGCCCATGGCCTAAAATACAAGGATGACCACGTCATTTTTAAAATTTACAGATACAACACAAAACTGAATGCCCCTCTTTTGCCAATTTTTCAAATTAGAGGAATCTCTAGAAAGGGGAAAACTACAAATATATGTGTACTTGTAAATATACCTTCCCTAAATTTCCACAGTAGGTCCATGGGTTACTTTTCAGGAATTGCACACAATTTCGATTGCTGACTTTAAGACACAGGCGAAAAAACAAAATGAAAATAACAAGACGTCTCTTAACAAACTATCCTCTCTGTTAGGTTTTGTTGGTGGTGCGTCATTAGAAAACAGATATCTAGGTAATTACAGTTAAAGAGAGCAGATAGATTTCTGAACAAATCTTTCGAACATAAAACTGCCTAGTTAGTGTCGTTTTGACGTGATCGCTTATGGACAAAATAGAGGAATCATGTGTGAGGCACACCATTGTGTATTGGCTTTTTCCTTTGTCGTCTTGTATCGCAATTCTCTGACCCCTGAGGGCCTGGTGTATCGGGGGCACATGTCACTCTGGCAAGAGAATCTATCCGCCCATGCAATTGCTTTTCAACTACAACAGTTGTTTATTCACCCATTAAACTGCCAAGGAATCATTTCAATTGCAGCTTCTAATATTCATAGCGCACAATAACGACCCGTTCTGGGGTCAGCTCTTTACCTTTCCAGCCAAGAGTATTTAACTTCTGTGTAGTTTCGTTTTGTCAGGCGAAGTGACGCCAGTACATTTCCCGTATCTGTTTTCTGCAAACAATCATTGGTGCTCTACCAAAGTTGTAAGAGTTGACAAAGCAAAGTCTTTCTCGTGAAAAGACAACGTCGAAGAGAGATATTAATGGCTGGTTATACTTCTGAACCCTATTACATTTGTTTCAATTAATATGCACAAAACATTTGTATATTGCAATATCAAATAGCACCTTACACTTTAACATACTCTTATGAGGGCGTGAAGCCTTTCGGAAAATGTGCATATCCCTGTGCACATTGATTACTTCGTCCTTATTATACACAAACCACTAGACTACGTGGAATTGATAAAGTGGACTAAAAGTAAGTGAACGTCGTTTTATATTGACTGTGTTGAACGGTAAGCCGGATATAAAAGTCAGCAAGTGAAAACCAGGTGCAAAGAGTGGACACTTTGACAGACATCCTGTCAAAACGTTAATCTTTGTCACACCTGTGTAGGGTTTCTATCACACATACGGACCAGTTAAATAAACAGTAGGCCCTGGTGAATTGGGGATCCATATGGCATCCAAGTTTCTCTCATTGCTCCGATAAGATATATCCAGGTAGCAAATAAATATCCAAACAAATCTCAATGGCTCTTGTATGAGCAAGAAAAACCCTGGACTATATCAAGGGTTTCAAACATGGTTCAAGAGGCAAATTTAAGAAAGCTTCGAACACAAAAGTTTGAGTTTTCCGTGTGAATCTAAGCACCAAATCCTGTGTTCAGTTACCATTCGTAAACCATGAAGAGATGTTTCAAGTCCATCACTGCAAGAGCCTTTTCCACCTAAAACAACCTACATCACCCTTTCCCAAAGGAATATGTGAGAAAGAAGCATTCGGCAGTTGTCAGTGAAGCAGGGAAATCAATCAGTCTCCAGATCAGCTGAAAATATAGGAATCTCAGTCGCGCTTTGATTGCAAGTGTTTATGAATACATCATGTTGCAGCCTGGTGTAATGGACATGAATACTTACACCACCCCAGCCCCGACTTTGAGAGCAATATACCTATATGTGCCACAGATCGCCAGAAATCCCGAACGCTCTGTCCATACTAGCTAACAACAATGTTAGCGTAGTGAAAAATTTTACAGACTTATACAGAAGTTGCCTGATGGAGAACTAGCTGATCATACAAACCAAAATAGAAACCACGGGCAAAGTACAGCTGAGCTCAATTAGAAAGGCTCATTGATTTCTTTCAGGAAATGCCTCTAAATGTGATTTCATTAAAGATCATATAAGATAAGATCATAATGCTACATCCATGATATTCATCAACAAATGGATACAAGAAAGAAAAATTGTTAAGAGTTTCGTGAGCCTTGTCACACCCCTAACATATCCTCTATACCAAAAGATGTACGGTGAGGGAATAAAGGCGGGGAAAATCTCGTCTGAACACAATGAATGTTACAAGCGCGCCTCGTAGACTTTAGGGAGCCCGTTACAGTAATCTTCCTATCACTGGCCATATCTAAACGACAAGATACGTTTATGGGATATGCGACAAAAAGCACGTGAATTTCTATTGGATTTTGGTGCATTGAGTGTGAGAACATGATTGATATCACATTGATAAACAGCGCAATATTTGAATATTCGCTTGAACGGAGAAAGAAACTCCGTTAGACATGTATAAAAGAGAATAACGGAACATTCCTGCTGGGAGAGATGATTAAACGAGCCAGTACCGGCATGTTTGCCCTCGTAGTTCGACACAGCTGAAAAACAGGTTTAAACTTTTGCGGGTTGTAGAAGCGGTGTGATTTGAAGGGCCTAAAGGTGTTGTATGTGTACCTTACAATTAATCAGTAGGAAGGTATGAAAAAAGTAATTGTTATGAAGTGAAGCGTAGTGGCTTTTATGCATCACGATTTGAATGGATGACTTTGTTCTTATTGTTGTGCTGGTCATAAAGGGACCATATAGCCGATAAGTAAAAAAAAACACATAACTCCGAATTCCGTAAACAAGGCGTATACTACATAGTGTGATTATGCTTTACATTTACCATCATCAGTACTATGCAAAGAGTATATATGTAAGCTAATAAAACAGACGTAAACATAAGTTAATTGAACAAGTAAACACATTAGACAACTGTTGCACAAGTGAGCGGAATCTCTCCAGTGAATCATTTGATCGCATTACTACCGTTCTCAAGAACGAAATTAACAAAACTGATCATATCTGCAAGAAAGGTAAAAATGAATTATCACATGGCTTCACCCCTAGTTTGTTCATTGAATTCACCTAATACAAAGTCTATATTCATTTATTTATTTAATATACGATGTGTGATTTTACGTTGTGGCTTACTCGATGATATTTCACATGTGTATGATGGTGAGGAGTTATTCATTCATGTCCCATACATATGCACAGATAGCCAAGCACGTGTTCATTACGTTTGAGTAAAGTGAAATATTGGGGACGTGTTAAAGGGTCTTATTTAACGTTAAGCCTGTTAAAAAAAGGCTTCGTTTTGTAGATTGTGTGTTTGGACAATGAAAGCAACAGAAATAGGAGAACTGAAAACCAAGCGATTTGCCCTCAACAAACAGACCGATTCACCTTTGTCAAAAGTTGGCAGGTTGTAGTCTAAAGAAAACGGGACTTGTTAAAGCGAGTGTGATTTGTTTGCGACCTGCAGCCATTATTTAAATACTCCATCATAGATAGGAAGGTGTGAAGAAAAAAAAGAGACATTGCTTGAGGTAGCCGTATTGTTGACACATACCGTAACGACTTAGACTGGGACTGATGTACCGAGTTCGGTGTAATTTGTGTATGGTGTACCACACGCTGAGCGAAATAGGCGGTGCGGGCTCGTTTATTATATTAGCTCACAGCATATCGTTGAACGTTTGTGTACTACAGTAATTAATCTTGAAGTGTGTATTGTTGATGCCAAGAACTCGGCTCAAACTCTGTGACAAGTTTTCCCGATCCACTACGAGTCTAATCCTGTTTGTGTTGCACAAAGTCTTCGCGTTATCTTGTCGAGTTTACTGCAAAACTTAAAACTGGAAATCAGGACCTGTCAAATATTTGAAGAAGTAAAAGCAGCAAAAGAAAATAAAATAATACCATTTCAACGTCAAATACCAGGGACTGTGTTTTAATGTCATGTTAAACCATACATATGTTGTAACTGACGTAGGTTTTAGTGAGACTGCAGCGTAATATTCTGGATATAATCCGACCATGAAGCATTCCGTATAGAAGCAGTGAAAATAGTTTATTTTGCTAAGTCCAAGAATGTAACATGGGATATCTCATGAGATAAAAGATATCAAGTTTTGACCAAGTTGATGGTATATGACTGACAAAGGAAATCTAAAAGGTAAAGCGTACAAGGCGTCTGAGCCAGAATGCCGGTGTTACAAGACGTATCATTTAGTATTCTGTAGATGTGTCTGATTTATATGACGGTCTCAAAGAGTACAGCCAGCCAAGCAGAGCATTGCACACGTATTCACCAAATAAGGGCATCTCTACACACTTGACACTTGGTTTCTTATTTATATGCTTTTCTACCTTTTGCTCAGCGACGCGTGCTAACAGGAAGCCCCACCGAAGACATGGGGGATAAGGCACATTTAAACCTTCCTACACCAGCAGTTTTTACTGGGGATAATTGCAATCAAATTGTTGGAAACTGCGATACTTTGGCTTCATCTATATTTGACATCTGAAAGGACAGTTGAAAGATTTTTAGAAATGCACCTATGATAATCCCCCATGATAACGTTTGTTTGTAGTTTCGGCTTATTTTAGGAATATACAATACGCTAGCTATGGAAATAATAACATAATCATGAAGCCACCGAGCCATGCATGTTCAGTTTACCCTTCTGAAGTTTAAAGTTGAACAGCTGAATACTTCCTTAAGAAGGAGACGCCAGGCGGAAAAGTTACCCCCTTTATATATACAGTATCAGACACCAGGTGGATACGCACATTTTTTATCTTACAATTCTGTAGACATGCCCCTGCTATATAAGTCTATCTTTCTATTGATGTCTTTGAAGTGATTCAGTCAAGTGAACTAATCTACAATTTATGAAAAATGAAATGCACGACAAATTGTCACTCTTAACAGGTGATGTCAACTGTAAATAAAACTCCACTGAGAGTTTTATTCCCATTTAAATCCTCAACAGTCACAAAGAAGGCGCATTTTTTTTATACAACAAAATGTTCTTTTTTTTCCTGTCGCACCTTCAGGTTAATATGCACTTTCACATGGAAACAGTAGCTTATGGTAAATGGAAGGCCAAACAGACACGAGCAAGAAAGCGGAGTTCATGTACAGAAAATAGGTATATATATATATGCATTATATCTGTTCCTTCTTCATGGGAAAGGAGGATAACAATCAGTTAAATACATCGATTCTAGCTCAACTTAAGAAAGGACACCATTGGAAAGTCTATGATTTACACGACAGTTTTATGTGGTTGCCATTCAACCATATTGCGTGTCAAGCTGTTTCAATATAGTCACCGTTTTTTGATACCTTATCTCAGATGTCTGCAGCTTCGGACAAATATACTTATGCAAGCGACAATCGAGTTAGCATGGTGGAAACAGAAACAGCATAGGTGGTGTAAATGAGTAGAATATGGTGCACAAGTGCTAAAATAAAGTTACAAATACATCATGGCCATGCATGCCTCTCGACTTTCCCTTTGTTGATGGGGTTTGCAGACGCCTTCCAGATCGTTTACAGAGGGACAAAACAGTGGCGTGTTTTTCTGATGGCAATGCCACTGGGTAGCTTTTCAGCAGAAGATATTTTACGAGAGCCTTGAAAGGAAAGACGTTTGTGAGAGATTGTAGCTTGTATCCAAGCTGGCCGGGACGCGACCTGTCTCCAGCAGCGATGATGGGACGGGGACACCGGATACAGACAAATAGATCAAGAAATCCCATGGCGTGGCAATGCATGAAAACTGTAAGTAAAGCTGAACTTTCTCCATTCAATCTGTTCACGTCACCGCTCTCCCCTAGATACGCAGTCAAGCGTGTAAATAAAAAGCGCTATTTCTAGAAGACAAAACAAATAACTTACCACCAACAAAACATTTTTTAACACTAGAGAGGAAACGCAGTACAAAACGGTCAGAAACTTGACACTCTCATTGACATTTTACAGATTTATATCTTTCAACAACTAAAGGGCTAAGAAAACGGGTGAAAAGCGAGAAAATTAACTTACTCCGACCGCTGAATATTGCAATATTGCAGATATGGCGATTTGCCTCGCGGATGCTTTGTTCGTAACAATACATTAAGCATGAGCTTCACACACAACAAGATGAAAGTTTCTCAGTATTTAATGATTTAGATGTTGTACTATAGGCTTTGAGTCTATTTTTGATGTGTGTGTTAAGGTTGCTCTCTGATTCTATCTACCTACCATTTAACCTTTGAGCCATCCGTCTTCAGGGCATGAAGAGGATTTATGGCTAAACTTCTCTGGCAACGTAAAAAGTTTCCACACATATCCATCTCTATGACAATGGCGGCGTCTTAACTTTGTGTTCAGACTATGACTTCACACAGGTGAGACGTTTAACCCCTGTCCTGATTGGGGTGATAAGGTCCGACATGTAGCCATAGCCGGACAAAGAGGTTAAGCCCCCAGCTTATTTGTACCCGAGGATTTGTACCCTCCGTGGCTCAGTCGGTTACCGCGCTACCGCAGCACAATGACTGAAGCCTCCCTCCTATGCCGTCGCTGTGAGTTCAAGACCAGCTCATGCTGGCTTCCTCTCCGGCCGTACGTGAAGGTCTGACTGCAACCTGCGGATGGTCGTGGGTCTCCACCGGACTCTGCCTGGTTTCCTCCCGCCATAATGCTGGCCACCGTCGTATAAGTGAATTATTCTTGAGTGCGGCGTAAAACACCAATCAAATAAATAAATCAAATATTTGTACCCAACAAGTATACCCTGAAGAGAGAAGCTTTGTACACACTGGGTGTTATCTGGAAAGTAGTTACAAAATATCCAGCACTATAGCTATATTTACTGTTATGAATATTTCATTATTTGTGCTCTCTGAGGTGATTGTTGCGGCCTAAAATAATCAGCACCATAACAACAATGAGCCTGTCAGCGAAAAAGTCAGATATTTCACTTGCTTCACTTTTATAAATAACGCAGAGACTATAGAAAACGTGCCCACAAACAATAAAAGGGGCAGAGAACATCGACACAGAATCCAGCTGTCAGATCCATAACATATAAACTATTCAAATGATAAGCCAAGAATAGATCGGCAAAATGATAAGTACACGAAACGACGTCATGTGAAATGGGTGCTTGGTACAAAAGCGAGTTCCTGCAAACTTTGTCGTTTTGCAGTTATAAATACTATAGGAGCAAACAGAGTATCAAAACAAAAGTTTTGTAGCTTCCCAAAAGTTATGGGTAACTTGGGCATCAGCGGTTTTATCCTGTATTGCTGATATTACATTACAATACGTGTAGCTGTTTACTCTCTTAAAACCGAAATGCTTCATCTGACTTAAGAATCTTATATCCAACATTTCGTCAGTGGTGGAAGAGGGGAAATCTTTATAGTCTTAGGTCAATACTTTCTAAAGTATCACAGATTTGACACTTGAAAACGTGTCCGAAATGTTGTTATTTAACGCTATGCCAAATGAACACTTTAAGTTAAGTTTGTGTTCGACATCATCTAAGTGAAAAATCTTGTAATCTTGCACTGTGTTACAGGTTGCAAACAGTCATTACGCAGAGTTCAACTGTTAATATTATTACTCCCATTTTACAGTGTTTAAAATATTATTGTTTTTCCACAAAAAAGTTGACAATTAAACATGTACTGTTAACCCTTAACAGCGACCTTTTGATAATATAGCCAGTTTTAGTAATACATGTAAATCATTCACTGACAATGCATACTAGGACAAAAATGAAAAGAAACGTCAACAGATTCTGTAATGTAAATGTTTTACCTGTGAAACAATAAAAAAAACTTCTCGACTACCACCAGGATAACAGATGAGACAGGAAAAGATCAATATCCAGGCATCGAAGTTTGCCGGGATAACTTTGGCCGTTCGTGATACATTTGTACAATTTGTTACGTTTTCTCGCCTCATGCGGTTGTTCGGGTACCTTTCTGACATACATGTATCTAGATATACTTTATGTATGCTTAGTACTAGTAGTAGTACAGTAGTACACTAAATTAACGTCTCATGTCACAGAACGTAACTGTTACATTAACTTGACATTTGGGGACGCCTAAACATCACCTCATTTTACCACATCTGTATGATACCATGCGTGTATTGTACAGCACTAAACTGAATTACATCCCTTCATATGTGACTATCAATTCCGCATGTTTACATATTACAAGATATCATTCCAAGTGGAATGATATCTTTCAAATATATTCTTCCCAGTTTTTCTCTTAACTATTGCAGCATTTATAACTGTGATTTGAAAGAGTTTAACCTTTACAAATAACGTTGATTTGAGAAAAAAAAATAAAGTTGGAGGAGAAAGGTAGAGCAGGCAGATTAACAATAATAATCCTAGATGACAGGATAACTATGTACTCATAACCATGCGGCCAGATTTATTGGTTGGCGAACTAGGGTGCCCGGAGTACATCATCGTGTTTGGCAACGCACTGTACAAATCTCGTGATTTAAAAGCCGAAGCCACGGAGCGTGAGATGGATTCGATCCTGTAACCCTACAGATTAGAGCCTTTTTGCATGCTTAAAACGACTAATCCATGCATGGACATTAACCGCAGATAGATAACGCATTACAAACACGAAGCCTAAATTCTATTTTTCATTATCAATTTAATAATTATTTTGTGCATAGATGTAAATGTTGGGATGTTTACCGATCAGTGGTCACAACTTTATTAGCCAGTTGATCGAAAATTTAAATGGTGAGAATAAAAGGTTGAGCTGCAGTTTTCAAATTGTGGGAATACAATCTGTGCGGTAAATTAAATGGTAAACATAAGTGTTGAACAGTAATTTAAATGGTGAGATTAGAACTTGAGCAGAAATTCAGATGGTGAGAATGAATGCTGGGCACTAATTTAAATGGTGGTAATAAACATAGAACAATTCAATAGAGAACACTGTATGAAAACGGGGTTTACTTACATCTGGCTTGCACTGCGAAGGCTTTAGGGTTAGGTTTCTGGGAAGAGAAGCTTGAGCACGATTGGCCAGTACCCGGTCACATGGTCTGTCATTGACGACGTAAACACAAAACTCCTCAAATTCATCTTCCTTCAGAGTGGCGGGTTCCCAACCATCCCCCATCGTCACTGCAATGACAAGAGAGGGAGATATGTAGAACAGCAATCCGTCAACAGCATTCTACAGCATAACATGTTCTTCCGGATTGAGTAGATGTAAGTGGGTGTTGTTACAGACCACTGTTATCAGAACCCGTGTTCAAATCTATCTCCTTTCAAGTAATTTGAAGGGTTGCATTTTAACAGAATAATAAGAGAAACTTAACTGGCTTTATGAGGTGTCTGGAATACTCATCCCTTAAAACTAACAATGGTCTAATCAGTTGACATGTTCTTACGAAATTAATATGGATATCTATTAACTAGTGTCAAATGTATCCACTGATTCTTCCGATATAAAAATAAAAATAAAAAGCACACATCATAAAAATTGTGAAAGCATCAAAACGATGGCGTAGAGCTCTTCAACGAGTCTGGATTTTCATTTTTACGAAGTTTCATCTAAAAAACCCCTCGCAGTTTGAATATCACGCTTGTGGATTCATATGGAAGAAAAAAGGTAAACTATATCAATCAAAGTGTATAAAATTATCAGTCCTAACTAACTTAAAAGAAACAACGGTTTTCATTCTAATGGACCGAAACAATTAATTTCCGGACGCAACGCGAATAAATCTATAAATGTCTGGTTGGTCATAAATAATATAAAACATAAAAAATAAGACAGAGTGCAAAGAAAGAAAAGAAAAGGGACATGCCTTCGGAATTTTTTTTCCACAAAGTTGTGGTATTTCAAATGTTTTAGAGTTTGTGATTCTGTTAAATAGTGTCTAGCAGAGCACTTATTGACCAAGTCGAGTAAGTGTCTCCTACACAGGTAATATTATTACGTCTTAGTACGTCTTGGTCTTGGATAATATAACAACAAAAAATCCTATTGAAATGTTTTCAAAACTGGAAATATTGAAGTCTCGGACAATAGAAATTGTCTTGTACTAAATCTAAATTTTATTTCACCACATCATGTACAGGACGTAAAAGAGATCGGAAGGTAGAAAAAAAGCCCTTAAAAGGTGTTTATTGACTAACACTCTCAGTAAATTTGGAAAGTTTGGTTTCACATGTATGTTTAAACTGTTCACCTTCGTCCAGGGACAGCTGAAGGGAGGTCGGACTCACGTGATGTGGCGGGCAGGATAACCCACTTCATGGCACTGATGCCCAGATCAATAGCTTGAACCACCGATGGTTGTCTCTGAACAGAAGCGTGTGTATCCAGCCGTACACATTACTACCATTCACTTCTATACCATTTTCACAGTTAACATTGGCTAACTATATTATATTGACTTAAACATCATACACCTGGTTGAAATGCAATTAGAAAAAGCACACAGATATGTGCATAGATAAGGTGATTGCGATAATTCAGGTAATCCAAGCATACTTATATGTGAGACTCTAATATACATGACCTTTCTCAGGTGACTATGTGCTTCATATTGCAGACAAAGATGGTCGTAGGAAATTATCATGTCCCTATTAAAGTCCTGATTACTGATCAGAATTAAACTATATGTGGATCATGTATCGTTCTATATATACAATATAAACACACTGGGAAAACTAACATCGTGTATAATAACAGGCACATGAAGTTAAGAAAGTGATATCTCTAATACAAAATGTGTATTCCGGAAATGCATGAACAAGAGTTAATACTTTTTTTACCAATTATTTGGCAATATGTTTCCATCTTTGAATGAAGTAACTGTCAGATTTATTTTGGCAAGAATTATTGTTTCCAACATCATACATTTAACATGTTCGTATCTAACTGAATTTCTCTTATAGCAAATACAGTGTAGTCAAATTTCGTCAGTGAAGTGAAAGTGAAGTTTATTTAAAGATGAGTACGAGAGGCCATAGGCCCGAAAACATTCATACAAGAACAAGGAGTGATGACATATAATCAGTTACAATGTGTAAAATTATGTGCAGACTTTTTGTTACAACTATGCGAGGAAGAGAACAGTTGATAGCCAGTTAAATATGTATTTTTCTGTTCTGTAACAAATTTCGTCATTGTTAGGGAGCACAACATTTGCAGAGACGGTAGGCTGGAATTTTATCTCAATTTTACTATTACGCTGTCAGTCAAAAGGTGTCATTTTATTACTATTTTCACCGCATGTAAAATTTATTTCTTTAATGTGTGGGTAATTAATTACCGTACAGGGTCACGGTTGGTGGGATGTGGCACGTGTGTGTATGTAGGACGGCAGTTTACAAATACAGGGATTAAGTCATTGACAAAGGGGCCGTGTTTATCGCACACAAGGAACACAGCCATTTTGTAACCACTTTGTGCACACGTCATGGGGCGAACAGAATTACGCAGCGTAATGTGAATTGTGCCATTTAGAAAAAAGTTGCTGTGAAACTTCGTAGAAATTAAGTACAATCAACCACTTTCAATGTTCAGACTGCGATTACAAAACCTGAGACAGTCAACAAAGTCACCTCTGACACACCGTATTAATGTAAAAAATAAAGTAATGAAGTTTTCATTGATTATGTTGAATATAGGAGAATATATTCGTAAACAGATCTTTCATCCTTTCAGTTGCTACGACGGTCACATATTTTTGTATATGTATGGATTGGTTTGTCCAAGGAGCTTGTGTATAGCTCACTTTATGATAATACTTAATTAGACAATAATCGTGTATTTGCCCCACCGCACTCATAAATAACCATTTACATGTTGTAGTATTCTGAAAAAACAGCTTTGCAAAATGAATTCAAAATTATTAATAGTGTTAGTATAGTGTATTAATGTTGTAATTATGAGTACATATTCCCAAAAGATCTTGTAATTAACATTATTTCAAAGAAGTCCAATGGAATAATAATAATAATAATAAAAATAATAATTATACAATTGATGAATCGAGCAACAGGATGACAAATATAATGGTAAGGTTATAAAAAATATTTCCCATGCACATTCAGAAATAAAAAAAAAACTTCAGAAATAAAGTATTTGGTTGAACATAACTAACTAATTTGACGAAACTCAGGTTTTGCCAATTTGAGAAAACATTCACACCCTGACAGAGAAAAATCCCGCGTGGTAAACCAGTTACATTGGCTTTGCCGAGACTCAACTATTGGTTTATTTTGCCTTGTATTAACCTGTATTCTTTAACTATTTTACTCATGACCAATGACAGGTTCCAAACACCTTGTTGTTACTTGCTGTTAAGTTAATTACACATGTGTATACCCATTATACCAGACAGATCTGGAAATTAATGGTCACTTATCTATTAACAGGAAATGAGGTAATGCAAAGAAATTTGTCCGTTAATGACTCAGATAGCCCATAATTACCTACATGTAATGCGCAGTTCTTAAGGTGTCTTGACTAGTAACAAATTGTGCTGGGCTCAGGCGACGAGCTTCCCACGTTTGCAAATGATGTGTTATGTAAGTTGTTAAAAGTTCCTAGTCAGAGGACGAAGATTCCTAACGTGGTACCCTAACAGTTGCCGTTGGTGAGACAGTATGAAGCGGACAATAGAGTACAGTGGGGCAGCCAGGGTATAGAAACGCCCTACAGCACTCCATATGCTACTGGACTGAGGAATAGACACTTAGCTTATTTTGTGACGCCGATCAAGCTGTTGTGGGTCATTAAGATATAAAAGGCGAGTTATTTTGGTTTTCTTTTCCATGGTGGAAGGTGGAAAGAATGAGATAAAAACATGCGATAAATGGACGTGGTCTGTACAGAGAGCGTGGCCGACATGAGAAAATCTAATTTGAACATCAGCGATTTCAAGATGCCGACCACAGATAGTTCTTGTTGCTAGCTGTGTGGAGATGTTAATCAACTCCATGGAGACCACGCGCTACTCACAATAACAACATCACGACAAAGATGATCAAATGAATAACCAAAGATAAGTCACCAGATTTGGCACCCAGACTTTCTTGATGTGCAAATCTTTTAATTTCACACATTTTTTTTCAATCCCCAGAAGCTGACAATTAAAAACTCATCTTAAACGGTAGGTGGCTACAACAAGATCATAAAAGCTTCATGAGCTGGGGACCGGAAAATAGCACACAGGTACGAGATCAAGCGAAGATTTCTGAATAAAAGGCCGATTTTGAATTATAGAATTCAGTCATTTTAGATCCACAATAATAGCTCTAAAAAAATTGTGGTTTAAAATTTTCCACAATTATATAAAATGTATTCTAAGTTCCCCCTACTTCCCGTTAGACATTTATTCAGATATAAGATAAATACTACTTTTACAGAATGGTTAATAAATATCGTGTCTATTAAATTAATCTTGAACTTTTGAAATTTTCAAACTTGCACAAATATGTTCGCAAATAATACTTGAAGAAAATGTTATAAATTTAAAAAATACTGATCACCACACTAAACATTAATATTAACCTAAAAGCACTGTATTACAATGTAGTCTATTTTTTTCGTGAATTCGTGACGATCTATAGATTGTATAATCCATATGCATCAACATTAAAATTACATAAACATTCACAAAATGGGTTTATAAACATTTTTTTTCTTTTTAGAATTTTGGATAAAATTCGCTCCAATTGTTTCATAATTTAACAGAGAAGGCGAAAGTTTACCTCTGTCCCGCATTGGTTACTGCTCGGGTCGGAATGTCTGCGAGTGATGCTAAAGCCTCAGGTACCATTCACCATATCAGAGCTCGGGCTGCAGGGCAAGTCACTTTTATAGCATACCTTTCTCCGCAGACCACCTCTAGTTCAGAAGCCCGGCTCCTTGTCGGCCCCTTACCCTGTAGGTATCTTTGTACACGCCCCGCGGCCGTCCCGCACTCCCTACCTTGACGCGTCTACCTGTTCCCGTACCGCCTGACAATAACCGGTCTACTCCGACAAGCCAGAAAGCAAGAATATCCCATATGCCGGTTATCACCGAACAAACTGAACTTTGAAATGATTTGGTCTTAACCATTCGCTGTCAATAAGCCACATAATTGTTTTCACTGGGCTGTCCAGTGGCTCTGCCCCGTATCCACACGGAGGGGAGATAAAGGGTTTGGTTTTCTATTGATTACAGGTACAAACAGCCCCAGCGATTGGTGCCCCCTCCACCCGCGCCTGTCACAACCCTCCAGCTCGCTTATCGTCCTTATCTATATCACTGTAGTCTTTGACACCCTCCACAAAGCCCGCGGGGAGGGGACGGTGGGAATCCTAACACCTAGTCTGTAACCACGAGGGGCAGATCGCCCGGTCTCCCCGAGGTCCAGTATCGCACGTCCGTCGTGGGGCTGTAGAAGTTGTTACCGGTCTGGCTACCTGCCTGCCTGTGATCAGCCTGACATTAAACACACTCGAGATTCGGTAACCGGCCACTCGACTTGCAGGCACCTTATACGTCCCCGTAACTATACATACTTATCACTTACTCTAGCATCCAACACGCCTTTACGCACACACACAAACAGACTTATACACTGGCAAAACTATACACAATAACGGGATTCAATTTCTTATCATTCCTCTAAACCTAATCTAAGTGTCGGTAATGTCTTATCTAGTAAAGCTGATTATTTACTTTATCAGAGCTGCCAAAATTATGGAAAGTTAACGTGCAGATAAGGTAACCAAAATTAAGAGGGCTCTCTGTTCCCTTGTAGGATTGGCATCCCAAGAGAATACACTCGTTTACTGACCCACGACTAAAACATTTTACAGAGGGATGTTGGGGGAGATGCACCACATGTGTATTTATTTTGTTTAACAAAATGGGAATTAACACTTTATTAAAATTTTCTTATTTTTTTTTTCACTGATTTCAAAAATGACACGCCAATCTCTGTAGTGACAGCCTTACTTTGTTATTCTTTTTGATTCATACACACAACGATAACCTAGAGCCATTCTATGTGATCAGAAGTAGCTGGCTTAAACAACAACATATAGATAATTGTATATATTAAAGCTGTTTATTCTCACAATGATTAAATAACAAACATCAGGAAAAGTCAGTGTTATTTGCTATACACACAAATAACATCGGTCGTTTTTTCATTACAAAAAGATAGAAGAGGTAGTCTTTTATTGCTCAGTTGGTTGCTTTTTCTTCATATACTCATGTGCTTTCCTTCAACACAGCTGGGCGTAATTTGTAACAGCTTGAAGTATTCTGTATTATACATTCATGCTACATATCCCGGTATGCAGCATATAGCCTCGCAGGATACTATGTTGTACGTTGAATGAGCTTTGAGTATAACTTGTTTACTGTAACAACGCTGAGTATATTGTTGCACATTCCTCTAGCAACGCTGATTATAGTGTTGCACGTTCTTGTAATTGCTCTGGGTATTTTGTTGTACGTTTCTGTAAGAGCCGTAAGTATACACACTGTATATATTCCTGTGAAAATCTCCTGAATTGAAACAGAAATAAGAATTAGCAGGGAAAAACCAACAACTGCTTTTTTCTCCAAAGCAAAGTTTTCCATGACGATTTCAAATGAAGTCAACTTTAGTCTGTGTTGTGACTTTTGCTTTCAGAAGGGATAGGTAATACAACTAAGTGTTGAGTTTCGGCTTCAAGAAAAGAGGAATACGCGTCCCCCGGCAGTGCCACTCCCCACATTCACCTCACTTCTTTATGACCACTGTGTGGTCTTATCACTGCACTGCAAATCACTCCCACCTGACTCAGTCTTATCTCCACACGGACTTAATAAAAAAGATATTTTATAAACAATTTTGCTATCTTTGTGGATATAGATGCTATACACAGGCGGAAATGCAAGATAACAGTTATCCACTGTTAACGCTGACAATGTTGGAGTAAGCCAGTTTAAGTGACAGTGAGGGCAGAGTAGGGTGTCTATACCTGTCTGATAAACGCAGGCATATTGTTCACGTGTTTTCAAAACGGAATTCCTCATAAAATCATTAGCCGACCTTTGATCGACAAAGCCACAAACTGAGAACACATATTAACTCTCGTGTTTTGCTTCCACATTAATAAGGAGCGTTGTTACCACAATGCATATAAATTGTGAAGTCAACTTTTATCCTCATTAGAAGACGTTTGTATTGTCTTTGCAGTGTGGCAGCGGAGAGAAACTATATGAGTTGGTGAAAACATTTGCTTGGCTGTAAAATGCAAGTGATCCAAATTACATGGATGATTAAATGTCTACATTACAACATAACACTTATTTTTGGGAACGTGAGCTGGGTGTGGCTTAGCGGTAGGTGCGCGACTCGAGCCGCTGTATGGCATACACAAAGTGTGGGTTTTGCCCAGCAGAATCTCGTGCCCCCTCCCCTCCCTCACTCACTTCTTAGTGTTCTAGAGACCTTTCATCATAAAACACGATTGTATGGTTGATCCATTTGAGCAGATTTATGATACGCTCGTCAAAAACCACATCCTTTAAAAAACACGCCGTGGAAAACCACGGGTAAGTTCGTCAGCAACATTCCAAAGGTCGGCGGTTTACCCTAGGATCTCCGGTTTTCTCCGGTTCTCTCCTATGGAACTCACCACCATCTTATTTTCAATATGACGTCAAACAGCACTCGAAGAAATAATTAGTCAAGTATTTCTGAACTTCCTGATTTGAAATTTTATGATTCGATCCATCACTTACTAAAATAAAAGAGCCAAATTTCAAAGCGATAATTTTAATTGCGACGGGCGCATTGGATTATAAATAGGAGACAGGATTTGTAAGCTGATTTTCTTACCCGGGGTCTTGTGGACATTCCTCTACTATCTGTGCATTACCTAGGGTTTTATATGACAGAAAGACCTGATAAATATACACAGGCGTTAGGTAATAATAACGGAGAGTGTTTGTTTTGCTCTGTTTAAGTCGATCCGTACTGGGCACTGACTGTGGAATTCACTGTTCTTGGACACGCCACGAAGCTCTCAGCGGATAACCATGGCCTAACTTTTGTCACCTCTGTTGTCCTTGAATAGCGCAATAACGGTTTTGTCAAGAACACGAAGAAAATTAATACAGTTAATAAATACGCGTACAGGACTCAGATGTCTCAGGAAACATTCTGTTACAGTTTCCAAAGATAAGTGAAATTATGTGCGTGTGGGTATTCTTCCAGTCCATACATACACTTATGCACAGATTGCCCCCAAGATGCTTGACATCTACAGTTTGACCCGGTATATTAATCACGTTATCAGGCTATATAGCTTTCACCTGTCCTCATGGGCTTAAGCGCACCTCATCGATCTACCCACAGGTGGCCAGCTCACCTGAAATAGGGACAGTAAGGGGGCATAGGGGTGATACTCTCCATCTATTCCTGGGCAGGTAATCTTTCTTTTGGCCTCTCTCTCTACAGAAAGCGGAGCAAACCATTTTCTCTTTTTACCTGGGAATGTAAGCATCAGTAGGTTCGAGAAGAGATTATTTTAATGCATGGTCCAATACTTTACACTTCAGCATATCTTGATAAGTGGCTCCCTATAGAAACAGAGAGGATGTCCAAATATAAACCACTCCATGTAAAGACCAGCTAAAGAATGCAGTACAGTCACAAACAATGGAACAAAAAGGTCTACTAGTTTGGGAACTGGTGTTTTAAATTGTTTTGGACACGAGTCTTTCGATTATCGACTTGGGACGCCCCTTCGTGATCTACGAGTCGTATATGAATGTCGGACATGACGCTTAGATTCAGGCTAAATTATACACACACAAACGTAGGCATAAAAGTTGCAAGTGATATTCAAGATTTCTACACCTACAATGCTCATATTATTACGCTTCAAAGTAACCTTTATATCTAATCTCTAATATATCTTATCTCATGCACTGCAAAGGATTCAACACTTGGCAAAACATAAAAAAAGTTTTATTTCCAGAAAAGAAGCAACACGAAGCAGAAAGTAATTCCTTTCATGTAAGAAAGGAAGAAAATTTAAAAAAAAAATTTTGTATGGAATAACAGGAGCAGATAAAATGACCCCTGATATTTTGTATTTCCTGTCTCTGCAGAGGACGGATTAATTTCGCAGATGGAACAGGACTTGAGTCGCCGGGGCGCTGACCACACCGAGCCTTTCACAGGAAATGGTCTCGATAACGTCTCCATGGTAACAAAGCGGAGAGTTTTCCTCGATTCGGTTGTATGAAGGACATATCAACACGACATATGTCAGGGGAAATCACCACTACATTCCCCCATGGAGGAACAACGGGGAAATCGTCCTGCCACTCCACGCCTGCAGCCTTACATTCCCCTCTCTAATGCGAATTCCGAGTGTTTCTCTATGACGTTTTATGAGACTTGAAGCCACTTGTCGCCCAAACCGTTTACAAGATCACGGGGTATTATACACTTCAAACTCACTCTGTTTATCAACTCTTCCCAGATCTTAGTTGTTTGCCAGCACGAAATTGCCACAAACTCGTTTCCTAAAAACCATCTTGAACAGTGGATGAAGTAGCTAGGGTTTAGAGCTGTATGGCTTGGCAAATGCCGCAATATGTCGTCTGCCAGAATGTCTAATTCCTTGAATGTTACGTTATAAAAGCCCAAGTATTTTAGGTCGGGTCAGGATTTACCTTTCCGTACGCTATACGTGATAAATATGAGTACAATTACAACAACGTTACACAATGCATCGTTTCCAGGTCGTTTCCTCCCAAAGTTGCAGAGAAAGGCAATCATCTTACTTCAGAAATTACTGTATATGTAACGATTTGAACTAAAACTTTACAAACACTAAAAATTTCCGAGATAAAAATAAATTTCAGGTATCTTACAAAAACTGTCACGTATCGGGCGTGTTGGTAAACTTTTTATTGAGAATATTTCATGGCACATTTCCTGATCGAACTTTATCGTTTTGCCGCGCACTGAAACGATGGTATCTAAGAAGCCATTTCCGTGTATCCTTTTGGCTGGTGCATGTCATATCTTACCATTAACTACTACACTAAATGAAAGTACTCGTTCTTTGTTCCAATTGATATTTTGTAGTAAATATGAAGTCATTACCATGCGTGAAAAATATCACAGTATTGAAAGTGAATTCAGCCCAGTGATTGTAATTATACAATTTTTGTGAAAAATGTCTGGTATGTAACAACACCTACTAATTGACTTCACGAGATCAACATCTGAGAGAACGTAGGTCATTTCTACTTTTGGGAGGAAAAAAATGAACAAAAAAAAATGAAATGCAAATATAAAAACCACACGATTGCACTGAAACGAAAATACGAGCTTCAAGAATCGTGTTTTTTCTCACCAGACAATAGCATCTTATATTTGACGGTGTTCAGATTCCGGAGAACTATTTAAGCTGGAGCACAAAACTTCACAACAGAGCAAGAAAACAGAAGAAAAACATGTGAAAGTTTCTTACCAGTGATGTGACTTGAAAACTTCCCCTAATAACAGCACTCGTGGTCGATGAGAAAATCCTCTTTAGGATGTTAACGTTATGTTTTTCCTTCGAGAAAGGAGGTACTATATGTACAGATGACAAACGGTACCTTTCGCAAATATCAACAACAAATTAGCTTCTGTTGAAAATTATAAAGCACCTGATACTGGCACTGCATACGAATAAGGTCAAAATTTGCCCCCCAAAATTGCGAAAGTATAAATTCAGTTTCAGAAAGTGGACAACGAACTTGTTCAGCGCCGCGCTGTTGCGAGCGAAGTGGCGCTACAGATGGAATGTTTCTTGTTTTGTTCGTGTTATAATGGGTGAATCGCTCGACGAAGAACAAAACAAAAACGTCTAAGGTGGATCCGAGGTTTACCATATTTAATTGGCCCAGCGGTTGTTTTTCTGGTTTCCAATTTCATCGGGAAGACACACGGGCTCTAACGGTATCTCCCCGAGGAAAGGTCATAAATTTCTGACCCGTTC
This sequence comes from Acanthopleura granulata, assembly GCA_016165875.1. Taxonomy (NCBI): domain Eukaryota; kingdom Metazoa; phylum Mollusca; class Polyplacophora; order Chitonida; family Chitonidae; genus Acanthopleura; species Acanthopleura granulata. Next base: position 24,599,081 of record JABBOT010000003.1, read on the forward strand.
TATACATTTTGACAACTTTGACGTAGGTTTATGAAACTAGCACCGTTCCGACTGATCGGTTGTTCATTCTTACTTTACTTCCCTTTAATTTCTTGGCAGTCTTAGTTTCATGGATTGGTTAAAGGCTATACCAGTTCATGCAAGGGGAGTAATCCGACTCCAAGAGCTATTGAATTTTCAGCAAGCCCCCCAGGACAGTTAAAACGCTGATTTTCCTGTCTCTCTGCGACTTCATTGCTGCTAGGAACGGTCAGCCGTGTATTCGTTCAGGTTCTTTTACCTTTTCTCTTCAGTGCTCTTCAATGAACAGGAGAGATCTAGTGTCAAGTGGTTCGGCTATTTCGTTCTGTACGATTTGACACCGGCATTAAGGAAGGCTACCCTCAACTCAACCTTAAAATAGCCCGGGTCGACCCCGTCCTCAACTAGGCCTGACGTCGGCGCGTCAACGTGTCCCGACTTGACATTCTATCACATCATGTAACGCCACAGAGCCTCTGTCCAAAACTGCCTGTCCATTTAATATCGATAATGCGTTGCTTGGGCTGAAATTATATTAAAAAAATTGACACTTCTAATTAAAGAATTATAATGAATGAATGAATAATTATGCCATAACGCCACATCGGCAATGTTTCAGCCATGTCGTGGTGAGAAAAGAATTATATTTTAGATGAGTAATACAGAAAAATACATAGGACTATATTCATCTAACCTTTGTTAGAGGTTGTAACATCACGTTGTACGTAACTACCATGGCAACGTATCTGCACAGTATGTGTCGTCATGACAATTACGTGTGACATAACTTACACCCTCTTTGTAAAACGAGCCCCATGAGTTTATGTGATGATGCACGTCACAAGTTTGTCAAGGATACTAACATCAATCGACTTCGAGGCGTCGTAACAGACCTGTAAACACTGAACATTTTTTCAATGCAAATAAGGAAGATTTTGGTCAAGATTTTGCCAAATTCTAGACATCCTTATATATACGCTGACAATAAACTTTATGTAGTGCTGTCACCCAAATACAGACCACACTTTTTGTCAGTGCCAGAAAATCTCTGATATGTATTCTTCTTAAACATTATCGTGTAATTTATGCCGATAACCTGGAAAGAATCAGTGCACAAGGTAAGACACCTGACAGAAGGGCAAACTGATTAATTTTCGGTTTAGAGTATATAGAATACAAAAGTCTACAGCCAAGAGAGTAAAACCAGAGCAAATGGCCACACGTAACCGGTGAAATTCGGTCTCTTGTTACTTTACCCCAGTTAGGGTTTTATTCTGACTGTTCATGTAAGTGATTAAAAAGCAGCAAATTGCACACTCTTAGCTCCATGGCAAAGTAAAATTAGATGTAAAAATCCAGGTATGTTAATGGTAATTTATTAAACCTCACTGGTCTAGAATTACTCTCAATGCTGATTTGTAATCGTCACATTTAATAAACAATGCAAACGGACCAAGATCCAGCCAGGAACTGTCGTGCCACCAAGAAAACCATGGTTTATACAGGTATGCAATAAAAAGACTACAGCGTGGAAAATAATTAAAAACTGCACCACCCTGTTTTAAACAGAAAGAGCTGATGTTGTTGATAGCAGTTTATCTGAGGTCACCGGTCTAAAATTACATAAGATGCCGTGTTGTCATGACATATGATAAACAAAACATAAAAACTGTGCCCAGGTTCGTGGACTATCAGTCTGCCAACAGAATCCCGGTTTATGGAATATAAAGGAGTATGGTATAGAAAGTCAAACGATAAGGCATCAGCGCCGACACAGTGATGGTTGTTGAAAAGTCACATGCATATATATAACAGGTGAAACCCGGTCTCTGTTCAACTACCCTAAGTTCATGTTTTATTCTAACAGTTCATGAAACCGCTTAAAAAGTAGCTACTTACACGACGTTTAGCACAATGGTTGAAGCGAAAAACTTTATGCCTATTCTTATTGTTGAATTAATACAACGTTTCTTAGATCAAATAGTATAAATGTAATATATTGTCAAATAACCTATATATGTTTAAACAAGATACACGATGCAAAATCATGAATGTAAACCATGCATTGAACAAATCTCTTTTTTGCCCGCGGTGATATTCTACATTCAGTGGACTGTAAAATTCCCACGTAGCAATGTTGAGCCTTACTATTAGAATTATTTTGCTATATATTATGCGCGTGTAAATAACGTTATACAGAGTTGTGACATTTGGACATAGCGGGTAGCACAAACCCTAGAGATATATCCCCGGCTACTGTCCCTTCTGCCTGAGGAAAAAGTCTCATAAAAGTCGCCCTCTGCGATTTGCAAGGTTAAAAGTGTCAGTTTCATCGTCAGGAAATAATCTTTTTAAACTCATTTTTGCGAGAATATCGTCTTGACAGTCTATCATCAATGGAGAACTTTTCGTCAAACTCCCACTTTTTTCTATAGTCAGATTGTGAAAACTCTTTTTTGATGTCACAAAAAAAAAAGATCCATTGATAGATGTAAGGACAAGTGGGTTACCGGACAAAAAGAGACAACGATGGTTGGAGATGTATACAGACGGGGAGTGAAACGATCCGGAACGCCTGTCTCACGCCCTCCCAATGACGAATTACACACGATGTCGCCTAGACGTACAGCCTCACAAAACTTTCATTCTATAAAATCTGAATCGGACAAATACCTCAATGCAAACGACCGAGCCAGAAAATGTGTCCTCACCGTGGAGGACTATTCTACCAGTAGGGGGATTAATAATTCACACACATGTGCCTATATACGCTAGTACAAGTGTCTGGTAATATAAATCAAATTGGATATATTTTTTTACCTTTGCAGCACCAACATTAACATCAGGTCTCATTTTTTGCGCTTTTGCGCCAGAAACATAATCAGGGATAAGGAAAATAAAGTATTCAAACGAAATAGGGTTGACTTTGATATAAGGCCTTTAAATCGAATCATCCAAACAATCAATAAATCGTCATTCTGCAATGAGGTAATTGTCAATGGACCAGCTAATTCTTGCAACAAAGGTGGTGTGCGAAAGTTAAAATAAGGACTCCAACTCCCAGGTTATATAGTTTACCTTCCATTGGATACGCTGCGGCTTGAAGCCAGGAGCCTTGCTCTAGGCCCCTTCGTCATTCTAGAGCGGTGATATCGAATAAGTTGCAATTAACATGGCATTTGTTCCCTAATTCTGCTTAAATTCGGCTGTTAGGGGATGTTAAAGTTCCTACAATTTAATCATTTTCATGAACGACTGGAAATAAACCCCGAATGAGGTAAACTGACCAGAGGCCAGATTTCATCGGTTGTGTGTGAGCATTTCTTTGTTAAATTACCACACTGCTTTCGCTGCTCTCAGTTTATCCTCCATGCTGAAGTTTTAAGGTGTTTCCAATCACGAGCTTTGTGAATCACTTACATGCCTCGAGATTTTGAGAAAATCACGGAGCCCTGTCCACTTTCTTCCACCAATAAACGTAAGCTGTCATTATGAGTAAAATGTTTTTAATTCTAAGTAATTTTTACAACATTGATTGAAGGAAGGTTTTAAAAAGGTAGCTGAAAAATGTAGACGTATCTAGGAGATTGTCCTTCTAGGTTGAGTCCTGTAATAAATTGATGTATATTTCAAGGGCGACTCCTCTTTATTTTATAATCATTTTGCATTTTTCTAATTTTAATTCGCTCAATTTATCTCATGTGGCCAACATTTTCCCTGCCATTTGAGAAGCATAATACGTCAAGACTGTATAATCCCAAACAAGGAAAATTCATTCCAGTATATACAAGCATATGTTCCTACAACATACATACACAGTTCAGAACTGATCTGTAAGCTGCAACATATGTCACTAAACGATACAGGGAATTAATTCTGTCCAATGGACTAAATAATGAATGTTTATACACCCCCCCCCCCAGCCCAGATTAAGCAAAGTTAGCAAAAAACCTATAGCCCTGCAGAATTATAAAGAAAGTCAGTATAGTGTCTGTCACCGGTCACTATTCCGGCCTATTAAATGCACTTGTACTATATTGATACAAATGATTGTGGTTTGTGTCCACAATCAGCTGTAGTTGAAAATAATACTTCCTAATAGAACTGAACTCTAAAGAATAACTCAATTTGAAAATTTTCCCATACAGTTTCCGTCAGAACAGAAAATAAAGAGGCACCTTACAAACTGGTGATATTAAGCAGAGAATTGGACACTAACGACTATGGCTGTATATTCTCAGTAAAATTGCGGAGCGCGAATCAAGGAAGAACCAAACTTGGTGTCCGGGTTAATAAGTGCAAGGCCAGTTTCCAAAGCGACAAATAACACAAACACCAAAGAACTGTGAAAAGTATATGAATCAAAAATAAGGATGATTATATGCAAAGGGTAGCAATCAACAGATTTCAATGATGACGAAAAGACGCAATGAATGTTCTAGGCGGTTGAATAAAATGGGCTCCTAAATCGTGTACCATTCTAGTATACATGATGTCTGTTAATCAAATATTATCTCCGATGAGCTTGTTTGCAATCTACCAAATATGTAAAAAGATATGTATAACCCATATGCAGGAGCCTTCGGTATATTGCTATCCAAGCAGGGATAATTCACAATATCAAAATCGAAACTATCCCTCTTGCCGTAAAGTCGGCGTGACAAGAAAGCTGAAGATTGTATGAGATTAAGAAGCCGATATGCTGATGCTAAAGAAAGGAATCATTGGCTTTAACTTTTATCTTGACACAATCCGCCTCCGGTGATAGATGCTCTCCGTGGGGAGGCAGAGTAGGGTCTACTCCGCCCCCAGCACACACTCACACAATCCGCTGTCCAGTGACCACGCCAACGCACATGCAGGTGATAAGATTCGTTTCAATCGTGTAGATAACATCTACAGAAAATAGTCCGCTCGCGGATTACAAACTGCCAGGTTGGAAAGGGTATTGCCACTGCCGAGCAGAAAGCCAGCCTCATAAACAAGGCGCTGTGAAGAAAAAAACCGTCTGCGAGATACGTGTCGAATTGTACAGGGAAAAATCCGGTGTCTGGTCGTTAGAATTTATTGGTTAGCAGCCTATAAAATTTTATCTGGTTATAAAGGCACACGAGGTAAGAACGAGAGATAAGTCTAATAAATGGCTCTGTGATCAACCCGCTCTATTTACCTGTCGAGAGGTGTATGTGATTAGGGGCGGTGGTACATAACATGGCAGTCCGGTCCAGTTGTCCAGGGCCTTTCAGGCCATTTCAATTACAGGTAATTTAGTCTTACCATGCAAAGGTTAGTAAATGGACAGTCACATTCCAGCCACGGACTCGTGTCAGTTGACCGGCGTGTAGCATCGAACTATTCAGTGATATACCGTTAGTCAGTTCAGTCATTCGTGGAACTCTTACAGTCATTTACGGATTTACACAGAAAGCAAGCCATTAACCTAGATGGTATCTTTGTGAACGAAGTCACCCCATCCCCCTTGTCCCTAAAGAAAAAATATATTCTTTTCCTGTGTACTCGTGAATCTAATTTTTTTAAATATATAACTATATTACATAGGGAGTATACAAGCTCTGGATATTTAAAAAACCTCCAGGATCTAAATAGTAATAAGGAGCCTTTGAGGATTTGTCTCCTCATTTATTTCCATCATATTAATTGTAATGACTACTCGGTGTTTTGAGTAACTCTAGACCAGTGACATCTAATAAATTACAATTCACTACATTTTATTTTTACTTATAATTCTGCTTTAGACATGGCGCTAGGGGGAGGGTAAGTTGCTACGTTGAAAGCATTGGTATCCACAGGTAGAATAACCGTAACAGAGGCGTACTGACAGGAGATCGGACTTCACAGGCCACGTGTGACCATTTGCCAAATATCACATTGTCGGAGCTCCTATAGTTTTATTCTCCATGCTGTAATCTTTCTTATCAGGCCGCGCCATCCATGTGGACTTTTGTTTGTACGAGTGCTAAAAACGAATTGGTTTGTAAATATTTCTAATTGCGGCTTTACAGTTAAAAGTATTTACGCTGTATATCAGTTAATACAAGGTTATGTTGTAGGAATGAATGACTAACCCGTGGTGGATATTGACACTTAATTGGCTAAGTTTTTATTTCATTGCTGTTTACGAACAACATGATGGATATAGCCCCTAAAGATTCCCCGATAAATGTTAGATACGTCATTCCTGACTCTTCTGAGACTTAAACGATGCATTTTATTTCCAAGACTTAAAAAAAGAATCAAATGTCAAGTACACAAATTGACAGACAGAGGTTTTTGGCACTGCGGCATTTAAAAACTCAATGCGCAGGACAGGAAGTGACGTAGCCGACAACATGTATATGGTTGAATTCTCATCTCGTATTTTTCTGTCAAATAAAATTTTGTCATATCGTTGAGGTCTATCGAGGACCATTGGTAGCTTTCAATTTACAATAATATTCTCTCTTTATAGTTTGATATTCTTTTTTTTCATTCTTTTTATTCTTTTCTTTATTATTTTTATTATAGGGCTGCGGGGTATGAAACTTTTTCGCATGATCTTATAAGAGTCATAGCTGCGATGTATTGATTTCCTCAAGAACAACATGTTCATACAGTGTTCATCGTTAATGAGAACGAGCATGGTTTGATTGTATTTATTTACTTATTTGATATGTTCTTTATGCCGCACTCAAGAATATTTCACTTATATGACGGCTAACAATATGCCGGGAGGAAACCTGGCAAAGCCCCTGGGGAAACCCACGACCATCCGCAGGTTGGTGGCACACCGTCCCACTAACAGTCTGAGTGGAAGTCAACGTGAGGTGGACTTGAACTTACAGCGACCACATTGGTGACAGGCTCCCGGGTCCTTGCGCTGCACTATAGCGCGCTATCCACGTCACGGGGGAGGTGGGTTGGGGGTTCTGGTCTGATTGTAGGCAGTAAGCTTTCTTCTCTAGCACATTAATAGTAAGTATGTGCATGATGTGGCAACGATATTCCTGTTAGTTATATTAGCACCGACATTTAATACCTTCATAATCATTGTATAGAATGAAACACATCAGAACAAAGTAGAACAGTGTGACATCCCATTCTCAGTCACAATGATTAATAGTTGACGCATAAAGTGAGACAGTGTAACACGGACTGCGGTGAATACTTAATACGCATGGCGACTTAAGCCCGTTTGGTGGCGACTGTGCTAATTTCTTGTTGGAGAGTTTTCCTTCTTCCTGGCAAGGACCGAGAACCGTTACCTGTAAGAAGGCGCAACCCGATACATTTGGCCCCACCCACTTAATTGGTACACTTTGCCGTAAAATATGATATGAAGTGCACAACTTCCACATCAATCAGAAACGTGCCAGAGAAATTCTCTGTGGTATACAATACCTCCAAAAACACCAAGATGGTTTACAAGGCGTTCATGTTGGAACATTGGCTGTGACAGATATATTTATTGGTTGCTTGTTGAACTGTGCGTGATCTTGTCAGATTTCTATTCACAATAGGAATAGCAGCTACCCCTGGCGAACGCGTTTGGTGTTATTGGCGCAACTCGTCTACATACCTCCCGCTCTTAAGTCATGGGGATTTATGTCCCTACGCGTAAGATGAATAACCTGTATCATACGTTCGGCCGCTTTCTTGTGTCATTTTTATGATCATCACTACATCAGACATGCTCAATAAACTTCTTGTCTCTGCACTGTATATCTTTACTATTGCGTCAAGAAATGATTCAGCCTGAAGATAAGTTGCTACACAATGGTCTGGGGATGAAAATCACAGGCATAAAGAGCACTGGAGCTCTAATCCCTCACCAAACATAACCCTCATAGAACTGTATATACACTTCTGCGCAATTGCCGAACACCAATCTCAATTAATAATGGCGAGTGTTTACCTTTTCCCGAGTAACTCGCCCTTCCAAAATAAGCTGGAAATATAAGAATGACACATTTATGTCATTGATATAGAAGTCATGTATGCTGCAATGATTAGTGGAAATTAAGAACCTATAGCTTAAAAAACCAACAATCGTATACCAGCCGTCAACCAAAATAGGTGTTCCGGGCCAATCATCGCAAGACCAGTTTTCAAAAGAATGTCAAAATGTACAATTAGACTTAAAGCTAGCTTCTGAGTTGACATTCCTGTGTTGTGTTAGATCATGTGTAGGTATATCGTCCCGCGGTTATAAACAGTTACTCCTGAATGAAAATTCCACATGACATAAACAAATCGTTAATCATTCATACTTTAAACACAGCACCTTTGCTTGTCAAGTGTTACGGCCCATTGTCGACTTGTCCTTGTTCGTCTACATGTCAGGAGATGTATACATGTATGTATGGTTTATGTTCTGAACAAACAAACTCTTTGGGCCTTATAACAGCAAAAATGGTCCAACATTTTCATAATTAGTTGATATCTACAAAAAATTTTTAAAAATAAATTTAAACTGTAAGACGGTAAATTTGAAAATATTACTCTTCAACCCTTAGAGGGGTTGGGTACTTTGGAATTGAAAGGAAACCCAAGGTGTTCAAATGTCAGTGTCTCTATGATAAACAAAGCCTGCTGGAAATTTAACTTCAGTCATTGGGTATTTCTACCGTCAAGACGCTAATTATTGGTACGACCGAATAGGGACATAGTGACTAATAATGTTCTGACTGTGTTCTTTTAATGTGCTCCTAACTATACAGACTGAGAGAAAAATAAGTCCATTCAAGGATAAAAAAAGGCAGGAGACGGCAGGGGAAGACCCATGAGGGATGAAATTTATGTGCGAAGAGGATGTGGTAAGTCCGAATAGGGAATGTTCTGGTATCACAGAAGCGTAAATTCTGTCGAGTGATGAAAACGAAGAGGGTAACATATGTACATAACTTATAGAGTGTAAGCGATCCAGTGCTCTGATATACCATCGGGAGAAGGGAGAGTGTACCAAAACCTTGCTCCTTCACATCTCTGATGTTTATCGGGAAAGATTAACCTCTATTCAAATCAGTGGCTCTCCAGTGTTTGTATCTACCTAGTATAAGGCCAATTTAAGGTTCGGATTGCTGCCCCCGTTTGCTCGGGTGCAACCTCAAGCTAACGTTGGCGCCCGCTCTCTTCATGACACTTGTCTTTAACCTTTCAACCACACTCAATCTCAAAATCCCGTTTTCACCGCACTGTGCGCAATTTTCTTTTTAAAAATCGGGTATTTTAGACAATTTTAGAAAGTCACAGACAGTTAAACAGGTTAATGGTCTTTATGATTTGGGGGAATGAAATTCCAGAAAACTTAGCCGTGTGCCTTGAGAAGCCTCGCGAGCGGCCAGTGAACAAAGAGGTTTGTAGGGGACCACCAGGACGGCTCCTGTTTGCTAACAACTAACCCCACAGGGTCACCTTAGGGCGTCGAGGCTCAGGTAGATTTACCTGTACATCAGCGCCATCTCAGACACTCTGCCTGCACCCATCCTTATTTTTTTTGTGTAGATCCAACCTCATTAAGCTTCAATACAGAATGAAGCCAGTCTTAAATGTCAGATGTGACACATCTTGAAGAAAGAATCCTATAGATTTCCCCACGGAAATGAATGCATAACCACTTAGGCCGACCAAGGTGCTTTTACCATTTATCCACGCTCTTTCTTTTCCTAGAGGTCGTCAGTACGCTGGTGCATTTGTAAGTTGGACTGCCCAAAGTGTGAGATAAGGAAATGATCATATTTACATTTAAGTACATTTGGTAATTTGTAGACCTACGATATCATCACCTTCTACAATATGGCATATTGCAGGTGAAGGTAAAGGTAAAGGCAACGTAGATTTCTGCCCAGGGGCCAAGAATTCAACTGTTAAAAATATCTTCCAAGGGTGAAAGAGAGACGGATACCCAATAAACTTAGGTGACTAAGAACAATAAAGAAATAAAGAAAACGCGAAGGCTGTTACCTTACTTGCATTTCGTAAGCCTGTGTGTCGGCATAGTACAGAACTATAAACACCTGAATTTTCACGTGTCAAAAAGTACTATTTTGTGTGTTATTTTCAAACAAATTTACACGATTCTCACTATCACAGAAGGCACCAATTTACCAAAATGTTTGCACTCACGGATTTATTTCATTGGGTTTTGCAGTGTATTCCCAGTCAAGAATATTTCACTTGTGTGACGTCTGGCAGGTATCCAGGTAGCTGAAACCTGAGAGCGGTAAGAGAATTTTTTTTTGTGTTGCTTGCCATAACCCTAGCGATAACCGGTATTGCCATTTATATATAAATATAAACTTCCACAGGTTTAACTTCATGAAAAAAACTTTCTTCATCTTGTATTGACTTTTTTACATGTTTCCTTTTGGCATGATTTGCTTGGTTTGAATAAGGCATTGCGCTTTTGCGTAGGGGTATTTCGCACTTTATTTTCTGATTACTTAGCAAAGGTGCTCTAATTAAGCCATTCTGGCTACTTAGACATATGTGGTCAGCCGCACGTGGCACAATATGGCCATGCTGCCATGGCGAGAAGTCACGGAGGAAGGGCGAGATCTTACACGAGATTAGAGTCCCGGACAATGAGACGCTGTGGAACAGCTAATTGTGACAGCCTTGCCTTTTCGACTTTTGATCAATACAGGTAAATGTTGGACGAAGCAGATGTTTTCATGAATGTGATTTTCTAAAGAGTTTTTTTTCTCTCTCTCTCATAGGCCGTGGTTGTCGTCAGAAAGGTTCCCTTCCCTCGTTGCTTCCCTAATTACAGCCCGTGCTTCTGGACCTCTTGCACTGTGACTTCTATATATTTCGTACTTCATCTTCTTCATACAAAAGGTTTTGAGTTTGTTTTTCATTTTTCTGTCCAGATTTGAGAGTCGCCTTGATAGCTTTGTGTTTGAGGCGTGCTGCTGGGCGGTGTGAGCGTATGAGTGGGCTGGTTACAGACCTGGACGTCTGTGCTTATTGTTTCAGGTAACACGGTTCTGTGTTCTCCGCCCAGCGTTCCTCGCCACCGAGAAGTCAGACGTGAGGGTAGGGACAGAACTAACAGCGAGTAGTGAGGGGACAGGGGCACAGTCAATACGGTACGGGCGGGACACGCCCGGCCAGCTAGCTTCTTTCACATTGCCACACTTTCTCTGTAAATATCAGGTTTGCAGAGAAGACGAGCTGAAAAAAAGAAGAGCGGAGGTGTTTGTTGGATCAGCCACACCTTGGTGAAAACAATACAAGCGGAGGTGTATCTGGTCACACGACCAACTGGCTTCTGTACATGGGCCACCCGGATACCACGGTTAGGGCTTAGTGCAATAACCCATCCAACGTTGCTTTAATCTGATAAGAATAAACACAAATGTTTTACACAGTTGTGATTGTTCACGTTTCAGCCTATATTTCACGACCGCACACATCATTCTTTCGCAGCCTAGAGAGCTACGGTTTAGAGAAACGATTGTAAAACAACCAACAATCGATTTCTTGTGATTCGGGAACGTCTTGTTTATCTGAAACATTCTTCAAACTTTTCTACACTTATATAGTTCTTGGGCCCTTATATAATTCTTACGAACTGAAAAGACGAACTCCTAACAAAGTCCAACTAGGCATTTTTTGTTTAAATATTTTTCTCTATTTGAACATTTTTAGAATTGTTCATATAGAGCCTGTATATTTTATTTGGAAAGTCAGTATACATTACCAAAAACAAAAACAAAAATCCAAGAATTCCTTAAAAACTATGGTCAGTATATTTTTTGTACACAAGGAACGATTTTGTATGCATATTTAACAGCCCTTTGCAGATGTTTCTGTTCAGGCATTTACAAGAGATATATGCAGGAAACTACTGGGTAAAATCGTGTTCATAAAGTAAATTCTAACATCAGAATATACACAAGGCTCAGAACGAATCCTTCTTGGGTAACCGTTGCTGTTTTTGTGATAAATAAGCTTGCATGAGCAGAAATGTAAATCCTGTGGAAAATTGCTTTATCATGGGTAATGTTGACGTTTTTCAAATTGCAGATCGAAATTCGACCTTGAAGTCCTGGCTTATTCAGTCTTTCAATAAATAGTATGAAAATAAACGGCGACATTTACATTGGAAATAAATCATGTGATTTGTTTAGGAAGTGTCCGAATGTGTCTGAACTGTAGACGGATGCGGTTTGACCTGTTCACGCAGGTTATAATACCAGAGGTCTCAAGGTGACCAAACGTGGGGGCACACTACATGGCATTTAGCACCACTGGAATGGACTCAGAGACCCGCTATTTGCTCAGGCGTTTATCCACTACAGCAGAAGGTGCCGAGAAATTGCTGTCTTAACAAGTATTATTCTCCACTTCTTAATGATGACGCTTCCATCAAGGCAGCCTGCAATTTACGGTAACTCTAGTAGCTAGTTGGAGGGGTCGTGTAGATTTGTGCTGGGGCGTCGAGTGGGTCACCCGAGGACGGGGCACTGTCATGCACGCTCGCTACTCCCCTGATTGCATACTATTATCTTCGGCAAATAATACACCGAAGAGCCCGCGAAACAGATATCCAAATAGCATAAACTGTTGGTTTAAGAGGCGGTATAAGATTCTAGCTGACCACCATTTCTCTGGCATATGGAGAACTCAGTACAAGTACCAGCCCTGTGCGCCGGTAAATGCGGAAAAAATACATTTCCCCGAGGCGTAAGCGACAGAGAGATGAGAAATGGCAGAAAATGCGTTTTGCTCTTTCACGAAATGTTCCAGTTCACCTCACAATGAAAATGACAAGATAAGCATAGCTTCCCCAAGTATTCAACGTCGGGATGTAATGACAGGAGACACGGCACAAGGACAGAAGCAGCCTGTACAAACTACTACAAGGCTGTTATCAATTAAGTCAGAAGTTTGTAAATTGCTGAGCCACAATTCGGCTAAAAGTGTACAGAAATTACTGATACAATGTGGATAAAGATACTAGATATCATGTAGATATGCACTAAAGGAATTCTTTGAAAGACATGGATTTTTAATTACGCTCGCCTCGTATACAGCGGGAGAGCCGGGTCAAAGGCTGGATCTACACTGCTTAATAAACCCTCTTCATTTCGACTCCCTTAATTGCGCATCTGCACGACCATATACTTAATTCATTCATTACGAGTGGATACATCTATGAATTATACTCCATTCCAATCAGCAAAAATGTCTCTTTCCTCATGACGGACAAATTCAGGTACTCGAAGTTATGTGTAGTAAAAAGACCAGTAAACACTATGGCAAATACTTTTACTGATATTTTCCCTAGCAAATTAAATGCAGCCAAATGTTTTGATTTTATGGACCATATTGATAATGTGTGTAATGTGACGTCACTAAACTTTTTGCACATATTCATATTCAACTCTGAATAAAGATCTCGTGACATTATATAACATTAAAACTTAAGGGCCAGAGAAAAGTCAGCGTAATGCTGTCTGTTGAGTCTGGTTACTCTCACCGTGACAATATTGTCCATGAAAACAAAACATTTCAACTTGGTGAAAAAAAGTCTAACAAAATCAATCATGTTATTTTCAGATACAATTTCAAATTTTAAAATTTATTTTAAAATAGTATCAGTGCACAAAGGCAGGTTTTATATAATGGGAAATAACGGAGAATGAGCCACTGAGCACCATGAATGTTGGTAAGTATAAAGCAATGGTATAAAACTATATTTACCCTTTAAATTGCATGCCAGTTGAAATGCAAAAGCTCCAAGACCGATTTTAACATTGACAATGCCATTAGAAAATCGCACATATATAATGTCTTCACATTCTGCATAGTGTGTGTTACAAAAAGGTCTGAATTCTTTCATTCATATCATACAACGATGTGTAGTCTAAAGCCTTTATCTCCAGATGAAGGAAGGTCTGCCAGCAACCTGCTGATGGTCGTGGTTTTTCCCAGGGCTCTGCCCAGTTTCCTCTCACCATAATGCTGACCGCAGTCGTATAAGTGAAATATTCTTGTGTACGGCGTAAAACACCAATGAATTAAATAAATAAATAAATTTATTTATTTCCAGATGTCGAGTTTTAGTGGACACCTACCCAATGGAGGTGACACATTAGACACGAAAGCCCGGACAAACAGATTCTTGACCACTTAAGTGTAAAGTTGCACTAATAAATATATGTCGCCATTTGAATGATGTAACAGCTAAAATGCACCATACCTACACTATTAACTCTTACATATACAAAGAAGAAAAGGTGTAAAATGATTTTATTGAAATAGTAGGGTAAAATGGGAGCGCACTCGGTCACCCCTACACCACGAGGTACGAGCCATTCCGGCCAATCCATATTAAATGTCCACCTAAGCGTCTGACAAAACATACCACATGGATACAATGGGCTGTTTATTTTTCAACTTTCATTGGTTTTTTATCAAACTTTCTTTGACTGATTTATAGCGCGGGTGGCTGCATTGTTGAGTTATATCCACTTGTCGGAGGAAAGGCTCTTCCCCTTACCACTGAGCATGTCTTAGAGAAGAGACTTTCGCCACCTCGGCAAGGCGGCTGTTTGTTACTGTTCACAGAGAAGAGAACTGCGGCAAGGCGCCACATTCACTCCCGCATGTTTCGTCAACAAACTGTACACCTCATTAGAGTACAACTCGGGCCACGAAAAATCGACGCCTAATGGGAACAAAAAGCCAGGCGACAAGCTTTTACAGTTAATGAAGGAAAGTCAAACCGGCTCAAGTTTTGCCTTCAACTCTTCGCAGACAGTCAGGGCAAGGTGGAGAGCTGGTTCCTGTGGTTCCTGTGCTTGCCTCTTGTTGGCCTTCAATTCACGCGGACATCGCTAACGTGTAACACAAGTCGACCACATTGAGGGCAGATCAGGCCCTCCCGAGGCCACTCTTTCACACTTTCACTTTAAGTCAACTCTTGATACAGATCTCTGGCGAAATGTGTACCTAGCCGGATAGCTAACCATCTTAAGTAAATCGAAGGTGTATACACGTATAAGTAAAGGACGTGTTTAAGTTTGAATGGCGAAGAGAAGGCAGAGACCTCCCTATAAAGAACCGCTTCAGACTTAGAAACTAGTCAAATAAATGGGTACATTAAGGTCTAACGGAAAAAGAAGCATATATTATTCAGTTGTCATACCAGTTTTATATTTTAGCGGTTGAAAGGGTTCCCTATCCACGGTATACTGATTGTCTTGCGCACAGCTCGTTTCTACGTTGGCGCGCCTGTCTGACAAATGACTGAGGCGTGTGTGTTTATCTCTAATAATAATTTCTGTGGCATTATGTACACCCGTCACTGTCACGTAATTCTACGGATGTTGAATAAATAAATCTACTGAACAAGAAATAAAAAAAATCCCGAAGATTTTTGATGAAGTTTTGTTAGTCATAAAATGGCTATTGATGCGCCAAACCGTATTCAGTATGCATTTATCTGATGGGGTAACTCAGAGAAGTCGTTAGAAAAATGGCTACATTTTATGCAGGATTCCATTCGTGAAAGAAAATGTTTCCAAAGAGTTTCAGTGACTAATCTGTTACGAATACAAGCCTTTCTGTGCAAGTTAATCAAGATTTATTTTAGTAGCATACTTATCACCCACTTATTCAACGCCGCTTCTAATTTACAGCCATTTATATGTAGTAACTGCTTCGGGGGGGGGGGGGTCTGTTCCCGGTTACGGTCAGTTTTCTCACAAGGTTGACCTGACAACTGTCTTTTGCTTGTTTGGTTCATGGTTTAACACTTTGCAGCATTTGGGTTATTTGGAATCCCGCCGAGCAGTAAAATGATAAAAAAAACTTCGCAATTTATATTCTTCAACGCTTTAATACAGGTATGGGGTTATTAGTAGATTTGGTTTGTCTTGTGGAAAAATATCCAGGCACGTATTTTTATTCACTTATTCGATGGCTGCGTAAAGCCATATGGTTGCTTCAAACAAGGATATACGGCGTGAAAGACTACACTTGTTTGTCACCTATGCTCCATAAGCGCTTTGAGGGCTGTGGTGGCGGGGGTGGGGGAAGTGGTACTGTCCAAAGCCCCTTTTGAACTCGCATCATTTGATGGTCGTGAATTTCCTCCAGGCTCTGTCATATAAGTGAAATATACTTATTATAAGTACGGTGTAAATCCACAGTAAAATAAATAAACAAATTATGTGTCTTACAATAAGCTCCCTAAGTGTAAGTTCTGACAAATGAATTTGTCAGGGGAATGATAATCTTTTCAAGGGTCATGACCTCTGCCTGCAGGCGCTATGAGGTAGATAACAAGATTTTCATCAAAAGCCATCGCTAGAGTGTGATATATGTCAGGAAGTTTGGCATATATGTCAGTGTCACTTGAGCCTGAAACATTTAAGGAAGTCTCTCTCCAATGAATGCATATTACATGCAATTACTCTAAATGACATTTTCGGGTGAGATACTGATAACACTAACGGTAATACACAACGCCTATCGTGTTCATGGGTGGAAACAGGCAGTTGCCGGAGAAAAGCTGCCGCCATTGTCACACTGGACCAATCCACAATTCAAAGTGTAGTTTTCAGGCTGTCCATAAATCAAGCCATCTAAAAGAAGGAATTGTGTACTCTGATAAAAATTATATTTTTGTTGAAAGTTCTCTTCCCTCATCCAACCCTCCAAATAGATCTCCTATAATATGTACCTGAATATTCAGAAAATTGCCAAAGATCACCCATCTTAATACTCACAAAATATTACAAACACTTCAAGGGCCAACAGGAGCCGGATATGAACACATAACCAATGGATAGTATATTTAGTGATTGATTTACTTGATTTGTGTTTTCCGCCATACTTCCAGAATATTTCACGTTTACGACAGCTACCAGCGTAACGGTGGGAGGACATCAGGCAGAGTCTATGACGACAAGCAGATGTTTCCACATACAGCATTGGTGAGAGGCTCCTGGGTCATAGCACCGTGACAGTGCACTAACTCCCATGGCCTAGGAGGTTTCTAGTGAAGCTGAAGTCGAAGCACTTTCATCCAACAAACTGGCAAAGAATCCTTAGTGGTAACAAAAGTCACAGAGCTGTTGTTTTAGCACAGAATGGATTACTAAACCAACACAGAACAGAGCAATTTCTTTCACTGGCAATGCATTTATTAGATAAACTGGAGGTAAGTAAACAGCACATTCAGCTTTGTGATGTTTAGTGTATCATTTAGAAGATTCGGCTATGTTGAAGCTGATGTGAATGTCACGTGATAAGCTGTAGTGCTATTTAGTGCTGATCAGTGGATTGGTATAATTTACTTTTGACCATTAACACAGGATACCACACAACAACCACTATGGACATGGTTAAACCTACTGAAAGATGCTGAGGAGTGTACATGCAAACTAACATATTCAAGGGATGTGTATGTGTAGCAATATACAGAGGCATGTTTACACAATCCTGTACAGGCATTGTACATCAGAAGGGCTGGAGATAAACATACATACATATACATATGTAACTATAGCAGGACCAATCACGTATGTTTATATCTGTGTGTATATATAATGTGATGCCATATTTAACACATACATGAGTGAAGAAGATACCATACTCATTTTTCAGCTTTTCTTAACCACTCAAGTTCCATATCCTTAGTTAAAGGCACAATATATTTACAGGGAAACATCTTTGATTACATAGGTAAAATCATACCAAGAAAAGAAATATTTCTTTATTTCAATCTTTTGGACGCTGACAAGAACTTAAGCATATTTAATTTTTAGGAATCCAGAAGAAAGAAGAGATTCATGGTGATGCTAATAAGGACGAAAGATTTACTTGATTGTTGTTTTCTGCTGCATTGAAGAATAAAGGATGAACGAGTAGACATGTCACATTATCTGATCAAGTCCATACGAATTTCTATGAAGCAACAAAGCCACAGACCCGAAGCACCTACCCTGTGTACATATATGTTGCCATTTCCCCAGTACTGCTTAACAGAAAAGCATGCTGGAACTTGTAAATCACGGAGCTGGGTTTGGATTCATTATAACTTACAAGATACTTTACATTTCACCTAAATCAGTTGGTGCCCACAGAAATGGTTTTGGTAATTTATTATGTCAGGGTATCTATTAATATCCTAGTGGTAAATGTTCTATCACTATGTCTTCTACAGATACTCGGCCAACCTTTAGGTTGTGTACAACTCAATAATAATCGTCAGTGACGAATAACTTCATATTACAGGTAATGACTACACAGACACACAATGCTATTCGCTTTTTACTTATTCATACATCCGAGTTAAGCCACGTACAGCAGTAGTGTGGTTCACTATCACAGAGCAAATATTGAAGTTGGTTATGAACAACGGTGTCCCCTTTTCAAATTTTAGGACTACCAATGGGTGAAATGATTTCTTCTGTCTCCCAACACAGGAGAAATTGCTTAAAGCAAAAGAGTCTCACAACATTGCCATTGCTGTTATGGACATCATGAGAAATCAACCAACTTGAGACAATACTAATACATATACATCCAGGAGAAGATAATCCAGTATAAAACAGTGATATAAAAATGTGTCACTGGAGAGTTAGCTCCCTGTATCCACGCCAGTTGTCAGCAGCTTCAATGCCTTTGTCAGGTAGTCAATGGCTGTTTTAGAATCATCATATCGCAAAGCACTGCTCGCATAATTACTGTATTTCATGGCTTTCTGCATCTGTGTTGCAGTGAGTTGAATACCAGCTGAAAATACACAACCAAATCTTTTTCAAAGTCTGGAACGCATCGGTCACAAAAAGTCCAAAAAAAAAAAAAAAAAAAAGGAAACTCCTGTTACATTCCTGCAATGCAAGTCAGTTGTTTAATTGATTCTTATTAAAAAAGCCATACTTGCTAAACCACCAACCATTGAAAATTTCTGAGGAATTTTCCTATGAGTGACAAACTGACATTCACAGAATGTTGGTGAAGACAAGTGGTCTTGACAAGTGGAG
Source organism: Acanthopleura granulata (assembly GCA_016165875.1). Lineage (NCBI taxonomy): Eukaryota > Metazoa > Mollusca > Polyplacophora > Chitonida > Chitonidae > Acanthopleura > Acanthopleura granulata. Next base: position 24,618,103 of record JABBOT010000003.1, read on the forward strand.
TCAAGGAAGGTTAAACTGCAGAAATAGCCATATATGAGCACTGTTGGCCAGGACTTGCTATCGGGTACTGGTAACTTCAGACCTCGATATATGAGCACTGTTGGCCAGGACATGCTATCGGGTACTGGTAACTTCAGACCTCGATATATGAGCACTGTTGGCCAGGACTTGCTATCAGGTACTGGTAACTTCAGACCTCGATATGTGATCAGTAACTCTTAACTTTTATTTCTTTTTTGAACTAACAACTGCTTGTAGGAAGTGTTCCATGTACCTACTGAACATTAAGACAGATTTTGCTTACTTGAATTTAGAATGACCATTTGGTACCTCCTAAACAACCATGACCCATGACCAATTCCAGTAAGAATTTTATACAGGAAGTCAGATGTGTAAAAATGAAAAGAAACTGTTATCCAACACTAAGCTATTTGGCTTGGCTTTTGTACATCTTTGAATCACAGATGTCTCTCATACCTGGATTAGGGGGTGGCGTCCAGTCTGCGGAGTTAGACACGCCTCCTGAGGCAGACCCCCCTGAGGCAGAGCCGCCTGCAGCTAGCCCCTGGGTGGGGTCCTGCGGTGTGGAGGGTGGAGCTTTCGTTCCTGCAGGAGGCTGCATGTAGTTGTTTGATGTGGGCTGGTTGCTGGGGTCAGGGTAAGAGCTGTGCTTGGGGTCAGGATAGGAGGATTGGGAGGGTCCAGGTTGCATCCCCTCAAAGCCTACAGCTGGAGCAATAACTGTACACACAGACAAACAAAATCAAGAAGCATTTCGGGGGTAACGTATTTTTCAACACATGTATGCATGTTTCGTAATTCTTCCAGTATTTTAAAAGTATATGAGGCATATATATTCAGGAGACAAAGTACTAAACTTTATCACATTTGTACATTTTTAATCATTTTTAAGGATGGTTTGAACAAAACGGAAATATTGAAGTATTGCCTTGCTTCTCTTCTTGGAGAGGCTAGAATACTCTACTTCTTGAAGCTTGCTATTGGAAATGAAAATGTTAACTTTTCAATTTGAAACTGTAAAGAAATGCTCTTCTTCTTCCTACTACATTTCATTTGTAATGAACATCTGACATCTTCGTCCAGCACGGCCATTAAATACCAAGAAGTACACAGGTCACGAGAACACACGAAATCACGCTGTGTTGCAAATAACTACATGTATGTATATACATGTTATTATACTTCTTGAAAGCTACCTTTCTGAAAACGAAAGAGTCAAATCTTTGGTCATCAGATATTATTAAGCAATATATGCATGGGGCTGGTCATTTGTGTCATAGGAGTTGTGCTTTTCCTCCACAAATGTCATCTACTATAATACTGAGAGCAGCAGCATTTCAGATATGACGAATACTGGAATTAATGTCGTCCTTTGCCTTGGGAAAGATTCACACTAGAACCTAATTAAGCAACTTACAAACATACTTATGCTTTTACAATCTAAACTTAATCTACTTTTCCCATCATGCAGTTCTGTTTACATCTTTTATATCATAATTTAGTATATTGTTGAAAAAAACAGACAAACAAACAAACAAAAAACACAACAAAAAACTCCTCTCAACATGTCCTGCATTTGCACGTGAGCCACTAGTGTTAAAAAGTTGATGTGTGATTTTTAACATTTTATCATGATAATTACACACTTACTGTCCCCATCATCTCCGCCGACAGGCCCTGGCACTGGCTGCTCGCCACTCTGTAAGCACTTGTGGATATACGTAGCTTTCCATTTGGCATACTTCCTGTTTTTCTGAACCTGTCATATGAAGAAATGTGAACAGGCATTTCAACAGAATGATACAAGGGAGACAACTTAGGAAAGGTGTATTGTGTTTAAAACAAAAAAAAAAGTGTAAGGCAGCACAAAATGTAATTTGGTGGTAAGTTTAAGATGTTGTTTGTTTTTTTCTGAAGTGTGGAATTTTCTGTCTGATTGGTGTATATTTTGCATGATGCTGGAGGACCTTCCCACATACGACTGGAGAAGAAGCCAGCATGAGCTGGGCATGAACTCAGAGCCATCACATTGGTGAGAGGTACCTAGGTTATTAAGCTGCTTGGTCTTAAAAAGTATATTTGCATATTTGTATAACTCAGTACAATGTAACTTGGTGGTAAGTTTAAGATCTTGTTTGTTTATTTTGCAGTGTTGAATTTTCTTTCTTATTGACATGTATATACACATGTGCACATGTAGGTAACATTGTGCCCTGAACTTGCTTAACAATGTAACTACTATTTAACTTTGCACAAATAAATCAGTAAAGCTGTTCCTCTCCTTTCAATGAACACAGACCACAGAGGGTGGTCACTATGTCTGGTGTCTTCAGCATAGCATTCCAGTGAGGCACCACTAGGAATATGTCCCCATTTGGTCTGGCTTGCTACAAAGAGATGCTAGTTCCTCTCCATTCAATGAACACATACCACAGAGGGTGGTCCCAATGTCTGGTGTCTTCAGCATAGCATTCCAGTGAGGCATCATTAGGAATATGTACCCATTTGGTCTGGTTTGCTACAAGCTGATGCTGTCACGATATAACTGAAGTAATGTTGAAAGCCACATTAAATCTCCATCAACCCTTCAAGCAAACAATATGTGAATTAGTTAACTAGCTGTACTTGGACAAGATGTAAAGTACCCATACATGTAAAGTGCCACTTACATCTTCTGATAACTCTCCAAATACACTGAGCACATCAAAGAGAAGACCTGCAGTAAAGAACGACCTCACCACGGACCTGATAACAGAAACATTCATTTGTTTGAGTTAATTTAGTGAAATCTTTGATTATAACTGTTGAAAACGTTCACATATCGTAAATATCTCCTAGCCTAGAATTGGTCTTGAGAGGGCCAATAGTGTGGTTTTCAAAACATCTGCAAAGATTGGAGAAAATCTGTAACAAACTACATGGGGCGATGCATTCACAAGAAATGATTACAAACGTACAGACAAATTTGTGAGATGGACTAACATGCTGATCGCTCCTATATCTGTGCATATATATATATATCAGGGGGACAAAAAGCATTCATAACTGTAAGTTCATAACTATGGATTAAGACATGAGCTTACTTGTTAAATCTGCCTGCCCTGTCCTCATTATCAGCATAGAGAAACACCTTCAGAGCATAGTCCTCAAAATGGGCTTGACCCACAATTTCGTTATGCACAGCCTCTACACCAGAATACTGAGTTTTAAACTGGAACAAATAAATATGACCTGTACAAGAGTATGAATTAAACACTAGAAATACAACATGAAAGTACTTTTTTAAATTGGGCTCTGGAATTACCAAAACATTAGGTCTTGCAGTTTTCTCAGCAAATTCTTCAAGGTTAAGAGCACACGTTCAGCTTTTTTTTTTTACATTCTTCATGTTCAAATCAGATCTGTTTTTGAAGAACACAATGATATCAAACAGTGAATATGAAATTACCAGGTCAGCAGGTTTTCATGTCCTACCTTATCACAAAGCATACATATCTTTGCAATTAGCTATTAATAATCTTTCCGTACAATATCAGTATATCAGTAACAAGTACGAGCTAATTTTTAGTACATTCGTGTTATCATACTAAGAGATTTAATTTTAATCCAGCGTGTTAATTATAACAAGAATGTATATCATGTAACAAAGGAACCTTGTATTACTAACTACAACGATTAGAAAAATAATGACAAAATACTTGTACCAACTACTATTCCTCAAGCCAATAGTTTGTTAGGTGCCAGCCTCTGTTACTATATGCACATATATAAATATTTTAATGCCTCAGGGAAATCTCTTTCATTTATTTATATATCTGTTTTATTGGTGTTTTACGCTGTACTCAAGAATATTTCACTTGAACGACGGCGACCACCATTATGTTGGGAGAAAACTGGGCAGAGCCCAGGGGAAGAAAATCTCTTTTACTCAACACATCTTAAACTGCATTTACTATGGCTTCCATGGTGTGTGTTTTTCTCACGTTTATAACAGTTTACACGACCATTAAAGAGATAGTTACCTTTTCTAAATAATCCATGAGGCCCACAAGATAAGCTCTACCTTCTGGTGACTTTCTGTCTGCCTCCATTCCTTTCTGCATGGCATACAGGCGACCTGGTCACACACAAAGTACACCTTAATTCAGGTCAGTTTATTTATCTGATTGGTGTGCTTGCCATCCTCCAGAACATTTCACTGAAGAGTCAGCTGACAGATTTGCAGGTGAAGCAACTCACCATACCATGCAAGTTTACACGTAGGTCAGAGCAAGGAAATAGGACTGGTGGAATGTAGAATTCCCCCCGGATTATTCTCCCCAGACAATTCCCTCCCTGTCAATTCCTCCTCTGGACAATTTCCCTCCCCGGACAATTCCCTCCACCTCCCCCCCCATATGGTACAATAAATTTTCATATTGCAATAATTCTGTGCAACTCAGTACTACCATGAATATGGTGGCTGATACCGTCCATTGTAGACTGCACCTTTTGCGATCCTGCTGAGGGTGTGAAGAAAAAAAGCAACCTTCGTGCCCCCATGGAATGCATGGAAGGCACGGAGGGCGCGGACCTGCGCAGGTCCTCAGACCTCCGGACAGACCTGCCCTCTCTGCCACTGCAATGAACGCACAGTTTTACTAAAACCGCACCCTTCGTGACCTTCTGGACCTCTTGGAAGGCAAGAAAAGCACAGAGAGCGCAGATCCATGACCTGGGCGACTCCTGTGCCCTTCGTGGGGCCACAAATGTCACGGTTTTTTCAAAAGTGAGCCCACCAAACCGCATGATCCTGAGGAGAGTGTGGCAGGCATAGAAAGCACGGTTATTTAATCCATGATCTTCTCGGGGTAGCAGAAAGCACGGTCCAAAATGGACACTATCAGTCACCATACATGAATGAGTAAATATTGGCCAGAATTGTAGGTGTGTTAATTTGTTGCCAATGTACCTGATACCTGTTCCTCTAGGAACTGACCATTTCTCCACATTTGTAGTGTCTGCTGCAACCGCCACATTTTATGACATAAATTAAATAATTTTGATTACAGTTCATATTAGCATTAATTGAAAGTATTTAAATAATAAGTTAAAGTAACAATATAATATTTATATTGAAGTAATAATAAGGTGTTGATTTTAATTTATTCTATACATATATATATGGGGGGGTGGGGGGCAGGGCAGAAGTGTCTGAACCCTGGACTGGTCAGCCCTGTGTCAATAAAATTTAAATTTGACAGGTGTCGTGTCTGGTGTCTTCATCCTGTTGTTCCAGTAGCTGCAGCACTTAGATGGCATTAACTCGCCCTGCCACAAGAACACCGACAGGATATATATATATATATATATATATATATATATATACGTTCTAAGTATTCATGTCGTCATATAACTGAAAGATTGTGGACCACTTATGATCACGAAGGCGCCACAAACAGCGAGAGCAGAGGAATCCACACACTAAATTCTTTTTCTGAAGCCTGGACTGAACCCTTGGTGTCTCGTGGTGTTAAGTGTATCTTAGTTCAATGAGTTAAATTGTGATGTCCGGCTACAGCTGTTGTTGTTGTTCGGTCTTGTTTGACGGCGAGTTAAATCCATTAAACCGAATACTCTTCGACGACTGTGGTCCCTGAAAATAGTTTCAACAACTTACAGTAGTACGAGATCACTGGGTTTTTTTGGTCGTGTTCGTTGGCTATCCTCAGGTAATGTTTAACCGACTTAAGTGTCGAAGGAAGTGACTCCAAGCTCGGTGGCTTCGCCATTTTCTCACCAGGTGACAGTTAATCATGGTTAAAAAATGTAAACCTAAAGCTAGATTCGGATATTTAGTTGTCAGCACATAAACATATTTCGAGGTTTTTCAGCACTGCTTACTTCATCATTTAAAAACGATTATTTATGTTGTGTGTGTCTTTTATTTATTTTCCATTTTTATTTTGTGGGCTGCTGAAGATTGCCAATGCAAGTTTAGCTTTTCATTGTGCATGGAAATGGTTTTGGCACACGGTATAGGGGAAGTAATTATTGCCATACTGACGCAAGTTCATACAGAGTTACCTCATACCTCGCCTGAGCGATTTTTGACTTACGTTTACCTAGAACTTGTATGGGAAAATGTGGCTGTTATAATTTGCCTCATTTTTGAAGGACAACACCTGTATTGTGAAATGGATCCTTTCAGAAAGATTTTCAAAGTCATGTTACATGACAAAGAAAAATGCTTAATGAATTCCCGAACTAAACTTTGAATATTTTTGGTATCCCACATTCTGTAAATATCATCAAGAATCTCCAAGCAAATTGTTGAAGTTTACAATACAATGGTGACCAGAAATAAATTCCTATTCGCACAAAACAGAGCATCTTGAATCAGGGGAAATCACTCTGGAAGTTAAAAACCATGAGTTATCTTACCTTTGTACATGTATTTCGTCACATGACCGTAACCACGGACTCCAACTGCGCAGCAGATATTGTGGTTAGGACTTTGGTGCGCCAGACCAGGAGATATGGTATCTCTGGCACTGTTTATTTATTCTTGGTCAACATTGTCTGTGAGTATCCTTCTTTAAGGTGACTCATCTCAACAATAACCCTTACATCCCCTCCCATCCCACCCCTAACATCGCCGCCACACCCAGTTTGAGATGGGATGGGCCAACCCAGAAGTCTCAGGGCTGTCTTTGACGTCGGCACATCCTCTTTCACTCATTGTCAGCATTTGAACCAGCGAAAGTGAAATGCCATTTTTCATTTTATGGTGAATCATCGGCAAGAATTGCGCAGAAGGTTTCCGTCCAAAATACCTTTGTGTGCGACATACGTGTTACTGGTAGGATTGCCCTTATACATAACCCTGTAGGGGCCTATCTATTGTTAAAGGATTGTTAACGTAGCCAATATCCGTCAAAAGAGTTTGAAAATCGAAAGTATACAAAATTTAAATACTTGACAGATTATATACCTTATGTAGCCTAGGAAATTATTTAATGATATACCCCGTTATAACAAAGACCTGATTTTTCAGGGAAACAGAGGTTACATGAAGGAAAGCCTGTCCGTATAGGCCTACTTTTGGATGTTTTGGTGAACTGCTCTTCTATTTTTTTTTGTATAAACCGCAGAAGAGAACATACATAACATCGTATGAAAAAGTAACATTTGCTCAACACATGCATTAACCGCATGCGTAGTTGTGTCCCAAGGGAAGGACAAATATAGATTCGTGTTCTGGTAAAGTGACAAAGTGTTTCTCTAACCGCTATTAGGGGCCTATACCTAGAATTAACAGACCTAACCAGGTAAAGAAGACAAGTGGTTGGTAGGAAGAAGCTTTATCCGAGGTGTATGGTAAAAGGCCGAAGCTCCAAACAGCTGAGCACTGTATATATATATATATATAAGAGTCGTGCATGCTGTGAGCACGTGATTTTCCTGTCTATCTACTTTCACATTGTTTTGTGTGTCCGTATTATTGAATGCATATCAGACAAAGGGGTGACTTGTTTCTTGCTCAGAAAACGAGAATTAAAGTCGCGCAATTTTTTCGTAAGGAGACACTCTGTACGTAAATAAGAACGAAATAAAATGTCTCTTTGTGACTTAACAACTTGTTGTTATAAGTTACCGGTAGTATTCGCCTCTCTATTAAAGGGCGTGAGGGTTTCTTGTCACCTCTTTATACACTCTGTTATATTACTCGTGAAATATTAATTTCATGTCAAGTGCACTAGACGAACCGCTCTTGGTACAGTTGTCTTTACTGAATAACCCCTGTTTTTCCCCAGTCGTTCAGTAATTGTGACGGGGGGATATAACGCGTTTACCATTTTGTGGTCAGCGTAAACCCTGGCGTCTGGATCACTATCTGTTCTTTCTCTATACGCTTTCTCCCATTTCACCGTATTTCTCTTGTCTTTTTGCTCTGTTGCACAGAGCGCTCTCCCACCAACTCATATTTTTTCATACAAGCCTCAAACCGCAACACCAGCTGCCCGGAAATTCTCTCTGCCCATTTTCCCGCCAGGGTGTTAAAGCTCAGTACTTACTGAGTTAAACCTCACATACATCTCGGAGACCAAGGCGATTGGAGGAGGGGCTTTGTTCTTCAACTTCAACAAGAGCAGTTTTGGACGTCCGAAAGACGGAGAGCGGTCAAAAAGGACAAGATGGGTCGACAGTCACCGGAAACCCGCCAAATTCTTAAGAACGGCGGGAACAACAACGGTAGGCGACGCAATAGTTTTCCACAATTTTTCTCGTCCATCTTCGTGTTTTTTTACCTCTTGCATTAGGTCATGACAACCAATGGACAACCTTGGTGTATGTCATGCCGACATAAATTTGCATGCGAAATTGGTCCTTTGCATGAACGTATACGGTCCAAAAGTTAAGGTTTAGCTTGTATCCGAGGACAAAAATAGCTTCTTTGCCTAGCAACAATGCTCAATCTATCGTTATTTTCAGTGAAATTCTTTGGAAAAACAACGTAAATGGAAATTTTGGTTGGGACACATCCGCCATCTTTGCCGGTACAGGCGTACAATGCCTACATACATCGTAACGACTGCTGCATAACAACCTGAAAACACCCACAATGTGTAACCGTTGAGGCCCAAAACGAATTCTGAGAGATATGAATTTGTTCACGAAAACTAAATCAACCAGCAAATCAAATCAAATAAACGAAAATACAAAACTGGTACTTGAGCTTAGGTTACACACGCGTTTTGAAATTAACTGAAATTAGCTTCTGCCATGAACTGCCTAATCACAGGCCTGTAGGGGTGATGTCTACCAGGCATCAAACATCAGTAGAGGTGCCTTTGCAATATCATCATTAATTTATAAAACGTGTATATGTGACATTGGCCTCGGGTTATATGCCGGAACTATAACTGCACGAGAGTTTGTACATGTAGGCATAGTAGATTGTGATGTCAATCCTAGCCTGCGGTTAAGTTTGTGGGTAAGTCATAGTCAGGATGTGATTGCCGTTTCCAGTCACCGGCCTCTACCATATTCAGCTTTAAGCTCAAGCTCTCATGCACATCAAACCACCGAAATATAAAGTATATTCACGCTATAGAAATTGTTCAACAAACATATAATATACCCTGTATTCACTGTTCGAAAAGTTAAATAATAACTGCCTTATAATAAAATGCTGTCTAGGCCACCGTAGACCATATTACAAAGCTGTAGTGTGAGTGAGTGAATACATTCACCAAATGTTAGAAAGGAATAAATGTCCCTCCCGAGCACATATGTATGAGATGGTGAATATCTAGAGGTTAGCGATGTACAAATGCACGTCAACGTACAGTTTCGCAATGATATGAAAGAAAAGAAGGTAATATTTTTAACGCGCCGTGCATTTCGTCGTAAAAATGGTGAATCTGTAATAACTGATGTAAATAAATACTTCATCAGTTTTTTTAATTTGTCATTTTTTATGTGTAACGATATTACTTGTCATTTTTCTTGCGCAAATAAGCTGCGAAATTAGACGTACATTAGAGTGGCGCACATGTCATCTGTTGGAAAATACATGTTGTTCTGCATATTGTACGTAGAACGATCTAACATTGCGGTTTTAACCAAAATCCCCCCCCCCTCCATAGCCAATGATCATAAGAACAGGACCTTGTGAATTTTTTTTGTACAATGCTGACGTCGTATAATAACACAATATACCAGGTCACAAAGAGAAACAAAATTTGCTCCGATATATACAGTATATAATACAGGTGTATTCCACGAATCGTGTCATTAAAACTTTCAAGTCGTTTTCTCTCCTTAGCGTTTGTTGTCTAATTTTAGGAGCAACATATAACACCCTTTTTCATTTACATATAATTTTGTAATTTTCTTTTAAATATGTAGGCCTACGGCTGTGCCACAGTTATCATGCTGTATAATACTGTTACTAAAAATACGCATGTCTTCATATTTTTTGTTTGTAAGTAAGATGGTTTACAGCGTATGATTTCTTCAAACATTTGACCTTTGAAAATATTTAAACGTCTAAATGTTACAGTTACCCATGTTATTTTGTGTTTAAAGGTATATAGTCAAGTACGTTTTGGTGCGTTTTAGCCTGTACGGGAAAATGTTTTTCGACTATACATTTCTGTCTGCGTATAGGCCTATGTGCCTATGCGGAATGTCTTGTATATGTTTTCTATATAAAGTGTACTCAAGTAAAACCTGCATTTTAAACCATATACGTAGGTCTGAAACATATAGCGGCTAAAGTTTGCATGCGGAAATTAGCTGATTCATGGATCCCGAAAAAGATTAAGATCATTCACTTGTGTTACTCGGCCTAATTCATCAAAAATTGACAATGAGTCCATTGGCTAAATCGCCCAATATGCAGGTTATATTGTGAGTCGACGTACACGCTCAGCATTTCTTTGACGTACACTTTTTTTTAAGGAACAGTAGAAAATGGACGTACAATTGTGATGATCTCTGGATTGGTAGAAATCACTATGGAAATGATCCTTACATAAAAACATCGGGAACGTTTATTTACACTCAAATCTTGTCATTGAACTGATTTGTTTCAATATCATGAAAAAATTAATTTGATCAAGTTATAAATCTTTTTGACAATTTACGTGCTGCTCTATGTGGAAAATTGGCATGAATATAATTTAATTGTTTCAAAATATTTATGTAATATATAAATTTCACTGTTGACGCCAAAACAAAAAGCGCTTCTATTCACATTGAATATGGTTGTAGACATAGCAAATTCAGTTACTAGTTCGCGTCCACAGCCATTTATTTTCTGTAATTTTACCCTGCAGTCGAATAATGAAAGTTGTGTGTCATTTTGGCCATGTTAAATTCACAAACAAGAAGATATACAAGTCGAAACATACGTTAAGTGATATGCAGTTGCAATACCAGAAAGGCCGAAGAATACATGAACTTCTATATGTGTTGCTGATTTTAACGAGGAATACTTATTTCTTTGATTTTTGGTGCACTCCAGAATCGGAGCTGGTTTAATGCGACCAAATTAGATTTGAAAGCCAGCAGGTTTATATATGAGTTTATATAAGAAACTGGTGTTTCCGGGATAATCCACCGCCCATTGCCAGGTACTTGACAAACCTGCTTACTGAAAACTGCGACCGAAGTAGCAAGAGCTTGATTCGAGACTCCCTTGTAACGAGCTGATCAACTGGACCGAGAGCTGCGCTTTTAACAAAAGAGCCAGTTACCACGCATTTGTGTAATGTACATAGTCGTATGAAGTCGATCTTAACATGGATTATATTTAAAGCTTTAACAGTAAATTTAAAATTTAAAAACCATAAATATAAAAAATGAGCAAATATGTATGTAAAGTTATCAAAAATAGTTCGTAAATCGTGTCGGATTTGGATATAAAGTCAAAATGTACTGATTATTTCAGATTATGGAGTGGTGTTAACATCTGACAACTTTAAATTGTCCTTTTCTGCATAACGATACATTTTGCTCGATGGACCACATACAGAAGGTAAATTTACCGTTATAAACAATCGATAATTATGAATGTATAAACCCGAGATAGGATCTGAAAGAGTTCAAGTTTTTCAACTGCATACATTAAATTTCATTTCATATCAATGAGTAAGTAAGTTAATAAGGGTTTCAAAAGTTTCACTGTTCCAGAGTCAACCTAAAATATGAAACACAAAGAAATGATTATAATAATTAAAACATTTTTTTTAAATGTATAAATTATCATTATGCTCATAAATGCACTTTATCCCACAGCTGTGAGTTTGTTTGAAGTTGCACCTTAGGCTGGGGCTTTGCACGGTGCGTTTCCTAGCCGTTATTTGGCGGACGTCCCGAGGCTAATATCGCCCCAAACAATTGAGAAGGGAGTAAGTGAATGTGACGTCGGTCTTTCCCAAGGCCGCATTAATACGCCGTCATAAATAATCCGCCTTCTGAGTAATAATGCAAAAATACATTTTTCTAATCGACACGCCGACTCTCCTCCGTGGTCAGAGGTGTTACGTGGTATAATAAAAGTAACGGTATATAGCCTACGTCTCATCATGTATATTTATGGTAATGCGTTAACCTTTGAAGGCTATTAACCTTATAAAGAATAATAGAATGGTATATGAAACAAAAAGTGAGATGTTTTCAATTAGGGCTTAAGACGTCTTTATATACACAAGCGATGTGGTTATTACCCGGGGCGCATTTCATTAGACATAACTATATGTAAATTTGTGAGACACGGCTTGGCACTCATTGACAGCGTGTATGCCAGTAGCTCTGGCTATAATATATACGTGCGATTGGGCTTGGTCATAGGGCCGCCGGGCGCGTTAGCGTGCTTTCCATAGCACGTAAATGACAACAGCTTTCCCAGCAGTTTTTATGAATGGCTGTATATATATATACATAAATACATACGGTGTATATATTCACACTATACAGAGCCAGGCTAAATTCCTGCATTTATGATTTAAAGGTCAATTAACCTTATCATCATTAGAAATCAACAAGGATTGTAACCAACATAAATTAAGAAGGGCTTCGTATTCACCCGGTAAAATGTCACGTGTGTAATTTCATGACGTATGTGTAGCTGACGTCAACTTGTTTGAGTTTTTTTTGTTCCAAAAAGATGAAGCTCAGGAATTTATCACCTTTGTTTCATTTTGACCTCTGCTCCCCGTGGTGGTAATATACTAGCGCATAATATAGCGCATTTTCTTTCACAAAGTAAAACAAAGATATGATTTTTCATTTACTGCAATGATTCTATACTACTTCCATGTAGCGAGCATAGCATAATAAGGGTCGAAAACGCTTCTTAAAACGGCGACCAAAATCACACAACGCCAAGAATACTGTTGACTTTCATGGGTCAGAAGGCCTAGAACATTAGGCATTCCACGAACATTATGTAAACTGGTCGGATAGCAAGTTGAGAGACGCATTACGTTACAAACAAACAATTGAAGTCACTCAGTTTCATCCATCCACCGAGTTTTGTTTCATTCATTCATTCATTCAATGTTTTCGCGGCGTATTCTTGGCTGGCATTCTCCGGATTTAAGAAACGTGTCTGCTTTGGCCACCCGTTAACAACTATACCGGAACTGTCTCAAATTCTTGTCACAGCACGTGTTTCAGGTTATGCGTGAATGACGGCTCAGAAAATACACCAATTCCCTGATCATACCAAAACTGGTCACCGCTAATTGGAGACAACATTCAGAGGTCGACGCAACTCAGCCCATTGACCACTTTAAGACTCTTGTAAGACCTGTTGTCTTTCACCATTAAAAATATTGTGTGGGAAATGTAGGAAAGTTCGTCAGTAATTTGTCAAAGGTCACTGGTTTACCCAGGGCACTCCGGTTTCGTCCACCCATAAAAATTACCGCCGGCTAATAAGTAATAATATCGTAAGAACTGCGGTAAACAACAATCGAATAAATAAATAAATAAATAAATAAATAAATAAATGAAGAATAAATAAAGCCCCATGAAACGTACGCCAGAGAACGTCCGCCCAAACCAAACGCAATTCAATTTAATTATGATGTAATAACATTGATAAAATGTCTGTCTGGCTATATTATATATGAATAGAATTATTTAAATTTAAATTTTATATTTAATGATTGGCATGTACCTTTTGTGCATGGGTCAGCATTGGTACTTGGCGTGCCAATCGGTGACAATACATATCGGTACAGCGTTGATGTAGGTGAAAGAGAGTACATATCTTCATGTATTTGATTGATTTATTTCATTGGTCTTTTACGCCTTACTCAAGAAAAATTCCCTTGTACGACGGCGGCTGGCGTTGTCGTGGGAGAAAATTGGACAGAGCCCTGTTGCTGATAGACTTTTCCACTTACGACCAGAGAGGAAGCCAACGTGAGCTGGACTTGAACTCATAGCGTCCGCATTAGTGAGAGGCTCATGGGTCATTGCGCTACTCTGTAGAGCTCATGCCTCTGCCGCGGTAAAGAGTGGGTAAAACAATACGTATGTGTAGAGTGTGGATGTTGGTGTGCTAGGAAACGTATCTGTAAACGGTTGGTGTAGGTGTACAAAACTACATATCTGTAAAGTGTCGGTGTAAGTGTACGACAAAACATATCTGTAAAGGCCCGGAGTAGGTGTATTACAATACGTATGTGTAAAGCGACGGTGTAGGAATTTAGTAGGTAGCAGTAGATACGGAAGAAAGATGGAGGACAACATATGAGAATGGTTGGAATGTAGTTGCGCCGTGTGCAATTGAATGACAAAATGTTCATCGATGAAGCTTCGCTGCTAGTATACAACAGAATGACATTTAACATTATCAAATCGTCGCTGTTGGCGTGTGTAGAGCAGCTGAATGACAATATGTATTGTCTGAGCATCGCTGATGGTGCGTGGAGTGTATCGGAATTACAATATGTATCCTCTGAGCATCGCTGATGGTGCGTGGAGTGTAGCTGAATTACAATATGTATCTTCTGAACATCGCTGATGGTGCGTGGAGTGCACCTGAGTGACAATATTATCGTTTGAACGTCGCTGTTGGTGCCAGCGGGATAGCTGAATGACAGGGTTATCGTTTGAGCGTCGCTGTTGGTTCCTGCAGGGAAGCTGAATGACAACCATCATAGTGTTGGCAACGGACTACAGTTTACACAGCAAAGATTCAATTTTGGTGTGTGGAGTGCAAAGAATTGAATGTTGGTGAATGTTGTTCTACTTGGTGGACATACACGTATTTATCGTTAAAGCGTCATTAATCTAATTTTTATGTATGCATAGCTCACTGTAAGGACAAATCCGATTACTCATAAAACATACAGCTAACAGACGTGTTATTAGCATAAGTATAAAATCAAACGTTAATTAATTTCATTATCTGGTTTGACACACCAGATTAAGGAAAATCAAATTAACTCTTCAAGCTTCAAAGCCAAAACAATAGATCCTGAAAATACACAATAATCAATTTAACACTGCTTTTAATACTGCTCTTTGTTTTTTGTTCTTCGTATTAAACAAAAACTTGTTCTGAACACATCAGTGCAATATAACCTTGAATAGTAGTTGTTTGCGGTGTGCGCGGTTACTGTACTTTACAGTTCTAAATTTAATTCTTACTTGAAAGAGAATTGGCGTTTGCCCAAAGGCTACGTTACGGATAATCTGAGGAAATCTGTCGGTCAGGCACGGAAATGAATTGTGAAACAGCATGCATATATATATATATATATATATATATATTTCGTAAATAGTCAGCTAATAGACACTAATATCTGAATTTTTAAAACGCACTAGTTAAAATAAACAATTAGTCACCCACCACAACAAGTGGAAGTTTGTTTCATCCTTTCAACCCTTCCCTTATTTTGCGCCAGCGTTCTGCTACCATCAAGGGCAACGACCACCTCCTTGAGCTATCTCTCTTTCAACGACCACGCAACACGTAATCCAGGTAATCGATAAACAGCATCTCAAAAAATAGCAAAACTTTCAGGTCAGATTCCCAAACTACCTATCGATACACCTAAATTACCATTTCAGATTCCCAAACTACCTATCGATACACCCAAACTACCAGGTCGTATATATTCAAACTCCCACATCATACATAGTGAAACCACCCGGTGATATATGCAGAAATTACCAGGTCATCTATACTCAAATTATCAGGTCCTATATACGGAAAGTACCAGGTCATAAATACCGAAATTACCAAAAACTAACAGTCATAAATATACCGAAACTAACAGGTCATAAATATACCGAAACCACCAGGTCATAAATACCGTAACCACATGTACCAGGTCATATATACTGAAACTACCATGTCAGATAAACCGAAACTACCGTGTAGTATATACCGAAACTAACCCGTCATAAATAATGAAATTACCATGTCATAAATATAACGAAACTACCCGGTTACATATATCGAATCTCCCCGGTCACGTATACCGAAATTACGGGGTCATAACTATACCGAAGCTACAAGGTTATATTTACCGAAACTGCAGGGTTATTGATACCGGAACTGCCTGATGATATACTCAAAGTGTAATATAACATGATAAAATACCGCCGTTTATATTGGCTATATGCCCAAACTACCTGGTCATATTCTGAAATTACATGTAACAGGTTTTATATACCGAAGTAACCAAACTGTTCCTGGTCAAACTGAATGAACATGCTCGAATTGTATGCATGGCGATATTTGCAAGCTGTATGGCCATATACGAAAACTGCACCTTACATACCCAAACTATAGTCCTGTCTGGTCATATAACAAAACTGGTTAATATAAATAAAAATGCGACTTCCAAAACAGCCTAAAAGTTAAGTGACAATGTCTATCGTCCTTTAGCGTGGTTGTAGGTTCGTGGAGTACGCCACTTGTCTGGCTAAAATAAACATGTCCCTGGTACAGGTCAGCATAAGGGCAAATCAGATTCCACTCACATCAAACGTTCTTCGCCATCACACGGGTGATAGCGTATACAAGTGTTGAATAATGCATGACCTAGTTTGTCTCATCACGCTACGGCAAATTAAAAAAAAAAAATATATCGCCACAAGCTTATTTCAGAAGGGATAAGAAAACCAGAGATCCTGAAAAATGTAGATAGGGTCCTACCGGTACTGTTGTCTAGGTATAACACGAGAGACGACACAAGTCTAACGCCTAAGATTTAAATTTTATAGGATCTCTGCGAAGGTCTGTCTTCTGGAATGTTAGCTGTTAAACCTAACCTTCTTCTTATTAACAGAAAGTTTTCAGTTAAATACTTTGTAACATGGCACATTAAAGTTAAATTATTAAAGTCGTCGATCAGGCAAGACGATGGATCGGGCAGTAATAGGCCATTTCATTAAGTCACTTGATATATATATAGAGAGAGAGACTTAGATATCTCAGTTGTGGAAAATTCTGAAACGCACTATCTGAGAATAAACAATTAGTCACTCAGCATCATCCGTGGAATTTCGTTTCATCCTTTCAACCGTTTCCGGGCATATTCTCACGCGGGCGTCCTGCTTTGTCCACGGAGAGAGGACAACAGCTACCGGAACTGTCTCTAATTCTAGGAACAGCACGCGTTCTCGTTAATCGATAAACAACGTCTCAGAAAATGTCCACATTAACAGGTGAGTCATAGTCTGAAAAAAAAAGGAGTAGTAAAATATATCTCACATCAAACTACAACTTTTGGGTTTTCAACACATTGAAAGTTGTATTCCTGACAATCCATATACGACAGGGTTATGTCATGTAACGCTGTCCAGGATATTACAGCTACGTGGTTGTTGGGCTGAATTTAACCATAGTTTACGTTAAAACGGCCTTCGTTTATACGCGCGGGGAATTCTGTTAGCTACTGAACCGAAATGCTTACAGATGAACAGGTCACGTGGTTGCCTCCAGGTATGCTCAACTCCAGGATTTTGGTGCAAATGTTCTTAAACTGGGTCTCGGTCTTCCACTTTACTTCTTAAAGGGAATTTACAATGTACATGTTTTTGACCGGCTCAAACCTGTTGTTCTGATGATAGCATTAAGTAGTTCAAATCCAGCGTAGCATAATTTCCATCCAGTATACACTACAGCTCATTTTATTCATCGAGATAATTTTATTCATTTCATGTAAAGAAATCACGTTTGTAAATCGTCACAGGAACGCGATTAGGTGTATTATTCTGTATTTCTGCAATGTGACTTCTTTCAGAGGCATCTATAGATGCTGATGTGGGTTATATAATAAGGTTATATGAAAATAGATCTGTGCTTGATAACAGTATTAGTCTCTGTACCGAAACCTGACATTAATAGAAAATAAATAAAGCTCTTAAGCCCTTAACCTTTTCATGATATCAGTGGGGTCTTAACAACGTACACCCAGTACAGAGAGTGTTGTTACTGCTCCAAGAGTGGGTAGCTTATACATAGATTAAAAGGAACTGTGTCTGTGTTCTTGTGTTAGGTCTGTTCTTGTGTAATGTCCTGTTGCTTTATTTATTATTTATTTATTTTTTTTTTTTGTACTGCAAACTGCATGGCTGTCGGTCCACTACGTGAAAGCTTAAACCTTAGTCGTGACTTAATTAACCGTCTGGTCCAGCTTAAGTAGAAATCAGTGCTGCGTGCAATAAAACATAATCGTACATGGCGTTTGGCCTTATCACCGCAGTCTGTCTGTTGAGAGAGTGTGCGGTTCAGCGCATCATCTGATTGGTCAGACTCACCTGAAAAAGACTCGATCGTTGAGCAGCTGGAAAAGAAACTGTGAGTATCTCTAAATCTGTCAGCAAGCATAAGGCTGAGGGCATGTCACCGACGAGCTCTGGACTTCGAAAAAAAAAAATAAATAAAAAACCCCATCTATTAGAACGCGTATAGTCTACTTACGCAAAAACTATAAAACGATAAAATTCAATAGGTTTTATGGTGTCTGCGTTGGTAACATATGCGTGGTAATAAATATTTCTAGGAAATCAGATTAATCGAGTATCCTTGTTGACATGGGTGAATGGTAGTTTCTACGACGGCAATTCCTTTGCTCTTGACCAAAGTGGGCGCTGGATCGAATCCACCTTCCGCGTATCCATTATCACATAAGCATTCTTGATGCAACTTCGTTTGTTAGACCAGAATATTGACAACGACTATAGCGTAGGTGAGTGTAATAGTTGACAAATATCACACGTAACCGTTGAAATCCGGGTGAACAGGAACGTAACTCACTAATTAACAGTGTTAACGTTTGTATTCATGGTAAACTTCTATGTGTGTGCAAATACATAAAAATCATAGCCACTCTATTGTTTTAATGTGTTCTGACAATATGTGTGACGAGGCTGTCCATAATATTTTTTCATGCCAGTTTCAAATGACTGCCACTAACTGGGAATGCAGCCAAAGATTGTTGAGTTTGTATTAGCTGGGTGCTCCAAAGATGCTCTCTTCCATACGGTGTGTCACCATATTTTTAGAAAGAAAGACTGACGTAAAATGCATGTTCTGTTATTTTAATATTTATTTATGTCGTTGTTGTTCAATATCATATTGAAACCGGGCGCTGGCCTTTGGGATGTTACTGACTGGCTGGCCCACTTTTGACGTACAGACTTCCATGCCTTATTCTAACTGTTCACATGTGTTTAAAAGGGTAACAACTTACACCCCCGCTAGCCTCATGGCTTAAGCAGAATTAGGTCAAAAGTGCAACGCTGTTAATTGCAGTTCTCAGACTTCACTTGTCTACAGTAACTCAAAATGCTGTGTTGTCGTCTAATTTAACACACAATTACATGAAAGCGAAGCAAAGACACCAGACCTCCCGGATACTCATTCCACCAACATATAGTCAATCATGAATGTTGCTTAGTTTTCGAACAAATTCAAGAAGTGTCACCTTAAAATTTCTTTGTTTGGATGGCATTTGTTGTTCACTATGGTTAAAATGAATTACATGATATCTAAAAGCTACAAAAAGTGCACTTAATGAGTTTTCATTTCTTTTGCACCCCAAGAATATCTATACGATGGCGAATGAAATTGGCCCCCCACCCCCACCCCACTCCACCTCTGACTAACCCCTTGATGTAAAGGAAACCGAACAGAGGGTTAAATTGGATACAGGAGTTCATATCAATAAAACTGATACAAGTATGTACTTGACACATGTAGACCTATCCACTGACGGCTGACAGTTTCGGCTTACATGTACAATCTCACACGTTTTGGCATGGCTCGAGTCTTTGTTTTGACTATAAATCACATACCTGCTTTAGATTTCGTGCGTATTTTTTTTCTGATGATTTTGACTTGTTTTAGAACTGTGGAAACCCAATCCACTAGGCTAATAAGAGACTATATCCTACTTAGGGCTGATGATAGATTTGTTGATATTAGTAATTAACGTTCATGTCCTCACCTTTCTAACAAGCGTAGAGCCACAGGCGCACCTGTGGCGGATGTATCATACACCGTACAAGTGTTGTACAGAGCTCAGCCCAGGCCTGTCAGAGGAAAATCGCATTACGAATTCCAGATGAGGAATCAATATCTGCGCACTCAGATGACACGACGTCCGCATATTAAATGGCAATCTGCACACGCAACCAAGCCCGTAATGCGCGTGTAGTTAAGTCACCCGCGGCAGGATTTCGCATGTGGAAAATGTTTATGTAACTGTACTCAAATACACCATTCGAATAATATTATATGCTCTTTAAAAAAATGTACTTGAAGTGTTGTTATGCTGTATCATAATGAAATGAGCCATGCAGGTTTTGCTATCGTATATGGCATACGGGCACAGGTCCACCCTGCACACAGGTCACGTAGCTAACAGAAATTCGCTGTGTGTCAACTATATATACATGCATGTAGTAATAATACCAAAGGATTCTACGCACGGCATGTACATATCTCGCTTTGTGGCATTTGACAGGTTCTTTATGAAATGTGATGAAAGTTATTGCTTCAAAAACTAGACTGTCGAGGATTCTCTATAAAACGATTCCTCTCGACATTTTTTGTCGTTCTACAATAAGTATACAAGACCCATTTTTGGCAAATATGGACAGAGCGTTCAGCATCTCTGTCGATATGTTTCACAACTGTATCTAATTCAATCCGCCTAGTAGGGGCTGTGTGAGTGCCGCGTTCAATCGGCGAGATTTGTCGATTTCCACCAGTCGTATATGAAACAATGTTTATGGTTATGATATACATTAATTCGACTGATCGACTCGACAAGCCGCAATCCGTAAACATGGCTTTCAGAAACAATTCCAGTTCCCTAACAAAACAGCAAAACCGTCGAACGTAAAGTAGGTGATACATTACATCTAGAAAGTGAAAGTCGGAATAGAGAGTGGCTATTACATATGACTTTAGTGAGATTGTCTATGTTTCTGCTCCTTAACAACCTTTTTATTTACCCAAGATGACCTTGCCCTCAAAGATAAGTTAATATAACTATTACAATTCCGTTAATCATTTCACCAGGTACCAGATCTTTGACCATAGAGATTACAACTGTAATAATTACATGGAGTAACCTCCAGCCTCCACAGACTAAGTTTATGTAACAATCTCTCTGGCCTACAGAAATGGACCACCCTGCGGCGACTGGTTATAATTACCCAATTCATCATTCAGTAATTTCATCAGCATTGATATCATCTTTGCACGGTGTCCTTCCGCAATAGATATGCATCAGATATAACTAAGTAGTCGGCCTGTAAGCGTAATTTGTAGATGCACTGCATGGATTGGAAAGAAATAGCGGTCAGTATTATATAAGGTAAGTCTATACCTTATTTTTTACAAATGCTTTTAAGGATCTTTAAATTGATCTCTGAAGATACATAAACTTTCCTTTCCTGTTTAAAATGCAGACAAAGCGATAATAACGAAACTGAAGTCAAAAATGTCTATTCAAATAACTGTTCCAAAGATCTTCCGCATAATTGTGGAATTCTTACTATTCTCGTTCAAATTGTAGAACTCTGACTACTTAGCTACTTTATGAATCATTATCCCTTGCATCTGGACGAAAAAAAAAGGAATGAAGTATGCCTTCAAACGTTTCATGGCGCAAGAAGCGAGCTCATATAGAGCTTATTACCTTATCACAATGCTTAGTTTTGGGTGCTGGAAGTTGAAATTTTGACACACTTGTCTTAAGATAACATTCATTAGCCGGTCAAAAGTTTAATTTTTAACGCTAAAAATAAGCTGTAAAATCACATTTCAGATTTAGGTTTAAGTCAGAAATTGCCCCTGATCCCGTTGCTGCATGTGGAAATGGTGCAGAGAATGGGAAGGGAGTGGGGAGGGGGGGCATGGGTGGGGACTTGTCCGGCAGCACAGAAAACTAGTAAGCGACACTAAATCGCATGTACAAATGTTGAAAACTTAGGAGGAATTCCATACTGAACATGGATATTGTCAAATAAGCATATGTACATGTATATTCTTCACGCCTGATAATCCTTGTCATTTCCATCTACACAGTTGTCGGGATTTGAAAGTTATTAATTGAAACGCTATCGATCATTAAAGAGTTTGTATGGGATTTATAGGCATAAAGGTTAGGATTCATGAGTTGTGAAAAGAGAAAAACGGACATAACCTATCCTTGTGAGTCCTCAGGGAAATGTATTATATATTTATTTGTCCATTGCATAATACCATGTCTTCTGTGATGTAGTCACACAGGGAACTTTATAAAATTTATTAACATAGATTAGCACACCTGCTAAATTCTGTCGATAGACGATGCCTCTGGGCATTTCAGACTGATTCTGAGATATTAAAGATAACCGTATTAATTAACAAGCATGCATAGCTTCACTGATCATATTTGGAATCTGCAGCTTAGAACCACCCATTATATCACGTAACACAAATGCCAACTGACTTATTTGCAGGAACCTGTGCATGCAGGAACACTTAACGAACATCATTCTCATAAAATTCTAGTCCGATAAGAAACAAGGAATCCTGACCTGACACGATTAGCTCCATTACATGGAGAAATAAAAACTGTATCCACTTTCAGTCACCTAGAAAAAAAGTTTTACAAAACTGTAACTTTGGAACACCTCTGTATTTGGAACGGAAATCCAGTATAAATCCAGATTGGCAGCTAGGTATGTATGTATGTATTACAGAAGGCTTACTAAACACTGTAAAACAAACAGCTGACAATAATAACCATCGCTCGATGTCTAATAATGGTAAAACAATGTCGTTGACCTTGCCCGGAGAAGAAAATTAAAACAACCTCACTTCAATGTCCGTTTCACATAGCTTATAAGCAACACAGATGTTGATGGTGTTGCTAGTTCACTGCGTAAATCCTGGCAATGCTGACAGTTCTATTCTTGACGTTTAGGACTACAGCCTTTTGACGTCCCATTCCATTCCTTCTTGAATCTCGCGTCCCTAGAACCGTCCCACCAGTCTTACCGTACGACTCATGGCAGGATTTTGACAACAACGCGAATGCCCCGACAAGATTTTAACGGCACTAAGGTGCCATTTATACGACACCGCAAAATTATGTAGACTTCTCTGCATGATCATGGTTTCCGAATTATGTAGCTGATTGGTGTTTACACCATACTCAAGAATATTTCACTTATACAACGACGATCAGCATTATGGTGGGGCAAAGTCCGGGGAAACCCACGACCATCCAGTCAGCAAGAGCTGGACTTGACGTGAGAGGCTCGTACTTCAGCGTCGAGCATGAATTAAACTGAAACGTTTGATTAATCATGTGAAATATCGTTTTGTTTCGTGAGACTGTCCTCATCGGTCTGGGATTTTGGTTATCGAAGGGTTATATAGTTATTTTGGGTTTATGATTTAACTAGGGTAACGAAGAACCAAGGGTAAAGATAACGTAGTCTTACGGTTATCTTTACATCAGCTTCGCTCGACTGTAAAGTTAAGTTAAAGCTCTGTTAGGGTTACCGTACTGACTGTGAATTGCAGTTATCTTAGAGATATATGATTAGAGTTACGTTATAAGGTTTAGTTGGGAAAAGTATCACCGGTGAAATTGCCATAATATTAAACTTAGGGTTTAGTTAAGATGATTAAAGTTATATAATGTTAGGATATGGGTTATGTGCAAAACAGAGCTACTTAAAGCTTATGTGGTCAGAATTTTGACAGTTTATTGTAAAATAAGAATTTAAGTTAAATTTGGATTATATTTATATGGTAATATCATGATTAGGGTAATGTGTGGAATAGGGTTGTGTTAGGTTTGCACGGTCAAAATATGATGTTAGGGTTAAGATTAACGTGCAAGCTAGGGTATTGTTAGGATTAGGGCTGTGTTAGGAATACAGCGCCGAAAATATGTTAGGGTTAAGGTACCGTGTGATTTTAGAATCAACCGCAAACTTAAGGTACTGTTTGAGTCAAGGTTATATTATGACTACACGGCTGGAGTTATGTTAAGGTTATAATTCGGTTGGGGTTAGAATCAGGGTCTAGTTAGGGTAAGGTTCGGAGAATGACAAGGTCATAGGGCTGGAGTTAAGTTAGGATTAAGGTTCGGTTATTGTTTATAATTAGGAGTATAATCAGGGTTATGCTAGGGTTAAGATTAGGGTTAGGGTTACAGGGCTGGGCAAATGTTGATAGAATTAGGGTTCGGTCAGGGTTACAATTAGGGTATAGTTAGGACAAGGCTGGGAGTGTGACAAGGTTACAGGACTGGAGTTAAGTTAGGATTAGGCTTCGGTTAGGTTTGTCATGGGTATATTTCGGCTAATGTTAGCGTTAGGGTTGTGCTAGGGTTAGGATTGGGGTATGTTATGAGGTTGTGTCTGGATTGGGGTATGTTATAGGGTTGTGTCTGGATTAAGGTATGTCATAGAATTGTGTCTGGATTGGGGTATGTTATAGGGTTTTGTCTGGATTGGAGTATGTTATAGGGTTGTGTCTGGATAGGGGTATGTCATAGAGTTGTGTCTGGATTGGGGTATGTTATAGGGTTGTGTCTGGATTTAGGTATGTCATAGGGTTGTCTGAAATGGAGTATGTCATAGGGTTGTGTCTGGATTGGGGTATGTTATAGGGTTGTGTCTGGATTGGGGTATGTCATAGGGTTGTGTCTGGATTAGGGTGTTTTATAAAGTTGTGTCTGGATTGGGGTATGTTATAGGGTTGTGTCTGGATTAGGGTGTTTTATAAGGTTGTGTCTGGATTGGGGTATGTTATAGGGTTGTGTCTGGATTAGGGTGTTTTATAAGGTTGTGTCTGGATTGGGGTATGATATAGGGTTGTGTCTGGATTGGGGTATGTTATAGGGTTGTGTCTGGATTAGGGTGTTCTATAAGGTTGTGTCTGGATTGGTCTATGTTATAGGGTTGTGTCTGAATTGCGGTATGTTATAGGGTTGTGTCTGGATTAGGGTGTTTTATAAGGTTGTGTCTGGATTGGGGTATGTTATAGGGTTGCATTACGAGAGTTATGCTAAAATTATAGTTCAGTCTAAGTTAGAATAACTGATTATAGGTAGAGTAATGTTAGGGTTGGAGTTGTGTTACGGTAATGGGACTGGTGTTATATTTGAGTTATGTTTGAGTTACGTTATAATGAGAAGTAAAGTTAGGGTTATGTTTGTGTTTAGGTAGTTTTAGTGTTATAGTCAAGGTGTACTTAAGGTAACGTTAGAGTAGTATTATAGAGATACAGGGCTGGAATTAGGTTATATATATATATGTACTGGTTTCTTTCCCGATGCTAAACACAATCCTCTGACACAAGAAGCTCCACTCTTTCCCAAAATGTCTAAGTCACGGAGCCGGGAGTGGATAAATTGTTACTATTTAACCATTTACATGAACCATTAGAATAAAAACCTGGGATAAACTGACAAGGGCCGGATTTCATACTATTGTGGCTACTCTGGTTTCACTCTAAATCCTGTACAGCCTTTTGTATTGTACAAATAATCCCCGAGGACTGAACCCTTGGCATTAGTTGCTATCTTGTAAATGTTTATGTATGATGACAGCACAGCAATGGAGTAATTCTAGACCAGTGACGCCTCATAATAGTAATTAACAATACTGCATACTTTTTACTTTTACCTAATTCTGCTAAAGTCATGGTGATAGCTCGTGTATAAGTTAAGCTACTTTTTAGTTAGATTATATCGCTAACTGGGGTCAGTTGACCACCACCGTGATTCGCGGTCCATTCCCGACTGACCATCGCCCTCTTTTTATTTCTTATCATATCTTAGTTCTTGTTGGTTTGTGCCACTTGTTGCTTTGGAAACTGGTCTTGCGATTATTGACGCGGAACGTCCAATTAGGTTTATTGCTGGTATACCAGTGCACAAAAAAGAAGCCGATTGACATGTAAGACATATTAAAGGGGCCATCAATTTTCAACTAACAAGCGCATTTTCTGCGGTGGGAAATAGGGCGGTGATAGATGCCAATCATCTAGACAAATTTGAACATGACGTACTTTAAATTCAACACGTACTTCTAATGGTGTGAGTCTTCATCATTTATTGATTTTACTTGACTGGGGTTTTACGCCGTCACTTACAAGACGGCGGCCAGCATAATGGTGGGAGGAAACCGGGCGAAGCACGGGAGAAACCCACGAATATCCGCATGTTGCTGGCAGGCCTTCCCACGTACAGCCGGAGAGGAAGTCAACATGAGCTGGACTTGAACTCAGAGCGGCTTAATCATTTAGAAATTTGAAAAGTTAGCTAGGTCCTCGGGACCGTCTAAGTTGCTTCTTTTTAAGCATTTAAATGAGCAGTCGGAATTACTGAGGTAAATTAATCAGAGACCAGGTTTCATCGGGTACATACCCCCCCCCCTTCACCAACTGCAAACTAGCATGCTGTCGTGTGTGCTCTAGTTTTATTCAGCCTACTGATGTTTCCTACATCACATTCAAATATCCTGACTGAGATTGTTCCATTTTCCTTTAAATGTGTCTGTCATGTCACTAATTCGTTAAGGTTATTCCTCTTCGTTTGTTTCTTCAGGCGAAGTCACTAAGGAATGCTGCGACGGATTCTCGCTCATTTCCTTTTCGGCACAATGCTACTTGATACAAGGATGGCCGGCAGGACATAATATGTATGCACATTCTACATATATAATGGTATGCTCATAGGACCCAGAGTATTCGAAAAGGAATCTTCTAATGCATTGTTCACTATGTAAACATTATACATGTTTGTCTAAGGTAGTATTGTGAGCATTCCTGTTGTGTGTGGAATTTGCTCCGGTCGGCATTCAGCAAACCGAATGCATGCCTTCTGTCACTTTTGATTTATCTATCGTTTGGAAGCATGGCTAAAAAACCCAAGTTGTCATTGTAATAGAATGAGTATTTAGTGGAGCAGTAAAAAAAATCTCAGGCGTGTGTCCGATTCGAGAAATAACTCCTGTGCATGTGGGTCGAGGTGATATGAGTAATTTGCGTGGGTGGGCATGACCATTCGTTTTCCTGCGTGATCCCCCCTCCCTCCCCCCTCATATCGCCCCACTATCCCCCCGTATCGCTTTACTCCAGATAGTAACCAGCGGACTCCTTCAATTACGAGGCCTCATGGCAGCCCCGTACCGCGGATATTACTACGCCTCTTACAACTCTAACCACTGAATCATCTCGTGTGTGTGATTCATTAATCTGAACACGGAAAGAGGCTGCAGTGGCACGCGGAAGAAAATGAGGTGGGAGAGAGGGGAAAGAAGGACAATCGAGAGAAAAAAAAATGAGATAGCCTGCTTCCTTCACTGAATGTTGGTCTAACTAGACGAAGCCTTGGCTGAGTCATGTGACGGCCGCACCCTTGGTCACCGTGCTGCTGAATGCTCTCAATTACTGGCCTTTATACCGACGTTCTAGTCGCCCTGACCGAACAGGAAAAAGACGTCAAAGACGAAACGCAGTTAACATGCAGCACGGCTTCTCCGAAGTCTATATTCCTGGGACAGATCGTTTTCCTGCTAGCTTTATTACAACCGAGGACATTTCGTTGTCTTCATTCATCTGTATACGTCAATGAATGCAGAGCGAGAGCATAGAGGTGAATGACAGATGGGATACTTCGCGTGCCCCTGTGTAAGCCAACAGCTTTCCTTTGTTTACGCGCCAACTCGCGAACAAAGCGTAGAGGCGGTTATGTAGTAACCGAGAGTACATCTATGGAGATGTTCATGACCTCTTGACAACCATCGTGTATGGTCGATAGCGGGATACGTAGTGCTCCGCGGCGCTCCTACATACGCTGCTCCGCTCCAGGAAACGACGCCCATTCTTGATGACAACATGAAGAGGCGGTCTGGAGCGTACATACTCATTTTTGAGTGGTGCGTCGATATGGCCTAGCAACCGCTAGCCACGCCTCTTTACTCTATAGGCGGAGCCAGCATGATACGTGTCGGAGTTCAAGGTCATTGACATATGAATGGAAGGTTTAGTAAAACAAGATGTTTGCTCGGTTGTAAATCAGGGAATTTGTTCGCAGAAGGCCGGCTTTGCACCCATTTCGTTTTTTCGACATTTTGTGGTTGTATTTTCTTTCATCTTCAGCTCATTTATCATAGCAAAGCATCAGCATAGATCTTGCATCTTAACGGGCACATATATATGTGTTGCTTATATATTTGTTCACAAATATAGGGCTCTGTAAATAATTTTATTTTAAATATGAGGGTGAATTTCCGACAAAAATGCATAATTTTCGTTAAAGACGTTTACGCAGAAAAATTGCAGCGTATACATATGAGAAATTGACAGGTTATTGTCCAGCTGTAAGGAGACCATCGCCTGATCTCACTGGTTGCAGAGTGAGTTTTCTATTTCTAGCAGCACATTGTACTCATGAACATAACATTATGTGTGTTCTCGAACGCTCCTGCAGAGACGGAAAAAAAAACCGTAAGCCTGCATGGAGACGAGATTTAATATATCCAATGGCCTTCAGCAATGAAGCTGAAGCATAGTGCCGGCATTCATCTGCAATAATTATAATACATTGCCCCGTATACTAGCGACCTCCGAGGCCTTCTATTTGAGGCATTATCGAGCATTCGTGATGCCTGTATTGCAGCGGGAGCATTGTTCGCCAGGATTTACATCAAACAGACTCACCAATACAAAAAATGAACGCCGCATCGGCTACAGGGAAAACTGGACTTCTCCCAACTGCAAAATCTCCCTCTGCAGAGTTTGCATAAATTGTATTTATTCATCTGAAAATCGCTTTACGCTACGTGACCTATATTCCTTATGTCAACTTGTGACCTAGTTCACCGCGAATCTGCACCAGGCCTTACCAGCGCGCACAGCTGATTCGAGGGTCCATAGGGGGGTAAGAGCGAGCATGCCTCCCCCGCACGTCAAAGACGCTAAAACATGACTTATTACTCCACTCTAGCACAGTTCATGACTTGTAAGTGCTATTTTCTGTCCATGCCTCTCATAAGAAAGAACAAAAAGATGAAGTTTCCAACAAATAAAAAAAAAGTGCTATCACAAGCCAGATATTTTGCTAAATTAATTACGATTTTAATCAGTGTTATCAGAGTGAAAATAGTCTTAATTTATACTAGCTAATCTGACGGGTACGGTATCTACATTGGCACTGGCATAGAGTCATTCCTGGTGACCTTTCGGTTGCCGTTTACTACATAGCATATCTGTGAACCCGGATCAGCTGTTTGAAGCTATAGTCCCCGAAGTAGCCCCATAATAGTCATAAAATATTCTAAGAATATAAATTCCCATGCAGGGCTCATTACCATAAAGCCGGATCATTATGCACATGCATCTTGTAGAGCGAAATTTACTATTTGCTGGAGCACCGGCGGCTTTTTATAACAGAGAACACACTATTCCTTTGCTGAAGGCCCGTAAAGGTAGTTGATTTCGGCAGTAGTAAAGTAAATATAGCCGCCATTACTGTCGTATTGGGCGTGGCCAGTAAATGGAATTTGCCCGCCCGGCTTCGCTACGGCTCCGCCCCTATTTGCCTCGCATTATTGTACCTCCACATATATACATCAGTGCTTTATTGAATGGAATAGTTCCACGTAATTAACATAAAAAAGATTGGCATTCGCTTGGCCGGGAACCAGTCAAACTGGTGGCAGCCCCTTGGTGATGTGACAGGTTGCCTCTACCTACCATTGGTCGGCGGCCTGGCTAGAGTGGACGGAGGGCCTACACATATGCATTACGGCCTGAGATAGGTCACGTGAAGGGAGTAAGACAAATCGACGGAGGGCCGGGACTAGCACGCGGAGATCGACGAGAACTGGTTGTTGGGGGAGAGAAAAGAGTGCGGGAATTTCCACCTGAAGTTCAAGTGAGATCGGAGTTTTACACTTGATGAGCACAACGACATGGCCTCAGGTTACTGACTACTATTTTTCTCCACTAGTTTATTCTTTCTTAGTTATATGGTTGTCGTAAAGTGCTGGGGTGGAGAGTTGTACAGTTTAGGCCTGTTCGCCGTGCCACAGCGGCCATAGTTTCCTCGAAGCCAGCTGATTGTTGGTCGGAGACCTTTGCCACTGCACAGATTCGCATAGAGCTAGAACAGCCCCATGTTAACGTAGGGGGCTGGGTTTCAATGTTATATTGTTGCTGAAGGAATGTGTCTTGTATAAGACGGTTTACAAACCCTGCCACCGTGTAGTTGGTAATTGGCTGTAAAAATACTATTAACAGGTTGGGCTCACTGTGTTGCTCTGAGTTCTGTTGTGTGTAAACTGTCCCCCTAAAATGTAGGTTAAGTGTGTATGTGTGGGTTATGTAGGTAAGCAGGTAGGCCTAAGCCCTCTTGACCACTTGCAGAATGTTGCCCAGTGCTATGCTCCGTATCTCCGTCCTTCGCTTCGGAAAAAGCTGTAGTGGGCCTCGCATAGGGCAGGAAAGAACGAGGTCAGTAAACTGGGGGTTTACTGCACGGGGCTAAGCTTCCCTGGCCGACCCCTGACTTATCATCACACACTAAAAGCATCTACAGGGCTCATTCTCGGTCTGTAATCAGCTGTGCCCTTTTGTCCTTCCCTTCATTCGCCTCCCTCTAACTTTGCTGTCAGCGCATGCTTATTTTGAAGATGGTTAATGGCTGCAGAGTATACGAAGGGCAGTATTATCCCGGTGAACGTGCTGAAGCCTTTGAGGTTAAGAGTGGAGATAATGAGCTAAGCATTACAAAGAAGGATTCCGACAATTTACAGTTTTAAAGGTGCCGAGATCAGCGGATATGGCGATAACATTTGGATGATATTGCGGTAATTACTACCCGCCATCTTCTCTCCGTGTATTGGAAAGCTCGGGAAGAGGAGGAGGTGTGTATATCATGGGTGGCCACTAGCACAGAGACTTCAACCTGCAAGTCTACCTGGTCGGTGCAAGACCTAACATCGAGGCTGTGACCAAAGACACAGGGAGCAAGACTTGTTTCTTAACCCCATAGGGTGCCACGGTCAGATTTACTCAAAATACAGTGTAATAACATTCTAACTCTACCCTTCATATCCCTGCCCCAGCATTCCGCCACCAAGATGTGAAGACCCGGTCAGTGATTATGCTAAGATGAAGAGGACGTATTTAAGTCGGCCTTAAGGTGGACGAAGATGGCCTTAGCACTGGGGGTTGGGAGAACATCCAGAAAAAACGTTTTATAGATCCCCCTGCCGAGAATGTGCGCGTGACTCGAGGCCGGTGCCCTGCATTCATTCACTATGATAATTTATCCTACACATGGAGTGATGCACTCTAGGGCTGTTGCCTGCATCATACAACTGGGCTGCACTGGGGTAACTCCACCACACAACCATCATTCATTGATTTAGGGGTCATTCAGCCCGGGTATTTTCTACTAGCGATTCCAGCTGGTAACTGATCAGCTGATCTGGCTCTGCTAGCTGCTGACCGCTGCTCGCTGCTGCAGCGGCAAGCTTGCGCCTAGAGCCCACCGCAGGCTCTTCCCCATACGCGCCTGTTGTGCACCATTATCTACCCGCTCTACTTCCATGTCCATTGAGAGAATACAGACCTCCTAGCCGCTGGTCGGAGCGAGTGCCTCTATCCTTTTTGTGTTATGTACTGCGTCCGTGCAAAGAATGAAGGTCGCCGAACATATACTGCAGTAGATCGTGTAAGGAGCTGGGCTATCCATACTTGGCCGTCTCCGTGGTGGTAAACTCCCCATAACCATGGCTATGGCGGCCGCTTCGTGGTGACCCGTGTGAATGGCGACCTGGGCGGGCGCACAGGAGGCTGGAGGTGAGAGAGATCCGCCCTTACGGTGACCACTTGAGGGGTTATCCCCTGTACACGAACTCAGTTCTTCTAGCTAGCCGTTCATGTAACCCCCTGACTGCAACCCGCCTCTTCCTACAGAGGGATGGTGCAACATGTCGTGTGGAGGTATATATATGGTGTAGACGGCTGGTCTTGAGCTGGTCGACCTCCGGTCCTCTAGCCTTCCTCTTGCACAGGTTAGACAGCCTTCGTCACCGGGATACATACTGTCTCTCTGAACTAGCAACTCTGTAATATGGACAGTAGAATTCGAATTTTTTGTCGTGTATTTTGGGTGGTGAATTGTAGGTCACGGGTAAGGGGTACACACGGGTTAAAAAATGCCGACACACAAAGCTGGAGCGGAGGATTGCCCCGGCCCGTGGCATGGGGTTCACGTGTACACTCGCATACACATACTCACAGTTACACCACTTCTCACAGTTTCATTGTTTACATGTTGTGATCAGTGTTCAGTGTTCGACGTTTTAATTATGTTAATATGCGCATGAGTACGTCATGACAAGGTGCCGTAAAGTGAAACATGTTGAGTTAGACCCGGGGTTACGTAGCCAGTTGAATGGGGGCTAGCTCTGCAGCATGGCGGCCCATAGGTCGGCCTTGATACTGACAGGAGGCCTCAACTCCTGTTACCCTTTTGTTACCCACAAGGATCGGGATTGCACTTTTTGGCTCTTTACACTTTACGCTTTTGTCTGAACTTACAACCAAAAATTAGACAAAAGTTGTTATATTTTTTTCTTTGGTATTGCACTCATCTAAGCTGAGTAGAGGATTTTTTGCGACATTCTGCCTAGTTTCCATTTAAAAAAAATATTAAAGGTATCACCATTGTAAAATGGTTTTAATCCAACTAGAATCCGGTGATACATGGAAAACCTACATCCAGTAAAATATGACCAAAACTACTTTTCTTACATTGTATTTATGTATCTCTATATTGTAGGTTGTTTTTACACCTTGTCATGGTGAACTTTTTATCTCTCCAATATTATGTTCATTCATGTTTTTGTCCTGTCTTGGTAATATGGCATTCCTAACAAGACAGTGGACATTGTGTGTGTTTAGTAGATAATCCACAGTGGACTACCTACACATGCTAAAACCACACAATACCCCACACCTGAAGCTATCTCCACGTTTTTACCGACTTTTTTAAAATTTTCTGCCATGGTTTGATGTTGAGTCGAGGCACATCTTTCAATTTTGTAAGTCTGAAAATGAAAATAAAAGTAAATCCTTGGGGTTACAATAAATTGAACCATAATTCTAACTACAGTCAAGAGGACTGTTTTCCTATTCTGATCACTTATCATTTTGAAAACCAAAAATTTACACACCCAACACTTGTAGGGTGGGAAAGGATGTGCAGAGATGTAGAATGTATGTAGAAGTCTTGTCACTTTATTCAGTGTGAGCATGTCTCTGTAGTCCCTGATGACTAAGTCCCTGTGAGGTGCCGAAAGTCGGTGACATAAGCTTGACTAATACCCAGCACATCATAAGTACATGTGAAATGCTATTTCCAAGACGACTGCGCGTGGTGTCGTTGTCATGGGTCACGTGGTACGCTAGTGACCAAGCTCCTTGGCTGAGATATGTTGTTGTTGAAATAAAAAAAAAAGAAACCCCACCAAGTTACGAGCCCATCGACGTCAGCATTACTGTTACATTCAAAGATTCACTAAGAAAAATTAACAGGTCAGGGACTACGCTTATCTAGATGTGGCCGAAATACTGAATCTGTATCTTACACTAATGAGAGTTTATTATTATTATTAAATCATTGTTGCATAGATTCAGGTTACGAGTTATACTTATTTCATCTTGGTAACATTGACTTTAGGACGATGTATGGGATGCCATTAGTGACACATTGGTAGTAAAGTTTGAGCAGATTTTATTTTGAACTCACGTAAGTATACATGTCAGAACATCAATTGATCAAGTGATTTGCCAACTTCAGGCTAGCTAAACACATGGAGATTCAAAGTACATGTCTCTAATCTGTTATTGTCTCTATTTTAGGGTGAAATAAGAGATTAGTGGAAGGTCTTGATTATCATCATTATTTAAAGTTTTGTCAGATGTGTGTCTCCTTAAATAACTGAGGATTCCACCAGGCTTTGTGAATACTTGACAACTTTGTCACATATATGCTGTACCGCTGGCGATGAAGTGTTAATGACAACCAAGGAAATCAAAACATACATAAGAATGTTCTTCCAAGCCTCTACACTTCCACCGACTTATGGTGAAGTCAGGTTTAAGTTCACACTTTTTTTGGATAATTTGTTATTATCTTCCTCTGAACACCTTAGATGTAAGTGTGTTTTGTGGGTGGGGTGGTGATTTTTTTTTACGATTATCCATAGAACATCCAACAGAAAGAGGTTATAATGGTGCACTTTCTATGTTAACTTGCTTTTCACTCCTTACATACTCGTGATGCTTGCTATCTGTTAAATATCTCACTGACTGATGAATCTTTCAACTGTTAACTCTGACCAAAGTATAACAATATATTATGACTCTGTTGCTTGTTTTATCTCTTCTGCGAATTATCACACTTACTGTGGATCATATTGGATATATTTTGATAAAACTTTGAGTTTTGCTGTAATTGGTGTTTTGGTTGGTTTTCAGGTGGAGGCCGGAAGAAGGGCCGATGTAAATGGTACAACGTTGTAAAAGGCTGGGGGTTCATAACACCCGATGACAAGACTATCGCTGAGGTCTTCGTGCATCAGGTAGGTGCTCATTGTCACTCACACACACTCACAGGCTCCTAACAGTTTTACTTCTTATGGAGAGGGTCACTAGTATGGGCCTTCTTGTTCAGCCGTGGCCATATGTTTTCAACGGTCAGAAAGTGTGCAGTTTGGGGGTTTAATTAGGCGACCATTGCTGCCTTCCGAGAGTCGGACATAGTTTTACTTATGCTTCAGTATAAGGAGAGGAGACGGGTTGGATGACATCGGTTGATGAAGACATGCAGATACATGTATGCGTTCCTATAAGGAATGCAAAACTTGTCTGTCCTATTCCGTCAAACGTATGGACAGGATCCTCGAAAAATCCTATGGATGATCCTATTCATATTTTTGTACTTTTTCTGGGATTCCTGTTAAATAAATGTTAAAGGAAAATTTCTGCTTCGGTGAAAAGTTAAGGAAGTATTTTTTTTTTTAAATCATGAATTTATGGACCAGTTTTTAAGTTGTCATTGACGACAGCACAGATATTTATGTATACTGGACTGAAAGTTGTTTCATTTCAGAAGTTTAAGTTTACTGTAACGGGAGTACATTGGACCAAGTTTTTCACTGCAGAAATCTCTGTTGCTTCAAAACTGTGCAAAAAAAGTCTTTATATCGAATTTCGCTTCTTCTATTTTTAGATTTAGTTGTCCATAATACGTATACAAATTTCTGAACATCTTTCAAATAAGTTTAAATTTTTCTTCGCTTCGTTTTACTAACAAATTGATGGTTTCAATTTTCTGCACCAATTAATATAACAGTGTTATATAACATTTTCGAATGTGCTGACCAAGAACCCTGCTTTGCTTTTAACTGACTTACCTTTAATAGTAAACTTAATGTTGAAAAACTTACTTTTCATCCTCCTAAGTATTTTGATATTTTTGTATATTTTTTAATCTTATTTTCAAGGGTATATCCTCCCCTGCTTTGGTCTACTTATACCGAACTCTTGTAATAAATATTGATCGAGTATGTAACTTTTTAATACATTATCATGAGTGTAACTTAACGTAAGGCATATTATGTGTTTTTTCATTAGGAACTACTTCAGGAATTTCACATTTGTAAGTGTTGTGTAAATTTTCAAAGTGTATTGTACTCGACATAGATTGCGTAGTAGGGTCCCTGTATAGCTCATGGCCGATTCTGTGAGGTTTAGAAATTATGGTGGGGTTCTTTGGGGTGTTTACTTGGTGATGATTGTAAGTCTTTGTCGATTATATTAGGGTGAATAGCTGTACACACGGGGCACATCCCAAGGGCCTGGGTTCTGACCTTGATTTTAAGGCGAACTGTTTTATGAGGGTTGTCATGTGTGCCCCATAGCTTCACAGCCCTGTACAGGCTCTAACACAGCTGATGGCACTTGGTGACGTGGGGAAGGAAGGAGCATGCGCAAAGAGGCGGCTCCACCCCTGTGTAGGGGCGACATCAACCTGTGTGGTTGTCTCCATGACAGCGTGTCGGTCAGAATGCGCTGCCCTTTGGCTTGTTTAAATTCGGGTAGCGGAAGTGGTACTATTGGACGACCTGCCCTTCTTTCTCATTGTAAGGATTAAATCTGATATTAAACAGAGCGTTTATGTACAATCTAGGGGTTTTACTAGCGAACAGGGATTTTATTGTAGGCAGTTAGTATTCGATTTACTTATATATTCGTTGATTTATATAAACATGCACGCCGGATATTCTGTCCACTTGATAATGGTTGAATTAATTGGTTCATTACTTTCTGTAAAACTATACTCTGTGTTGTCTCGTTTTAATACAGTAGTGCCCGTTGCGGCATTATAAATTGTTCTGCTTTCAAAGTTTCCACATGTATATTCATATATATATATATATATATATATATATATATATATATATATATACATATATATATTCATTATGAGATGACTGGCTGTTGCATTACATGTATGTTGGGCGACAATGGCGACTGCTGAGCGCGCCGTAGAAATACGAAACTACGGCAATGTGTTCCCAAGAGCGCCATCAGTTGTGACTGGAGATTGGCTTGCAGGGAGACAATGACGACCGGCCAGCTCGTCTGAGAAATGGTCTGTGGTTCAGATTTCCTGTGAAATCTTCAACTGGACGACACTGTCTTCATTTGTACATATATGTTTGGCTCTTACCACATCTTGTACATCACAATTTTTTTATGTGAATGTATCTGTATCTTCGTGAAAGTCATATTACCATTTTTTTCGTTGTTTCTTGATGAAGTTAATTGAAACCAAAGATATTATAATTACTGGTAATAAAACTGAGCGCTTAGAATCTCTTATTTTAATTTCTGACTTTATTAGCGAATTGCCTCGTGCGTACGTTTTCTGACATCTCGTCCGCTTGTCTTACATTTTTTGCATAATCAATGCCGAGTCACCCAGTAGTTGTGAATGTCTGTACCTGTAGGTTTGTGAGGTGAGGTTTCTCTGTCAAACAAATCGGCTGACTTTGATAGATAAGTCTCGTGTTTTACCCGGGGACATCTTTTCGCTTTGCTGCACAGAATTTCTCCTTTTCATTTTGAACAACTCAGAGTTTTAGTTTAATACTAGTAAACGTTTTTCTTTTTGAGGTGGGGGGGGGGGGGATAAACCGCCGGAAGCCCCATCCTGTTCAGACGGACCCATGACGGGGCGATCTCACAAAGCCAGTCTCAAACAGGCTCTATATGTAGTAGTTAAACAATCCCCGCCATACGATAGCCTGGATCGCCAGGCCATTCAGTGGTTACACGGGGTAAATGCCCCGGTAAATCATTTCACTGCTGTGTTATATTTAATTACACCGTGGTTGTCTTATAGAACTGTTTCATGTAAAGTTGTGCTCTGAGCTTGTCAGTTTTGGGGGATATCCAAGATCAGAACAGTTTTGCGTTTGGAAAAGATGGTGTGAATAGTTTCATGAAATATGTGTACGAGGGAAATGGCTGTTGGTGAGGGTTTCGTGTATTTGGATGGGTGAAATGGCTCCAGGACAACGGGTCAGATGTGAATGGAGGAAATGGCAAATGGGGAGCGGGTCGCATATGTGAATGGGAGAAAATGGCTGCTGGAGAGCGGGTGGAATATGTGAATGGGGAAATGGTTGCTGGAGAAGGGATTGTGTATGTGAATGAGGGAAATGACTGCTGGAAAACGGATCATATGTGTGATGGGGGGAAATCGTTGTGGACAGCGGGTCGTATATGTGATTGATGGGGAAATGACTGCTAGAGGGCGGATCGTATGCATTACTGGGGGGAATTGCAGCTGGACAGCGGGCCGTATATGTGACTGATGGAGTATTGACTGTTAGAGAGCGGATCGTATGCGTTACTGGGAGGAAATGGTTGCGAGAGAGCAGATCGTACATGTGAAAGGGGTAAATTATTGCTGGAGGGAGGTTTAGGGCTTACTTAGCCAAGCGCATCTCAAAAACCAGGAACAGGCTATGTGAATGGGGAAATCACTGCTGGCGAGCCAGTTGAGTCAGCATGTATGATGTGAATGGGGAATTCGGATCAGGATTGCTGGTCGAGACAGCATGTTGATATGAAAGAGGAATTGGCGGGTGGACAGTTCATTCGGGCAAAGTATAAGTGAATGAGGAATTGGGATCCAGAGAACCGATCGATGCAGCTTCTGTGCGTGAGTGAGGAATTGGGATCTGGAGGACTGGTCGATGCATCTTGTATATGTGAATGAGGAATTAGTATCTGGAGAGCTGATCGATGCAGCTTGTATACGTAAGTTAGGAACTGGGTTCTGGAGAGCTGATGGATGCAACTTGTACACGTGAGTGAGGAATTGGGATCTGGAGAACTGATCGATGCAGCTTGTATACATGAGTGAGGAATTGGGATCCTGTGAGATTATGGATGCAGCATGTATGCGTTAGTTAGGAATTGGTGTCTGGAGAACTGATCGATGCAACTTGTATGTGTGAGTGAGGAATTGGGATCCTGAGAGCTGATCGATGCAGCTTGTATATCTGAGTGAGGAATTGGGATCTGGAGAGCTGATGGAGGCAGCTTGTATATGTGAGTGAGGAATTGGGATCGTGTGAGCTGATGGATGCAGCTTGTATACGTGAGTGAGGAATTGGGATCTGGAGAGTTGGTCGATGCAGCTTGTGTATGTGAGTGAGGAATTGGGATCTAGAGAGCTGATGGATGAAGCGTGCATACGTAAGTGAGGAATTTTTGGGGGTTCCTGGGAGCTGAACGAAGCAGCTTGTATATGTGGGTGAGGAATTGGGATGTGTAAAGCTGATTGAAGCAGCTTGCTTTTTCTTTTGTCATACGAAAATGTTAATTAAAAAGCAGTTTTGGGCTGGACACGAGAAGAGATGTTTGGAATAAAGTGACTGAATTTGTGAATTTGTTCTTTCTGGTTTTAATCGTTAGAGGAAACTTTCAACATATAGTGTAAGAAATACAGGTGAAACTGAAAATTTAAATATTTAAACAGCTTGGCCTTGGTTGTTAATTAAAAGTAGAGAAAGACATTTTTAGGCAATCACTTCTCAAATGTAAGGCTGTGAGAAAAGTTGAGGCTATATGTGCAAGTGGAAACAATTTTTTCTTCACCTTCAAGTCGTAATGTATTTTTTTGAATATTGAAACTTTGTATTAAAAGTTTCAAGCTGTAAAGCCTCAAAGTTTTAGAAGTGGGGATTTCATTGAGGAATTATTTGTGATGTTAAACGTTAAATGTTTCCTCGCACAAAGAGATTTTAACTATTTAAAAAGTTGGAATAGGTATGCGTTGTGGCGTTGTGATGGAATGATTTTCACGTCGTGAAAGACTTAAAGTCTGAGGTCAAGTTATATCCAGCGAGCTTTGTTGGTATTTAAAACATCAGTAAATACATACTCTGGATGTTCCTTATCAAGCCCGGCTATAATCCCTAAGGATAGATAAGTGATCAGATTTAATGTGAACTTCTACAAGTTGTTAACAGTTCAAAATACATTAGGAGTAAAACACACTTTTAAAAATTTTTCCAAACAGTCACATTTCAAGGGATGCAAGAGACACTGCTGAGAAAACAGACCCTGGTCGTGCAGTTTATTGACTTTCACAGAGCTTTATCACAAAATATATATCTGGAAAAGCATCGAGAAGATGAAATGCATATCTTGGACTGTGACTACTTGATGCCACTTGATCCGAGTCAGTAGGCAGTGTCAGAATGCCTAATTAGAACACGGCCTGCTTTAGAACCATATATGTCGGCTTGTTGCTGGTGTGTATATTTAGTGGCTATTATATATCAACAATGTTGGATTTCTTATTTTATCTCCGGAGACATACAAGATAACGTTGTGATATATTGTCATAATTCCTGGGATTTCAGATAATCTGTCCAATGTCATTAAATTAAGAAAAACCTACAAAAAAGATCA
Source organism: Acanthopleura granulata (assembly GCA_016165875.1). Lineage (NCBI taxonomy): Eukaryota > Metazoa > Mollusca > Polyplacophora > Chitonida > Chitonidae > Acanthopleura > Acanthopleura granulata. Next base: position 24,658,175 of record JABBOT010000003.1, read on the forward strand.
ACATAACCCCCCTCCCCCCCCAACAAAAAAAAAGCGGAAAAAAAATGAATGTGTGGTCATGCTGATGATAGGGTATTGTCACATCAAATTGGTTGTGGTTTTCAAGAGGAAGTTGTTCCTTAGAACGACATGGAGTATATTAGTAAAAAAGCTTTTGTATTGTTTTAGGTTTAATCTGTATGGTGGAATAGGACTGTATTATGCAGGGTGTAGGTGAGAAGGTCTGGGGAGGGGTACATGGGGAGAGGCAAGGAGCTTATCGATCGCTAGTGAAGACGTTGGGTTTACAATGCATCTTGTCCGCTCTGTACCCATAAAGGTTTACGTTTTGCACACACACAGGTGGGTATTGATTGGAGTGACTTAGGGCTCACTCTTTTTTTTTGTTTTGTTTTTGGTACCGTATCACATTTTGACTGGTTTGTTTTTGAATGGTGTCAGACTGTCTACTGGTATATCTTCAATTATGTGGAATGGGAACGGTTGTTAGCCTATAAAATCATCATATATATAATTGGAAAACGTCTTGCAAGATACATTCGATTTGAAACGCATGTTGCTGTTTTTGCTCTGCGCGATAACCTGTGTGAGATATCATCTCTTACCACTCCACTTTTTGGTAAATTAATTAGACGGAAAGTTGCATGTGTCTGCCGCAGTCGCGTGCAACTGTGTATCAGCAGTACCGGAACCCATTGCTCTGGCCGCCATCTTAGATGACATCGACTTGTTTTATCGTATATAGCTGTCACCTGATCGTTCGATTTTCTGGAATTTATCTCTTACACTTTATAGCTCGAAACATAAAAGTCGGATTGTGAGGATTCTATTTCCTTGTTGCCTGGCAATGTTTTATATACTAAAATATATAAATACATGGCCTACATTAAGCGGGCGTATGTATAATGGATAAGTGGTTCATTAAGTACATAAGATCATTCCTAATAAGGATTTACAGTTTTAATCCGCCGTGTTCAAATTCGACTTGAAAACCTGAAGTTACACGTCAAACGATACTCACGCCTGTGTGGCTCTCAAATGAAAGGTACAAAATAAATCCCTAGCTGTGAAACATGTACCCACTGATGAATGGAGAGTAATTGGTGTTTAATTCTGAGATGCTGACAGAAGCTAATAGCTACATCGTGTTTGTTATAATCAAAATGATGATGATGGGTAAGTGGATGCAGGCTTAGTTGTGGCCATATTACAGTTTATCGCGACAGCACTTGTCAGGTACATAGTATTTAGTACTTAATGGTAGAAGGTATCCTATAGATATTATAACAATATTTCTTAATAATGCGCCGAATGCGTATATTCATGTGTTGATGAATTCCAGAATTTATTTAAATCTTCCTATATATGCATTAATATTGCTATTTTATTACTTCTCTTTATGACTGAATGAGTGAAATATTCTTGTGATGTGGATTTGCACACAGATGGTAGTAACGGATAAAGGGAATATATTTATTTTTTAAATCATTTATTTTTACAAAGTTATATAGAGGCTGTTGATATTTATTTTATATGCAATCGTAAATGTGGTTTACGTTCTGAAATTTATGGTGAGGAAAAAGTTATATTTATGCTTGAGAGCTTAGTCTCATAAGGTCACTTGAAGAATATGTGTAAACTCAAGGTTGAAGCACCAGTGTGTATCCTAGGCGATTGCTGTAGTTTGTCACAGAGACATTTTACAATTTATTTAATCGTGGTGTCATTTTTTTGACTGTTTAAAATTACTTTGTTACTTAGTTGATAAACTCTTAGCGCTGTGGTGTTGCATGTTAAGCTGGAAAAATATGATAGAATATTTTAATTTTGACAAATTTTCTTTCACTTTGCCTTGTCATGGTTTAAGCTGACCTGGGAAAAACACTCAAGAAATGACATTTTAAGAAGGTTTATGTATACTTATATGTAGCTTAAAGATATGCATTTGCATCCAGCTTATGTCGTGTAGCCGTTGTGCATGTGCAGAAGAACTCAGCTTATGTTCTCAAAATCTTCAAAAGCATTTCTATGTCTTCAGATAGCATCAGGAATGAGAGAAAGTAAACTATTCATCGTTGTTTATTAAGCCTCTATCCGTATCATGCTAATGTCCATAGCTGTATATACAACAACAAGTTTATTACGAATTTATATACTGTAAAATGAACTTCAAATAAAATTCTGAGTATCTGCTGGAAAAACGTTGGCTTCTTTTTGTCTTTATGAGAAAGGTACACTCTTTACTTCTGTCTAAGCAGCTTAATAATCTCTCTGGCTTCACAAGGCTGTTCGGTGTTGACCAAACTGTGAAAACTAAGGCAAGCCAAAATGTGGGCCTAAGTTCTAAGCTGTTTGTCATATTAATGTGCCAGTTGAGTGGGAGCGACAGATTTCGCAGAGTCGGGCGAATACCCGGATGTACGACCACCCCCCTCCAATACGTGGGGGACGTTCACTTGTGGGAGATGTTAAGTATATACCAGTTGACCGACTTCGGGTAAAATGATGAAAAAAAAAACATTGTATGAAAGAATGCGGTATAGCGAGACATAAATTTTCGCTGGGATATATATGTTTTACTGTGCACGGTATAAACTAACGCCAGGACAGATTTCTTGTTCGGCATTATGGTTGGAGGGATTATCAAGCCAGGTTTAGTTGAGAAGGGGCTGGTCAAGCGTAACCGGCCGGGAGAATGGTCGATCTGTCAGCTTCCTAGCATAGCTTCAGTCGGCCCGTGGGCCTCACGACATTATCTGCGAGCGAACACTATGTCTAAACCTACTGCGGCTAGCTGTGGTAGAGAGGCCGGGGCCCACTGCTTCATCCACTATCCTGGCCAGTGGACAGCCATTTCAGTGACCAACTGTTTGGGCTAATCTCTCAGCAAACAACTGGTGAGATCTCCATGCAATTACCCCCTTCCCCCTAAAGCAGTTACCTCCCCCCACCCCACCATGCACACACACACACTGCCCACACAACAGTGCCAGATCATGTCGTTGTCCAGCGCTCCACCTGTCATACCCGTGTGCTACGGCTAGCTCACACTATTACGGTTCTTCGCACACTCTTCCTGAATTTCTAAAGAGGTTCGAGTTTAACATTAACATACAAAATTTGTTTAAGAAATAGATATGGGAATTTTCAAGTGTTCTTTTGAAAATGGTTACTAGCTCACTCCTAATTTCCGGAGGCAGCTGGTGCATGAACCAATGGACTACCGGTTTTCGTGCACTGTAGTTGATCTAAAATTTTATCACCTTAGTCATTATGCCTGATTCTAAGACTTCTGTTTATGTTAGAAAGGTGTTTTTGTTTTACATTTTGGAAGATAGGATTATGTTATTTTGTAAACATACACATTTCAGCCGCAAAAGAAATATTTTATTCCATTTATTTTCCTCTAAGAAAGTACTTTTTCAGGCGAATTTTTAGGTCAAATACACCTATGCTCCTGAAGTCTGAGGGAATTTTACCAACTGCAATCATTGTTAAAGATAATAAACATTGATTCAGTCTGACTTGTTGTCTTTTCATTATGTTATATATTGCAATTCACATTTTAAATTTAACTGATTTGCAGTGTTCCTTCGAACTGGTTCATAAGACATCTTGGAAAGGTTTTTAAAGAAATCCTAACTACTTCTGGAATAGGCTCAGTTATGTTTAGAATCTAGTGTGTTTAATTATTTTATTTACTGCGTGGTTGTTGTATCTAAGGTGCCACATTACCGTTATCACTTTGGGTGTTTAAAACTTATCACTTCTAAAGTTTAAATTATTTACTCTTTTATATACAATTTTCGATATTTTATGCTAATGTACCTGTTGCATTTTAAATACGTGTTATTTGTTATTGACTTGTTGTGGTGTAAATTTCCAATCATACGCTTAATTTTTAAAACTGAAAACCGATATTACAGTTTAAAATAAACTGTATTAATTCAAATAATAGTTAACAGCAAAACTAATTAAAAAGATAGGTTACATTGCTTTAAGTTGTATTTGGTTCCTCCTATCCTCAAGATCTTTGAATTGAATGTATTTTAAATGCGCTAAGAAGGCTACGTTCAGACTGAATTTTAATGCCAGTTTTCGCCTGGTGTATATTTGTGTGTAGGTATCGCATCGGGATAGATTGTTTCCCTGCATCTAGCCCGGTCTAGCTGAACTTCGTAGTCATCTGCATTTACCAAGTGTCTATGCACACGGCACTGGGAGGTTGTCTGTGCCCTTTGAAGTAATTGGTTGCCAGTGAGGGAGGCGTTCTCTGGGCGCTGAACTGCATATTGACCATAGCTATATTGCCAGGCTGACTCTGTCTTTAGTATTATAGAAATCTGACGATTGGTCAGTTGGCCAGTGAGATAAGGCAACTCTGGCCCTCACAACAGTCTACTTGGCCTTTGGCCAGAACATCCACACTCGCTGTGCTGCATCCTATCCTTTCCGGATGTAAATGTATACAGAAATTCCAAGGATAGTTTACTGTAGAAATTCAAAATTTTACATAACTTCAGGAAGTTTTATTGGCATTTAAAGTCAAATTTAAGCCGCTTGTAACACGGTAGTTCCACTAAAATGTTAATTCCATCTAAAATATTATCAATGTATAGTAAACGAAATGCAATAAACAAGCATTTAACGAAATATGGAATTAAACTTGTTTACACTTCAAAATTCAAGCGAAAATATATTTGAGCGTAGAGAATATTTTTAAATTCGGTATTTTTGAGAAACACGAAAGTAAGAATTGCTAATAATCTGGCAAATTTAAGTGAAAATATATATGAGCTAACAGCATACATTTAAATTCTGTGTTGTGAAGAAACATGGGAATATGGAATTAGAATTGCCTATAATTTGACGAATTTAAATGAAAATACCTTTGAGCGTACAGCATACAGTTTATTAAATTTGGGATTAAAGAAAATACAAGTGACTATAAATCAGCCACCACCATTGCTGAATAAACATGACATTTAACACAGTAAACTAGATAATGAAAATTAACACGTTTATATATATATATATATATATATATATTATTACTATTTTTGATGGAACAGAGACCATTTATGATTGAAAGGCAGCTTTTATTGTTAATCTTTTTCACGTGGAAAAGTTCAGCCAGGCGCTTTGTAAACTGTCTTTATACTGAATAACTTATTTGTATTAATATCTGTATTGATTTGCGCGGTGCATGGGAAGAAAGTGGTAATGGCTACAGTCAATATCAAAATAAAAAGGTAGCAAAATACTCTAGAATTTCTGAAAAGTAAAATCAAACGGAAGATACAGATAATGTACACGAATGAATTTCACAACATACCACTTCCGAACAGCGTGCCTGAAATCTTAAGTTATTAAATGCGAATAGAAATTGGAAGTCTTTTGAAAAATTATCATTTAGGTGGTCTTTCAGTTATAATCTTACGCAGTTTAGATTTCAGCGTGTAAAACGCATGGTTCATACAGCAAAATTGCCAGTATCGGTCTGAACATGGTTTTGCCAACTGAGGTTTTGTGCTTGCAAATATAAATGTCAGGTAATTGGCTTACCAGGTAAATGGCATGATAGGTATATATATTTGAGGGATATTTCATGGTGTATAGCTGCATACATATTGTAAAGTCGGCAGGTATACACTGCTGTACATCACGTGTGTGCACTCAATACATATTATCAAGTTTCCTTTATAGTTATAACTCTCATGTATTTCCCAAAGATTTATATGTAGAAAACATATTCATAAATATTATTCCTTTCTTGTTTTGAATTAAAAGGTGTTGGTCAATCTCTGTTAATGAAACTAAATTATATTATTATGTCTGTATTTATAGATATATATTGTTATTAGCATTTAGGCTGGGTTTGGTTAAAATCAGTTATGGTACTTTAGTAGAACACAAAATTGAAATTTCTGACGTCAACATGAAGTATATAATTGCGTATGTACGCCTACATTCGTGGAGAAACCGTAACTACCTGTGGAGATGCACTTCAACATCTGGATGTGAATATAATTCTGTCTAATAACTGGGTTTATGAAGATAAGGTTTTGTGTGATGAAGTTCTCATGTAAAGTTTTTATTAACTTAGAAACTTTACTCTTACAGTTAAAAGTGTACGGTTATCTGAAAGATTCACTGAAATGTTCTCAGAAATTTTTCAGTAATTCTGCCACATAATTCTTATTCATAATTCTCAAACTTGTTTTTATCCCCCATTTTAAATATATCATACATCTTCATGTTGGCGTTAGAAAAAGTGCTTACATAGAAAACAGGGTCGTGAAAAAAAAACCAAAACGATTCAGCAACTTTTGTAAAAGGTAAATGCCATTATTAAATCCTCGAAGATCATTACGGTAAATTTTCTATGAAAAGAGACGTTGCCTTGCTTCTACCAAATGATGAGCTTTACATGTATATATGCTGTCGAAAACTGCGGTTACTTTCTTCGATAGAACGAATCTGGGGCGATAGAAGTATGATGGATACATATTTTTTACTTCCTCACAATAAAATTCTTTTCCAAGAAACAATGTTCGATTAAAAGACATTCTCGTACCAAGTATATTTCAAAACAAGGCAGAAAAGCAATACCTCCCCGTGCGGTATATATATTGCGGGTTGGTGGATATTTTTTATTCGGCAAGAAACAGTGTGGGTGCCATTAGGCGTTTTCGACATACTAGTTTTTAGTGAGCTCGTGGTTTGGGCACGAAATGAGGGGTTTGTGTGTGGAGAGGGAATAGTTACTGACCAGGCACCGATGACTCGCTGGCGGTCAGTAGCTCTCCTGACCAGCGTTGTCCATTCCCGGCTGGCTCACTCACTCACTACCCAGTCGTCGTAGCTCGGCGGTCAGCTCTATACCAACATAATGCGGGCTGGTTTCTATAGTAACCAGATAATATATTCGGGGACGGTGGTTCTGGCTGACTGGCCGCGACCCAGGGTCAGGATTGGAATGTACAGCCTGTGTTTTTATTAGTGGTCAAAGTGAAAAGGGTGCCACCCACGTATGTACAGCCAGCAATAGGTCAGCGATAAGCTCTTGTTATAAGGCTCTAGGGGATGGACATAGGATACATTAGCCAAACACATGCTGTAGAACATGGAGAAACAACGGGCCGCAGTCCATCTGGGATCTCGTCCGGGGGAAATCAAACTAAATGGTCTGTTTTATCACCGTTTGGACGTTTGATAATAAAATTAAAGTTCATATGCCTCTGTAGCCGCGGTTTGCGGGACTAATCTGATGCAGCGTGTGTAGTGGTGATGTACACTGTCGGTCATTGTTACCCGGAGGTGGACCTGAGGAACACGTCAATGATACGGCGCTAATCCGTGACGCAATCTAACCCAATCCCGGGACAGTTCAGCCTTTTCACGGTCTGATTTATTATCTACCGCTGCTCATGTCGGTCATTATACTCAGGGCGCCATTGCCTCCACCACGTTAACATCCACACATGCTCTCACATAAGTTACATTGAAACCCCACTCCCATGGGAATGTTTGTAACGAGCGATTCTATCAGCTTGATTGGTGGACTTTTCATTATCTAGCAATTTGGTGTATTTATATACATTATATATCGCAAAAATATCTCCATATGAGTTTGACGGACGTCAAAAATAAGCTGTTATGAAAATCGAAAAATTTATTAAAGTTTATTTAACTGAGTTTTGGATGTCAATATTGATCGTTGTTTTTGATTCAGATGGTGGTCTCCCTAACTGCCTACTTCTATTTATTACAAGCTTGTCGCGATATTCAAATTGTAATGTGTGATGTATAGCTTCATTCACAATTATAATATTTTCTAGAATCTATGTAATGTAGATACGCTGAGGACAACCAATAGCTGATTTGTAGAATCTTTATACCAGGCAATAAGTGTTGTAATGAAATTGGTCTGGTTGATTGTGTGACTGGCAGCAGAATGAGACAAAACCATTCGTAATAATAGTTCGTTTTGTATCTACATTAGTTGAGCACAGGTATATGCATTTTGAGCGTTTTCTTTATCTCCTTCTTTTTGTAAGCCTCTGTCGTAAAGATACCCTTCCTCTAGCCCCGAGAAATAAGACAGCGTGTTTCAAGATGGAATCTAATCTTTTAGAACAGCACAGTATAAAATCACAGCTTCTTTAAATAATAGATGTATAGGTATAGGTAGCATGCTTATCGATTGTTGCCGTATATTTAATGCTGTCGCCTTTTACAACCCGGATGCTGCATTTCGCCGATATGTAGATCAATATACTTAGCTAGTGTCCGTTTACGGAAGCCCGCCCGGCCTGTGTATGTGAGGTATTGTCGTGTCACTCATGCAACTCAGAATGAGGATCGGTCATCAAGGATATTATCTGACTTAAGGTTAGGCTTTTATGATAAATGTAACGGTAATCTCTAAGTAGGTATCCATAAATAATAGCCCTCTTCATGTCGGCTCCGATAAATTATTTCTTATACTTATTGTTACTAGAAACCTGATCGCCTGACTTGAACGGATGTACAACCAATCGATGCTTGTCTTACTGCTATTTATTGAAGAACATAGGTGAACGGGCATTGGTTTGTTCGGGACACAAGATATCACCTAGGTTACGTGACGTAATGTCTGTCTGTGACTCGTGCCTTCAGTCTGGGATTGTAGACTGGATGATGATCCTCGCAAAGAAGAAGAAAAGATAGTGTTTAGGGTGAAAGATTTTTATGGACATTTTAATCAAGATTATTATTTTAATTAATGGTCCGTTTTGAAATTAGTTCAACTGCATGGTTGAGAAGATGCGGGCCAGTATTCGAAGTTTCGAATCGTAGTTAAACGTTTTTCTCTATCTGTGATTATCGTCAATGTTTGACGTATACTTTCTCATGTTGTGAGGACCATTGTTGTACAAGTAGCTACGACTTTAAGCCGCAAGTGGCAGAAGGTTAGCATTGCTCTTGTACGTGGAGGTCTTCGTAATTTTAATTTCTGCGGATTTGAACTTCATTTACCCGAGGAACAAGACTTTGCTGTAACCAGGGATATGTAAGCAGTGATTTGGACACAAATCACTCAGTTTTTTCAAACAAGTGCTTCATTCAAGGCTGTATTAATCAGTACGGCAATCGACCAATTCATTCATTAATCATGTCTCAAATATTGACATTGATCATACGAGGTTTAATTAGTTCGTTCCTATCTCTGCAGTGATATACCCTAGTGATGTCTTTAATCCTGTACTACTATGTATATTGACATCCCAATGTTAAGTGGATAAACGCATTAAAATTTGACGCTAGGGTATAATTAATGCATTAGTGACGTGTCGTCAAAATAGGTTGCATTTACGTCATGGATATTTATACATTATGACATAATGTTCTAGCCTTGACCATAACATTGTGTTTCATTTTGTTTTCGAACAGTCGGTGATTCATAAGACAGGATTCCGAAGCCTGGAAGAAGGCGAGGAGGTGGAGTTTGAATACAATGTCAGTAAAAAGGGCTTAGAAGCTATCTATGTATGTGGTCCTGGAGGAACGGAATGCAAGGGCAGTGCAAAGCGACCCTTGTCAAGGAAGAAATACCGAAAAATCAGGTAAGTGGTCAAAACTATTATAAGAGCAAGGACTCTGATAGTGCAAAGGTTTCGGAAGACAATGGGTAGAACCAAACAGGTGGACAACTCGCCCATCTGGTGCAACTTTAAGGCAGGTGAAATAGAAACATAATAGTTATTCGTGAAATCAATGGACAGTGCCTTTTCTAAGATGGGGCATGTCGAATCGATCTCTCTGTGCAGCTGATTGAAGTCCACTAACGACTTCACACCGTGGTATTACTGTATGGAGGTCTTAACCACGCCAGGTGACCAGAGCAAATGGCGGGAACTGACCACTCAGCGGCACGCGACTCCTGTCCAACTGACCGCAGTTCAGTCCTTTGAGGGCTTCTTTGGATTAATCACCCAAGTAATTACTACGACATGACTGTTTGTCTTTTTTATCCTTTACATGTTAGCCCCGGAAAGGCAGGTGTGTGCTGCCACTGGCCAACTGGAGATCTCAGGTCAGTGTGGCTGTAATAACAAACCCAGCACTTTTGGCGATTGGGGCTATTTTCAGCACCTACCATTGTATTCTCGGACACGCAGGACACTGGAATAAGCGGCTATTGTGTCCGTGGAATAGGATTAGCTACACCATTCACTTGACCAACTGATGCGGACTTTTGCAGAGACAATAGCAGTGTTGGTTCATGTGAATTTTGTTGGAAAGATAGTCTTTGTGATAAGACTTGTCCGATGACAATGCCCATTTGTCACCCGAATCATTCACTATTTTGCACAGAGTATTGAGATGTATGTGATCTGGTTTCAAAGCCTTTGCCGGCATCTGAACAATATAACTACTGGACAGAGCGTATCGACTTCTACTAATTGAATGACTGCCAGTACCCAATTCTACAACTGACACTAGTCTTATTACCATTGTAGCCCACCTGAATTCCTGTGGGCAAATTCTTTTGATAGGTGTGAAAAATTGTTTTGAATGCAGTTGGGAGCAGTTTGGGTTATGTGGCAAACGTGTAATCAAGATTCACCAGGGGCTTGCAGGTCATGTATTGCGGCGTGTGTTGTAATTTTAGGGTAGACCAAGAAAGTTTCAACGGTATTGAGTTAAGGTCTTTATCTTTACTGTTATCGACTTGGGGCAGGAACAAGCATTGCTTACTTTGGATCTTAACGTTTGCAAATTGCTATGGAGAGAACTTATTGGTTTCAAGAGGATGAATTTAGCGACTCGCAATTCTTTCGTGCCGTCGTTCCAATTCCTTGCTTTGAAGGAGACTATATGGTGTACGGTGTTATGCTGATAGCGTGGCTAAAGTCAGAACCAAAGATATGATTTAAAGGCTTTTTTCATCAACAGGAGTTCGATAACCTGAACAAATTTGATATTCTGGGAAGATAAAGTTAATATTAAATCGAGATTCTGTCTCTTTACTTCGAAAATGGCTTCATGGAATCGGCCCCCATTTTGAGTACAGATGGACAGTAATGTGCGAAACGTTGTTGCGTTGATCTTCTGACAGTGGCGACCTTCTTTACCAAAGCGGCCATAATCCTATGGCCTAGTCTAATCCTTTGTCTCGGTACACCTTACCATGAAGGTGTACGTCGTAGGTATAATGTTTCATGTAATGCTGTAGAGGGTCCTGATGGCTCTGATGGTTAAAGCGGTGGCTCGCTCTGGCTATCAGGCCCTTGATCAGTAGGGACCGGTTTCCATCACCCAAGAACCTGACCCTCCTCATATGAGTGAAATATTCTTGACCACGGCACCTAGCACAATTTCTCAAATAAATAAAGAAACAAACAATCCAGCATTGTTGAATATATTAAATGAAGCGGTTTTTGTCCATGTAACAAAATATAGTTTGTATAACGAAATTGTCACTGTGTTTGATAAATATATGCACAAGAGATCAGTTAAATGCCTGTAAGTATTGAATTGAGGCCAACAAAAAAATGCAACGTTGTGGTTTATTATGGGTAATCCTGGGTAATGATTAAGTGAAATCGCCCGCTTGATTGCCCGCGAGCGTTATCGTCGCGCTGTACATTAAACACGGGCCTCGACAGATAACAGGGGCACAAGAAATCGGCCTAATTCACGTCGGCTTGATTGTGTTTTGATAGGATGTTTTTTGTGCACTTCTACCAGAGACCCAGTGTTTACTAGTCGGTCTAATTTGGGTCAGATATATATATCCTGGAAAACCCAATAAATCAGCTACGACCGTTTAGGATCACAGGCCTTCGGTTTTGGCACCAGAGCTCCTGCGGGCGCCATTCTGAGAAACAATGGGTACAAGCTCTTAAATGTAGGTCACATTCAGTGGGTTTCTGGAACACGCAATATAGCGAACATTCATAGGTGAAAGAGGCTGTGAAATGTTGCGAAAAAAGTACTGGCTTGAAGCCAGCTTCCTACCAATCATGTGACAAGTTAATATTGGCCATGGCACGAATTTTATCCAGTCAGCCGTTTGGAGCATGTTCTCCCTACCCACCAATGGGAAGAGGGACACCAGCTTTGGCTATCTTGGTATCATTGCATGACATGAACGAAACATTGCATAATATAACGGGTGCACTTAGCAGAGAAGATATTTGTAAACATTGGAGTGGCGCATTCAGGTCTAAAATGGTTTGAGCTGGGCCGTAAGCGTTAGAGACGCGCGGTTCCCCGAGGACAGTGGTGCTCAGTGCTGATGGCCCGATGGCGGTAGACAATGGTAGGTAGTAGTGTTAGTTGGGTTTGTGCGCTCCACCGTCTTCGGTAACGAGCCGACACTGTCTTGCGTTTTCTTACGTCCTGTGTAATCTTCTCTCGATGAGTTTGCTCTTCTCACGTTCGTCCTACGCATTACAACAGTGTCGTACCTTTGCCATTGTTGATGTTTCAGTGTAAATTGCATAACCACAGATTGACCTCTCCTTCGTTCGGTCACTGGGTCATGTTATTCCTATGGTTGACCACAGTTCAAGGTCGTTTCACGATGATGGCGTCCACAAGATCAGACATGCCTATCGATTAGAGAGCCTACATGGTGAACGCAGCAACAACAACATAATAACATAGATAACATGATAGGCACTTAATCTGCATCTGTAGCAAGGTTTAATAACAATGCTGTTATAGGTTATTGGTTTAACAGCGCTGTTTTTATCAAGTGAAGATTAAGCCTGTCGATATTGAGTTGAATCGAAAGTAGGTGGTGTGCACTGCCTACTCCGTGAACCCAAACAGAGTGTATAGTGGGATACAATCACTTACGTCATTTGACAACTGGGATGAGGAGACAACTATATGTAAGGTATACTGATGGATGGGAAAGTAACAGGTCACGGGTTAGGGTCTGTTCGTTTTTACCATATCCAACAGCAGTGTGGTGATATCGGTTGTTCTTTTTTCCTTGAAATGACAATGACAAGTGATAAACTGATCAATACCGATTCCTGAAGAAAAGTAAAAAATGAAAGCTGAAAAATTGCAACTGTTGTTCAGACTGGAGCCAACGATTGAACCTGCTTAAGTGCAACTGTACCGTTCACTTATTAATCGATTATTTGGGGAGTGGACTGGGAGTGTTTAGTTCGTGGCCTATCCACGCTGTTTCTCTTTGCTGGCAGCTTGTACCTCAAGCCAAGTCAGCATACTCCATTGTTTCCTTTGCCCGGCCAATACCTTATTTTCCGTACGAACGATAAGCATTATTCGAATTGAAGCCGTTTAGTTTAGATCGGGTTCAGGGCTGCAGTTCCTTTGAAGATGGACTGTATCCGTGTCATACCCACTAAGGCTATCTTCATCGATTATCAGTGGACACCATTGATGTCAAATCTGAATGCACGTTTTTGTCTAAGGATAACGGTTTGAAGCCTTTCTCCCATATCTTGTCTGTAGTGTTGTGCGCGATGCTTTTTGTAACATATTTCTTTTGGACATGATATGGAGGACATTTGTTAACCGCAGTTTTCCACTGTACAAAATTCTGTCCTTTGGTTCATAATGTCTCGGGTATACTGTTAACCGTGTAGTGTGTAGATTTGTCGTTTAACAGAGTTTAAAGCCTAAAACAACAACAGAAAACCCAACTATTCAACTCCGAAGAGAAGGAAATCTGAAGTAGGATAATGTTCATAGGGTTAGGATGTTCTGTGCATTTAAATTAAGCAAAACCACGACAAACGGCGACACAAGAAAATAAGCAAATTTAATGGTTGATCTTACTGGTGCCTGATGCATAAGGCGTGGTAACCCTCCTTCCTAGAAGCTTTGCATGATGGATTATGGGCGGGCAGTGTGTTGGACTTTGGTTATCGCGTGTCTTATGTTAAGTGTTTTCTCCTGTCTACAATAAAATCCTGATTTCTTCATCTTGAATTTTAGAAACGCTTACATAATCAATATTATTGTTTTATGGCTCACACTAGGTAATTTTAGGGTTCGCTTTTTCCATTGTTGACCTTGACCTTCAGCGATGAACAGCATTGCACCAGCACGTGACCTCGTGATGTTAATATCGGGGTTTGTAGACATATGTATTGTAATAAAATCCCATAATGTAACAATTATTACAGTACGGGTAGCACTTGCGACCCGTAATGTAGTCCTAACCATAATGTAACATATGACATAATGGGTAGCAACTCCTACCAGTAGTGTAATAATTGTTACATTATGGCAAAAGTCACCGAGTGCTGTCTGCCCAGTATGTAATGTGCATTACACTGCGGGAAGGCTTAACCCATGTCTGTTTCTGAGGACTGTATGGAGGTTCCCGTAATGTAACATTGGCTTTCATACGGAATATCCATGATTACTCTACTCAGACAATTTTTTTTCTCCTTCCTTCCATTGACATTATCAAACAGATCAAGTTTAAGACACATTCGTGTTTGCTACCCAGATCCAAAAGTTTGGACATCTTGTTTAGGCTTCAGCAATCCCCAAATTCAAGAACTTATAAACAAACCAGGAATATTCCCTCGAATATATATGTATAGAGTGAATATTGTGCATTATTTATGTGTAAAATCTATGCGTAGGGGGAAATCTGGAGGAAACCACGCATCGACCCACGCCAGATGCATGACAATCCCCGGGACCCAGGGTAATGGTATTGACATAGACTGAAGTCAGGCTTAGCATGAACTTCAAAACAAGTCATTGAGGCAAAATTGTGATTATAAAAAGAATTTATATTTTTATTTTTATACCATGGGTTTTCTTAGAGCTTCATAGCAAAAATGAAATTAGATCCAGATCTAATTTAAGGAATAATATCACAAGCTAAGACTGAGTGTGACTTAAATCTGAGACAGATTCGTCACCCTGGTGTAAAGCCGTGGTCATCTGTAAACAATACTTTAAACAAATATATTAGTGTACAAGTAAACCAGATTTATTACGTTATAGGTACAAAATGGGTGACCTCTACCCATAGTGGAGTGCAGTAGAATGGCTAACCCATGCGTACTGGTAACACATCCTACCCACAATGTAACAATGTTACATTACGAGTAGCAATTACTACCCATAATGTAATAATTATTACACAACTTGACTTTATTACACTACGTGGCTCCTGTTCTAAAACTGAGGTATTCCTAGGTCATTCTGTTTTGATTAGAGGTTCGGTTATGAAGTCACCTGCTTTGATTGAATTGTTGTATATCGTCGAGGGGTATTTACATATGTATTCAGAAGGTGCTTATGGAGGGTGTATTTAATACTGAAAATCAGAAAAGGTGGAGACTGTCCTGAACCTTTTGTCATTCGTCCATTAAACTTGTGAATCCATTTTTAGTTCTTCTTTTAGATTTCTGACCATAAATTCAATTACATTCACTTGAACGTTGTGAGGTATATATATATGTCACATTTGCGGAGTTAAATGATTCTAAAGTAATCTGTCTGGTACCTGTATGGTCTTTAATCGCCACAGTAAAACTGGCCTCCTTACACCAAATATGTTTCGATTAGTGTAGTTTTATTGGTGAACAATGATGAAACATGAGGTACTCATTTATGATAGACCATCAAAACACGGTCTGCATTCGTTGTTTTTATTCCGTATGCTGCATTTAGCTTGCATGAATTTTCATCATGGGTCTTTTCTTATCAGTTATCATAAAGCAGATTGAAGTTATAGCGCAATAAATGCTTTCGTTTTTCTGTTCCTGTAGGTGTTATAACTGTGGTGACTTCGGGAATCACATGGCTGCAAAATGTCCCCATGGCCCGCTTCCGAAACGATGTCACAGCTGCAAGTCCACGGACCATCTGATCGCAGACTGCCCGGAGAAGGACAACTCGAGGAGGAGTGGAAGTAACGGAAGCCGATCTGGTGACCATGGTAACGACAGTAATGGTAATGAGGGATTTTCTGGAATGGGCCAAGGACTCGTTTGACCACAAGGTCTCTAGGAACATTATCAGGAACCTGCTCCCGAAATGTCCGTATGAAATGGAACCGAAACTGTCTGCTATAGGAGACTACTGCTAATCGTGCTGAGATCATTTATATGACGTTAATATATGTCCAAGTAATACACTGCTACGTCGACTAAAGAAGCAGTGACGTCATCACATTTGAGGTAATGTCATGAGATCAATGCAGAACAACGCATGTAGTCAGGCGAGCTCGTGACCCCACGGTCACGTGGACAAGGTGTGAATGTGTTGACCAGTCACGTGACGATTATTGTTCAAAGCGAATGTTCCCTTGGACTTACTTGGTATTGGAGGCTGTTGTTATGACAAATGGATGTTGTTTGTTTTTGCTTGAACATTCGCCGTGTATTGTATGTTGTGGATGTATGACATTAGAGGGAAAGGATACAGATTCAGTATTGGCATTCGAACCACACGGGTAAAATCGCCATTTTTTACACACCCTGTCGAAATGGCTGAGAAATATATATGTCTTCGAAGTGATGATAAACCGCAAATCTCAGCAGGGACGAGAGGGATGAAGGAAGAGTCACAAGGCAGTGGCAAATCGCCACTCCTTCCGACTAGATCGGTCATCGAGGTGTACATGAGGGTTTCCGAGTTTCCATCCCCTTCAAAATTGTTCTACCTCAATTTTAACCCCACAAGAATAAATATCTGTATCATATAGCCACATTCATGTCAGCCAAACTCTTGCAACATTCTAAAGTCACCGACAACGTTTACAACTCATCCGAGAATGCATATTAAGTGTTTCATGTTTTCGGCACTCCATTGGCTTAATTATATTGCAGTTTTTACCACGTTTGCCTACCCGCTTGCTCGCTGTCTAGCTTTATCACGCTTTGTAGTCGTTGTCGCTCCTTCAAGTATTTCACCGGCGTTACGCATAAATGGGCCTTTAATGGGAAAGGTGTGCAAATACAAGGTCTCCGGACCATACCTCATTTGTACAGAAACTATACTGTGTAGATATCCATTGTTCTTAAGGAGAAAGGTATTTCATTGTTGGCAGCAAATTCTGAGTGGGCTCGGTCCCCGTTATCAAACTATACAAGTCTACCTCTTATATTCATCATAACCCAGTATTGGTGTCATGAGCTCACTGGAAAACGGCGAACCTCAACTCAATTTTGGAGCTCAGTGGATTTAGTTGTGTCATGTTTTTTGCGTAGTCTCCCTAAGATAAGATTTTGTCTAGAAAACATGTTTTTTTTTTTGAGATTTATAAGTATGCAGCATTTAACCCGCGTAGAAGTTATTGGAAGCACACAGAGCGTGCATGGCTGTTGTAGAATATGCTGGCGTATATTGCATATCATTTCATCTTACACGCGCATTTATTTTTTATTTTAAACACTTGTGCAGCACTTAATCGATAAGAAACATTTTGGCAGCATGAACAGTTATTTTTACTTGGAATGTAACAATGTACAGCCTATTGTGTCGTCATCCCATGCGCTTACTTTTGTCGTTTTCATTTGGCGGAATTCTCGCTCCGAGACGGGATTGGCCGAGATTTCTCGAAACGTTGTCAGTACAGAAGCTATCATCTCAGGGCATGTGGCTCTGTCGAATCGTCTGTGTGAATGTTGGTATGTGTGATCGTGGCTTGTTTGTGCGCCTGGGTGCCCGTATGAATATAAGAGTTGATGTAATGATATTAACAGAGTAATGGTTACTTAACTGTAGAGGAAGTGGTTTACGTGGAGTATAGTACCGCATTTTGTAGCTCCTTCCTTTTGATAAAATCACTGCCTTCAAGAGAGAAATGTATATGGTGATACATGAACACCCTAAACGTGGTTGTGCCAAGTTGTTTGATTGGCTTATTGTATCAGTCTGCTAGCTGTCTGTATGATCTGGCTGGAAAAGCTTTAGCTCCTCATTCAGCCACTAGGTGTCGCTGGCTCCAAATCTAAGTGTTGCTAGCGCCGCCTAGCGGCTATGTGGCAAAGCTTTGGAGATGACCTGAGCTGATGTCAGCTACCGTCATTTACTATAACATCACCGCCATTGTGAATCCAGGTTAGTCAACTGTATGTCCGGGATTATTAACGAATATTATCAATCTAACTGCAACATATTGCATTTTTCTGCTTACATTTTGAGATTCTGTGATCTGAAACCAAAGAAAATGATATAATGGAATGTTGTAGGGGGCCTCATTGGGGTTTGAAAGAGACTGTATTGGGATGCTTTCCATTCCTTGCCATTTCTGGCATTCTTTTGGGTGGGAGTAAGGTTGGGTGGGTGTAATCTCTATAGAAGTCACTCATATGTATAGGCAATTACAGAAACTGGTTTTAAATCTTACTGTCAGGAAATATTATCATGCTTTTTTTTTACATTACATGGGCTGTAAAAAAAACTTAAGGATACTTACACTGGATGAATCCGATGTTAAAGCCGTTATAAAGGCATATTAAAAGTACACTGTGAAAGTAAATGGTACAGCTTTGCATTAGGTAAAAGCTAGAGCGAACCTATCAAAGGTTCTCTTTTCTCTGGTATGCTTTGTTGAGGAAGATTTGCTGAGGTCCCCTAGTGATGGAACTACACAATAGCCACCTCATCATTTCTCAATGAAAGACGTCGTCCAAAGCTGTAATATTATCAAAAAATACATGGTTACAACGTATGGTATCTGCCGATTTTGAGAACCTGTTCTTGTAATTTCTTGGGTAAAATGCCTATTTGTTTACCATAACTCTGTATTTTTGTTTGATTTATACGGCTAACCTATCTTCATGTGGAGTAGATTTGGTTATTCTGTAACACATTATTCCATTGTATGCATAGTACTTCTCGTTGAATATAAGACCGTTTTGCCATGTTTATTTTTGTGGTAATTTTCTGTTTTGCAAAGGACTGTTAATTTTGAGTCCTCTGTGATTTTTTTCCTGTTTTTTTCCTGGCCAACAAGTCACCCGATGGCCCTATGTATATTGTATTATTCGATTTTGGCCAGGTACCATGTGTATGTAAATGGACTCTGGCCCGGTACCATGTGTAAGTCCTAGGCGATTGCTGGATCATCTCAGGGACGTTTAAAACTTTGTTATTACAAATCTATCAGGACTTGTTACTACCTGTCGGGGCAGTCAGGTTTATTTTCTATCTGTAGATTATATAAGGAGAGTAGAACATGAATGTGTTATGATATTGAAAAAAAATAAAGGAAGAAAAATTATTTTATTGCAGACTGTCTTTGACTTTTTAAGAGTATTTGGACTTCTGCTTCAGTAACAGGTAAGACGGTTCGTTATACTTACCATGGGCCCTTTTTATTGATTGGTTGGATATTTTGCCTCATTAGTCCAAGGAACTGTTTACAGTCCGTCGATATGACCTAATATGGAAAGATCGGGTAACAGATTATCTAATGAAGGTGTGTACCGCAGTATTAAATGATTTTCCTTAGTAGGTTGTTGGTACAGTTGGTGCAATCTGTCGGGGGATGGGTGAACTTTTTGACACATTATCTATAAAATTGGGCTATTCACTGAACAAGAGACCTCGAGTGCCAGGCGACACCGGCTTTTGGCAGGATGTCTCAGCTATTGCGAATTACTATTTGCTTTAACTGATTGGGTCCAACACCAATAGAATCTTTAGCTTACTCAAAACCGATATGTTTTATGAGTGTTGGATACGGAGTAAACCATCAGCCGTTGGCAAGGTACCGACGAACTTTTCCAGTGCAGTCATAAATGTTACTGGTGAAAAGCTAATGATCCCTTGGCCAACAACCTTTATGTTAGACAACTATAACTGTTACACGCCTGTTGCTGACCTCATATTGCTACCAAGGTCACACCAGGTTGGGAAAGAACCATCACGTCATGTGTTCAAATGTCTGAAAGATAAGCGCTTGAACCACCTGCCCCACAACTGAGCCATACCCATCACGTCATGAGTTCGAGAAACTGAAAGACAAGCGTCTGAACCAATCGGCCCCACAACATGAGTTCATGAGTTCGAGCGTCTGAACCACCGGCCTGGCAAGTGAGGCATACCCATCACGTCTTGAACCACCGGTCCCACAATTCGGCTAACCCATCACGTCATGAGTTCGACCGTTTGAACCCCGGCCTGTCAACTGAGCTAAGCCCGTCACGTCACGAATTCGAGCGCTTCAAATGCACAATGCACTGAAGTTTATTGTAGTAATATATTGAAATGTTAAATTTTGTCACACAGCACACCAACAAATCTGAATTAATCCTGTATTAAAATCTAATACACCGCTGAGCATCAACCAACAGACATCTCCAGGGATAAAAGAACAATAATTCCTTCACCTGTAACAGTCCTACAAACTGGGTTCACAGAAAATGTTTTGTAAATTGATAAATAATTATTCTGTAAGTTAATCGATAATTATTAGATAAGCAATGTCCAGTGTCAGGAAACGTCGTATTTAAGACTGATGTGACCCTTATACTGTATTCTTAATTAGTTTTCTCTACTCTAATATTCTTGATTAAGACCCGAGAAAACAGGCATATTGGGCAACTGTTTTAGAACACTGTGGCTTCATGCTTTTAAGTCCTGCACGGCGATCTGTTCCACATTTAACACGTTATTACACGCATGGATCGTCATGAAATTGGTTTGGTAATTTAGATCTGACGGCTCATATCCAGGGGACAGTATAACCATTTACAAGGAGTTGCAAGACCGGTCTGTGAATTTTCAAATGAATACAAATTTGAGCTCATTGGACATTGTTTAGATTTTCCCGGAGGAAAGGCGTGAAGCATTATTTTTCTCACAAAAAATAACGTATTCGTCATGCTTTATCTCTATCGGAAAGCAGGAGGAGATTGCTACCTCTTAGTTCGACGTCATTTTAGCAAGTGATTCTTAGGATACTGTATATACAGAAGGAAGGGGAACAAAAATATACCATAAAAGTCCTCATGTAACCTTCACAAAATATATACATACCTTATATTATACCCCGAGTTTCGATGTCGGCGTTCAGTAGCAGTCAAAGCATTGTTAAGGTAAATGTTATGAGGGCTATCTTAAAATGTACTGCATTTAGGTTTTGCATACATGTACATGTAAAGCACAAAATTCTACGACATGACCTTTTGTGTATACGAATTAATGTGAATGTTAATGTTAAGGATGGTTTCTCAAAAAGCACGACATGTAATGAGTTCAGCTTTTTTGCACACATGTAAAGCGAGGGAAATGTTCCATCGTTGACGCCCTGTATGCATATTCATTTCAGTCAATTGCAAACTTCACGACTTCGCCTCTTGTGCATTAGAATCAATGTTAAAGTAAATTTTAGGGATGGTTTCTCGAATCTCACTGGATGTATTAAGCTCAGATGTTGCATACAAGTGAATCACCTTAACAAGAGGGAAGGGGAGGGGGGAATCCATCACTGGTGCGCTGCACGGGTGCTAATTACCATGAATTACCAAGAATTTCTTTGTTACAATCCTTGTTACGGCAAATATCTTGGTATTGTGTGCGCTGGTCAGAAAGGTTTGCCTTCACGCGTAATTTACAGGTGAGCTCTTTACATATCTTCAAACCAAATCTAGGTTTCATTAATCTGTTTGTGTTTAACGCCGTACTAAAAATATATTTTCGCTTACATGACGATAGTCCGGTATGAGTCGAGGAATCCGCAGCTCCCAGGATGAACTATTGCCCTCTGTCAGGTACATGACAAGCTTGCTGACTTAAAGCTGCATCCAACTGATCCAAACAGTTGCAGCACAGCAGAGGTTTAATCTTCTGAACAAAACAGGGTCCCTTTTGGAACTGACGCGGTTTCCAGCGCTAAGTAGATGGCAGTTCATAAATCGTCGCAACTTGTCATTCATTGCAAATTATAATGGCTCTCATTAACTCAGCGAGTAATCTGTAACAAATGGATATTCGGAAAAAGCTGAACTGGACGATGTCATATGTCCCAAATTCTTTTTGATTACGTTTTGTTTTAGTAACCGCAGAGAAGGGCGATAATAACACCTTCTTTGAAATATATATGCCTTCAAATGATTAGGGGCTTGTCCGTTTTTGTGCACAATGGTGAGAATGTGGGGCTGACATAAAATCGAAACATCGATCAGCCGTTGTGTGCAGGGTGTGACACCAATATTACGAAACGTTTTCCACCTGCCTATGTCGTAACAGGATTGATGGTTTGTTTCCAGCCAACTGTGCAATTTATTATGTCTGTTTTCCCTCAGTAGAAATTGGGAAATTTAAAGGAGTTTTAGCAACCGTACATGAGCAAAATACTACATATTTGCCTCTTAACTAAAACGTTTGTCACTTATAATTTCATTTCACTTGTTGCCAAAACATTCTTGGTTTGATTCCCGTAAGTGGTGAACGAGAGCTGTTTAACCAACATGGACATAACGAAAGTACATCAACCACATGGGGCTGCATGTTGGAAAGCTTTCATGCATTGTTTTCCATCGACGGAAGTATTACATTTAAAAGACGCACTTATTATACCACAGTTGGATTTAAATATCTTTGACAGCCGTTTTGCTGATGATGAATCTACTGTTTTCAGATAAAGAGTTGGAGATTAGAGAATTCTGTTGTTTATTGCTTTGACTACGATTAACATACAATGATACATAATATAAATTGATATCCTTTCCTTCTTATTGGGCGATGAACGTATACGGGCTTCTCTATGGCCAGGACATATGCGTTATATCCTCGTTCTAAAGTAATCGGAGAGTACCGTAGACTGTGCTATTCTGACAAGGAACTAGATACCACGCTCAAGTTTCTGACCAGAGACGGATTCTGGCAGCACAGTACCATATGTATATATGTAGTTGTCTGTCAACAAACTGTTGACTTCTGACTACAGCATTTAACTGTCACGTATTGTAGCATTAACACCGTGCTAATGTGGGAAGACACCGACAAGAGACATGGAATCTACGCTAAAACCAATATTCCAAAGACATTAATCAAAAGTCTATCTGACCTCACAACCAACAAGGTGTAATGCGAAGAGGCGCGAGCTGAGATATTTCATTTTTACCTATACCATTATAAGGCAAAGGAGACTAGCTCGCCATACTGTGATGGATGATTCCCTTGTGACGAGAGGTAAACAGCTCCTCTGCTGACCGGCTACAGGCATTATAGAGACGTGGAAAGTGGCCCTCCTTCCTTCCACAACTCAAATGGTGCCAACAGGCCAACAGACTCTCTTCTAGTGTTATGCGATCAACCATGTTAACTTACCACACTGGCTTTGGGTACCGGTGACAGAGCGGTGCTTTGCATGAGGTATTGGCTTAGAACGACAGTGTAAGGTAAACGTGGACTTATTTGGTTCGCAGATCAGAAATCCCAATTCCGTTTCTCTAACGGAATATGGTATCCCTTTCCCACACTAACGTAAGCACCAACGTAAGCTCAAGTTTCACGTGTATGCTTTGCTTGCGGTAGTTTTGGTCATTTTGGAACTTTAATTAACATTTAGCTGTTTACCAGGTCTTATGCATTTTAATTCTTGATTTGTGATGTCGAGGGCACGTGATTCCACCATTTTGCAATTTGCCGCTTGAGCATATAAACATCCCTTCCTCAGCAGAACACGTTGTCCATTGTCCCTCATCTCTGTTGTACCCATTTTTATCTCATATTTAAAGTGTTTCAATTTAATTCACACTTGATCTAGACCAAAGCGTGAAAGGTCCATCGTGGACAACGAAAGCCATTGTGTGTGGATTTTGTGCCTCGTATGCCTCGCAGTACAATAGGATTGATCGTGGAGAGGTGTGTTTGGAAGCTACCTTGCCATTGAATGAACTGTAACACCTGTCGTTGTCCGAAGTATTTCTCTCACAAACCAAGCCCATCACTGATCGGCCTGGGGTGCGAGAAGCAGGTGCTTTGACTCTTGCTTCATGCATATACGAGAATAGAGCGAGAATGATCATGCTGCCTTTTTTGTGCGGCCAAACGTGAAGCATAGTTATAGCAAATGGTTTCAACCCTAAGATGTGTGTTAGCATATGCCTGCTGGATGCAACATTTTGACTGGGAGTTAATGTTGATTAGGTTTTTTATTAAGAGCATTTTTGAATGTGAATTTGGTGATTCAAATACAGCTGATGACATTTGCATTCAATGTATTTTCCGGACAAAACCAAACTGTTTAAAAACATGGCCGACCTGTACACGCTACATATTTCTACAAAGCCATACAGCAACAGTCAACACCAACCACACTGTGTATGTTCAAGATAATTGATCAGCCTCCGTGATGTCCTCTCCACTTATCCTAGCAGAAATTTTGCAGGTTTTCAAATCGCCAACCTACACAGTCACTCTAAAATACGTGTCTGTGTCTGTATGACATCCTTTGCTTATAACCCAAACATCCCGCATCAGTCTATTTGCTCCCAAAGCGCGAAGCTCATAAACGAGTTTCCTTCATTTAGGTCTTGAATACGTCGTCAAGAAACCGGAGGCCTCGCGGCTTGAGGGATGGCAGATATGTAGATCTGGTATGTGTATTGAAAGAGCAATCATTCACTCATTCATTCTACCAAAAGCACGCTATAGAAAGGAATCATTTCCACACCATTGCCAATATTATCAATGAAAGATGTATAAATTATGTAAGAAGGATTGTTGACTTATCGGCAAAATGGTAAGTTATACACAGCCCAGCTTGCGAACGTTGGAAACCTCCATTAGATGGTTGTATTTGACTTTGCGTACTTCACCTCCCCGTTTATCTGGCTTCCCGACATCTGCAAACCGCCATGATAAGGTATCGGGAGTACTAAACCTGGCCATGATCGACCACTGACCATCTCCTAGTGCGCATGCTTGCATCTGTAACTCCGCCCATAGTGTCCGCCGCAAACAAGGCTGCTGATTAGGAAGATAGCGGACTTCGCGGAGAGATGCGGCAGCTGTTTGTCTGCCAGGAATCTTCCAGCAATTCTCTGTGGTGTTCGCCGTCCTCGCTAATGCACGACCACGAATTCTTCTCTTTATACATTATTTTACTGATCAAACAGATGCCGTTTACAGTGAATATCAAGGGCTAAAATCTTATCTTATTCCATAAAAAACTTTGTGTACATAACGGACATTAATTTTTCTGCCTGAATGATGGTTTCATAAAAATGGCATTCATTAATAAAATATACAAACATATGCATTTTGCCATTTGTTTCAAACTTCTCTAAACAGAACCACCCTCATCCCGTTTAAATGTTTTCAGTTTGAGACAACTCTACTGAGCTCATATGTGAAATATACGAATATATCAGCCTACGTAAAATATACCTATTAAAAAAAGAAAAACAAAACAAAAACAAAAGCAAAACGAGTTTACCGTATAAGCAGCAACCTACAGTGCGAAAATTAAATGATATAAAACTTGCACTGCGCATTGTTTGTATTATCAGTTAAGGCTCTTTTCTGGATGTGCATGATAGCATTTAAATGTAACAAATACATGGGATCTTTCCGTAAATTACCTGAAGGGTTGAACTGAAATAAGATCAAATAACACGAGAAATACCTAAACACAACATTCTACTTTCAAACAGATTCTAAGAGATAATAGGCACAGGGCAATGTCAGTTTCTAACGACCGAATTCACAAATGAAAACATTCACGCGAATTACAGTGAGTGAGTTTTGAAGATCTGAGTTGTTATATTATGGATCAGTTTATAATTGTTACATGAAATTAAATTTCATTTGCTACATGTTTCAGTCGTAGTTTTCCTTGCTATATACTCTACAAATTTTCACGCGCTGTTCATTTTTTGAAATTATTTATGCACGTAAATACACTACGGCATACGTGGGAATTAAATATTTACTACATTGGTAAGAAATAATTTTGTCTATGATGCCTGACCAACTCTTTACTAATATAAAAAAGCGCACATTTTGTTTTATTGTTTAACATAAACAACGGTTAAAATTCTATACATCAAGGAAATGCAGCCGCGTTTTCCCGTAGACCGTTCGAGTAAAAAAATGCATGGTGAGTAACCCTCATTCATGTCAATATTAATTTTTAGTCAAAAGTTAGATTCTAGTATAGGTTAATAAAACCTGGATTTATAAATCATGAACACATTGGAAAGGGCATTTTAGAAAATATTTTGTACGGAAATATGTTCACATAATTATGTAATGCATGGCGTCACAACAATCATATTGTATATATTTAGAATTTGAAAAATGTCATATACTTTATCTCTTTGATTGAATATTTGTTTTTGACATCAACCCGGGGTTCAGTGACTCGTCGAAAAGTATAGGACGAAATTGTAAGCTGAAGGTGTATCTTCACGAATACACGAATCTAAACACACTGACAAAGTAGCAGTCCGCAGTAACATATGCTCACCACGTTGCAGAGCCTGTGAGAAGAAAACTTCAAACATATTTATAAGCTGATTTGTATTTTTAAAATCACTCTTTTATTTTGTTGTTAAGACTAAGAATTTGCGATATTGAAGACCTTTAATTTCATGGGTGTATTCACTGCAAAAAAAAAAATCTTGCGTCCAGTACGAGGATTGATGCAGAAATTTGTCCTAAGACTAACCTACTTTCTGCAAAGGCCACAAGCATACATGCCCAAGAAAATGGTACGGTATCATAATTATGTTGGGCATACGGCGCAAACCCGATTTCCGTATCGGACGAGAAGGCCTTCATCTTTCAGGTTTGAATATCCACGTCTATATCAGGGGTAATTTCTGTATGCACACTTCATGCAGATATCCTCCATATGTCCTACATCATTTCTGGTGCGAAAAAACTTTAATTGCTGTAAATATTTCAGTCGGAAGTGTATAACTTACATATGCATTTACGGCTGTAGTTGTCAGTATCAAATGACATATATTTCCGTCTGGGTGCTTGGAGCATGTAAGGGATATATCCCTTTGGATATATCTCTTCTGACATATTTCACATATTAACACCTTTTTTATTAAAGTTATTTTCTTAATGATCAAACAATAATCTAACCATGCATGCATAGGACTGCGGCTGATGTTCTACTGACCCAAGCGTCTGCTCTTTGTGTTTGAGGTTTGGGATGACTATTACTCCTCTATGGCCCAAGCCTTGTCGATGGCATGTTCAGCCACAAGCTAGGCGAGCCACAGCTCGCATATACCGAAATTGTTCAATGTGTTCTTAACAAGTCTGTCTTAATCGCAATTTTACATGTGCAGAAAAATTAATTTCTTTTTTCATAAATCACTTACAGACCTGGCTAACGTTAGGTCTTCCCAGGAAATCTATAGCAAGACAAGATCATGCTCTTGAAAACAGCTGTCAATATCTACCACGTACATACACGACACGGCTTTCCCATGGCTTTACAATACAATATTTCACGTAGTTCTTTTTTTTTTTTTAGAAATCTGTTCACATGAGACAACTTTTTGGGCTTGCATTTACATTGCGATGTAGTCTTCTTGCAATAATTTCCAACAATATTACTGAATTGGATATCAACGCTATATATACATATTTTTGTCGAAACGCTCAACACGAAACTTGAAAGTTACAAACCTGATTTTAACTAAATCGTAATGGATTTAGCTACAGAAAACATTCTTAAAAATTCTGATTTTACATTTATGATATTTCCGTGGGTATAATGAAAGGATCGGTATTCCATAACGTATTTTCGGTAATTTAGAAAAAATATTTTTTTCTACACATTGGAAATTTAACAAAACTAGTTTTCATATAGGGTATTTATAGGTGTGTATTCTTACATTTGTCTACTATACGCACACGCGTATGATTCCGTGCACATTCTTAATAATTAAGCTCACTTTATAAATTCGATTGCTGAGATTTTTCATTTATTCTGTATTAATAGAATTTTACATTTCTCGTAAAGTACGACCTGTATAAAAATGCCATGTAAATAACCGAAAGTCCACATAATTATGAATGTCCATCTTATGATTGGTTCGTACATCAAATAGAATTTGCTGGCAGTTAATGTCCATTCACAACAACAGACTAATCTTGTTTTCAAGCCCTCTGGGTGATTATTCAGAAAACGTTGGTCGTCAAAATTTTATTTCTTCTGGGCATGTGTTCGGGCTTTTTTTTTTTTTTGGCATTAGCTTAATTTTTAAATAATTTTTAAGTCATTAAGAAGTTTCGTGTATAGTACATATAAATCACTGAGCTTAGCAATCCCAGCATGCAGATGCAAAGCCGGCGAGTTGGAAAGCATTAATTGCTGGTCATTGTGTAATGCCATTCTTTAAAGATGTCAATGCGTGGAGGAAACACGCAGTATAAAAAGAACAAACCAGGTTTGTACTATAGCTCGTGGCTGACTGACCGTCGTGTTTAGCGTGATACTGCCAGTTTTCACGCCTTAACCAGTGTATACGCTTCACTGAGTGGCCAGTAATGCGGTCAACGCGCGGAATGCACAGAGGGCAGTGGGTACAAGCTGACTTCCGCTATCTAATCTGGGTCGGCCATACCCCCGAAACTTCGTGGCCTTCTATGCAAATAAAACCCACTTCATGTTTTGTTGCTTTTTTCTTTCTTGCTATGAGGATAATTATCCTGGGCATTCCTTGTTTGTTTCTCTACCATGTTATTAATTTCTCCTTTCTAAGGAGTAACGACCGTAAGTGAAGTCTGCCTATTAACTATAGTCCAATCCAGGCTCTGTATAAGTTATCCCCTGCATGTGATGTGAGTTTGCCTTCAACCAGGATATCTGGTCGACTTCATTCGATCCTTCTTTCTTACACGCCTGACCTTTACACGGCAAAGTGTGTGATAACGATAGCTGGGAAGGCCTCGGCTATTTCCTGTCCAGAGCTTGACCCCTGTCCATACCGACCGCTTCTCCCAGCTCTCACGCTCTCTCTATAGGCTGGTCACATGTGGTCGTGCTCTGTTGGCTTCTGGCCAGCTCGCGCGCCTGGCCCATAGATTCTCCCCTTCCATTCCTCACAAGTTCTCCACCATTCTCCATATTCTTCAGGTGACTTCCATACCCCCAACCACCATCGGGACCAGAAAAGCAATTCTTACCCCGCCCTCAAGAACAAAAACGTGGAAATTTAAAGAAAACAAGGCATAATTTTGGTTCAACCATGCACGCAGTGTATATTTAACACCATTGCTTGCCACCACCTACTCAATTTAGTTCCTACTTAATTCTTTATTTTCATCCTTGCATTTGCAGAAATTACACCTCAACGTTTGTGGCTTTTGCTATCAGGTCTAGTCATGCATATAAACAAAAACAGAAATCCAGCGTTACATTTAGAGACTATATATACATAGGGAAATTTACTTTTATTTCCGTATTAATCGTAAAGAAAATGTATAAATACATTCATGTGGTATCGTGCAAGCAGGGAGAGCGCGCTTGTGAGATATGCATATGAACACTGTTTATTATCAATCTTCTTTTATTTTAGTAACTCACAAATGGCTTTTGTGATTTGATTTCTCTCTGGCAACAGCTTCTGATTTGTTAATTTTCCTTATTTCAGCTGGTTTGTTGATATTTCGTAGCAAGACTGCGCCAAGCTTTTACACTGGGTTATAACTTCACGGTGGTCAAACAAGATGGCGCAGATTCTGAGAAAACAAAAACGCTGTGGGCTTACTTAAATCTGTTCGTCCATGTGTTCTTCGATTTGTCTAATGTGCTTCTGTTTCAAATGGCATTTTATACTTCTCGGGGAATGAACATTCGTGCAAAAATGATCATAGGTACGATGAAAGGATTTTAAATTTTAATTTCACAATGAACAGGAGGGTCTCGCCATGGTATCTTCATGCATACATTGTCCATGTTGGAGAAGAACCATTGAGTGTTCCCTGACTTGAAGTGAGTTTCCACCAAGAGCAACCACTGCCCGTGGGCATGCCCAGGGAACAAGGGCTCATGCCGTATTCAATGACCGGCTAGCTCACGCCAGTTTGCTCAGAATAGCGGTCAGTTGTCGGTGGTTTTTAGGGCAGCGTACAGCACTGCCCTGGACATATCAATTTCCGATCACAGGCCACTGACCATCTGTACACCACAGCGCCAAGGCTCACGTGGCTTATACATGCATGTATGTCTATACGGGACAGTATCTTCTGGTTAATGCATAAGTCCTGAACCAAAATTCTCATACATCTTGATATTAAACCTTGCAATATAAGGCTCAGATAAACTGACTTACAGAGTGGATTGTTGTTCGAAAATGGACAGGATCTGGACTAAAATCCATACTTTCGTTCCAATGAATCGCTAAAAAGAAAACATTAAATTTGTGACGGTTACAGGCATTAAATTCGACTTTATATCGCATACATATTTTTTGATACATTTGAGTTTCGTCAAGAAGAATAGAACTGTCAAAGAAAAGAGCATCGGTCTGGTGGTTTCTCACAAGAACCATTGTATGGTAGTTTTGGATGAATTTCGAATAAATATAAGTATCTATGGACTCCAAATTAATACATACAGGATAAAAAAACTGGAATAGCTTGTCGCTTAAGTGGCCATTATTGATGAATCTTATCAAATAATAAACCTAACATATGGCGATTATACGATGTACTATTTTATGTTAATGTAGGGGAAATAATGCCGATGTGGTATTTACGTTTGTTTGCATGGTCTGTGTTTATTATGTACAATATGTGGCGGATGTGTGCTGCTTGGGCTTGGGATTACAGTTATATAACATATAAGCATCGTTTACAAGTTTTACGCAGACACTTTACCAGCGTTAATATAAAAGGACTAAAGCCTCCATATCCCAAATGTTCTTTTATTAATCTTTAACAGTTTCCAGATAAAAGACCTGAAACTCGACTGTAACGTAATGATTTTGTTGTTTAAATGTGTCTGTGCTTTGAGTCATTCCATCTTCATGTCAGTATGAGTCAAAAATGCTTCGCTTCGTTAGCATGTCCTTGTGTTTTGCGTCTCTCACATTTACGACGGCCATTTTTCAGCTTTCCTCATTCCAGCAAAAGGCAGGCATTCAGTCCGAATCTGACTCGCGGGCAAGACATGGAAAAGTTAGTTTTGTATCGTAACGAGTTATTCCCCTTGACTTGCTACAGAATAACTCGAAGATCTGAAAGAGTAGCCAAATGTTTGTCATCATTCCTTAGAAATTTTACGAATAATTCATTCACGAACGATGATGTGAGAAATCGGAAAGTTCGAAACGTTCCAAACGCCAAACTATGGATATTGACCCATTGCGATACATGGCGTGTAGGCCTATATATTGGCCTAGACCTGTAAACTCATCAGTGCCCACATTCTCCAAAAGTCATAGACTGTGTTTATAGGCCCGTATACTTCTTCCCACAAGAGAGGCCCAGGTCCATAAAATTACCGCATACATTTTATGACCTGGTGCTAAACATGACACGGATACAGCTATGTTTGCTTCTTCATCAACCATCAAAAAGCATGATTTAATGTTCGAGTTGGCGAACGTCGGTTATATAATATGGGTAGACACACTGATGCAGTCTACGTGTGCTCACACAATTTTCAAACCTACTTAAACTGAATGTGGGCCTGTATGCCTACCGTACATTAAATAAATTTACATGCAAGCGATCTGAACACTGTGCATGAATGGCTTTAAAAGCAGAAACTGCATACAGCTGAAAATCTTGCTTGTACGCCATCATTATAACAGTATATAAGTAACATTAATCAATGCTACATGGCAGCAATAACAACGGAATCACATTTATTGTGAGCATGTGACGTGGTAGCTGAATCTCTCGCTGGTAGTGATGGGGAAGTTAATTACCACAACATACAACAGAGGACGTTAAAATTACATAACACATATAATAATGGACGCTGTAATACTTATATATATGCCTACTGGCGCGTTACGTGTACAAGGGTGTCGGACACATTTATATGGGTTATCATCGAGCTTTTCAGGTTAGAGGCGTGTGTTACAGGTAGTTGAATTTCGCTTTCGTAAAGCGTAGGCTCGTGGGGAGTGTATACATGTAGACCTGGGTGACACACATAACCAACTGATCACCTCAGGTGTGCATGCAGCCTCTGCGTATACCTAACTTGTGGAGTGATTAGGGCCTCGGTACATTCTGCCGAAATATTAATAATTTTGTTACAGCGCAGTATACGCCCATATGTGCAGAGTCAGCTTCCAAATGCCCTCACGAAAGCTTTATAAGCCTAGGCCTCCGATATTTATTGTGTTTGTTAAACGCGATTTGAATTAAATAATTAAGCGCAATTAGGAAACTAAATAATTTAATCAGCTTAATATTTTGTACTTTTGACAGTCCCAGGCATACCGAAAAAGCGGCGCATTCAGATGCAGGGACGTTTGCTTACTCCGTGGTAGACCCAAGCATGCTCTAAATGGACACAGAAAGTGCATTTTGCATTCCTACAACATGATTGGATGGACTGGTTAATGTATTCAATTTCCACAATCTATCAGTTCACATTTCCCATCTCCTGAGGAGGCGGGAAACAGTCTAGGTACTTCGTGATAACCTTGAGCAGAAATAGCCCGTGTTGCAGTGACGTCACAGTTTTTGCGCAACACGATTGATGACAAATTTAGCTATGGCTACATATCAACAAATGTCGAATTCCGAAATTAAGTCTAAGATCTCACTCTGATCTGAGTAAATTCAAGTACTTAAAGATGGGTGCAGCCAAAAGTTCAATAGAAAAAGGTACATTCACTGTAATTTCAACCTCATCAACATGCTTTTGTGGAGTTTTGTTCTGTTCTGTTCTTGTGTAAGTGTTGTTGTTGTAATTGGGTGAGCGAACATACACTCTTGCAAAAAGAGGTGGGATGGGGATTTACTCTGCCTTTGTTTTAACATTGTGCCTTACAAAATGGGACAGAATGCAGTTGGTAGGGACGCGGTCCAGTGACCCTTATAAAAATGTTTAGCTATATGGTATAACATATACCAGCATTGCGTACCAAAACAGAATTTTTCACCTAGCTAACTATGGATTGAACAATATAATGATTTCGTCCCATGATTATCCATGTTGAATTGTCTGTCAGAGGTTTTGTGATGGGACATCTGGTTCGAATTTGAAGTTCTAGAGTCTTTTTTGGAAAATACGGGTAGTGGTTAACAGTGTAAAGGGTGTAAACAAAGCAAATTTTTGGCATCTGTTAGTGACAGATTTCACTCTTTTGTCCCAGAGACTGAATTTCATCCGCTACTCCAGTTGGTTGCATCCCTCATCAGCTAACTGTGCGATACAAAATTTTTGGACATTGGTCGAAATTACAGAGAAGTTTTTATCTGTTAAAATTGCAAATAAACAATAACATATAGTATATACATGTACATAGATCTATGAGCCAGTCAGTTTTCCTTTTTCACAGGCCCTGAAATTCTGGCAAATCTGTTCATACTTTCTTATACATGTATGATTTGATTAATAACTAAATTATGTTTTCAGTTGTGAGGATATGTGAAAATCTCATTGTTTTGTGCAAGTTTTATCTTCCAGTCATTGGTTGTGTGGATGGGAACTTGTGAAGACGGTAGATAAATTAGAGAAGAGCCAAAAAACAAGTTGCTAAATGCTGTGTTGTTAAATTTCAGCTAATGATGTCCCAGCCTTCAAGATTGTACTTGTTGGTAAGTGATGAAATAACATTTTGCTGTAAATAACCAAAATTCTCTTACATGTGTTCGTTATTGTAAAAAAAAAAACAGAAAAAAAACAAAATTCATACAAGGAATATTTATGACAGTTATTCTCTATGTATTTTGCTCCATGGTAGATATTATTTGTGACTTCTCATGATTCATATAAGTTATGTGTTTTGTTTACTATAGCTTCAATATTTCAGGTGCCCCCAAATCTGGTAAATCAAGTGTTTTCTTAAGGTACATAAAAAATCAACATTTGCCTTACTACACACCCTCAAGGAAGCCTGTCATTGGTGAGTCTTCGATAGACTTGATACTGTATGTTTTTAAAGACTTTCATCCGCTTATAAAAATTAACCATTATCATATTAGTAAAAATATACTCAGTATGGCATTTAGTAAACCAACAATCAAAGAAATATCAAAAATCAAATGTTTTAAAGTGAAATATTTATGTACATTGATTCTTCAACTGTACTATGTTGAGCTATGAAATCAGTAAAGTTGAGTGTAAAGGTGTACAAAGATATGAACAGTACAAAAGCATAAAAGCATTTTAAAGCATTGAACTTTAAGATATATTGCTAAGTGACATGTTAGCTTCTTGATATGAAAAGTTTCAAGATTATCTGTGGTATTGTTCAGAAATATTCTTTGTACATGTATTTTACTAGTTGTCTTTGTTGTGTCTCAGAAAGATGTACACGAGTAAAAATGCTTATATTAAGTTATTCTGTTAGCTGTTGATCCACTGAGGTCTACTGTTCCAATCCAGCTCCTCTTGTCTCAGCTCAGTTTGGCCCAGCACCTGGAGATGTTCATCAGCTTCCCTGCCTCCACCATAAAGCAGACCAGATTTGTGTAAAGGATATGTCATAGATTAGAGCGTAATAGTAAATATTTTGTGTTGCTCAGAGAATGTGGTGAGAAAGTTGAACATCCCAGGCCATGGTATTGTGTCGGTCACACTGTGGGATCTTCCAGGCAGGGAGGATATGGACCTCAGGAGTACGTATTTCAGGAATGTGGATGCCGCTATAGGTAAGTAACACATCCACAGTCGTACGGCAGCTCATGTTTAGAGGGTACTAAAGCTGTGGTCACATTGCGGGACTTTCCAGGCAGAGAGGACATTAACCTCAAGAATACCTACTTTAGGAATGTTTGGGCTGCCACAGGTAAGTAATACACCCTCACTGATACGGTTGCTAGCGTGTGTTTAGGTGGTACTAAAGCCCCAGTCACACTGTACTTGACCATACCTGTCAGGACATTTTGACACGCAGCATTTTGACACATGCCATTTTTGTATACCATAATTATCATTTTAATACCCATAATCATTCTCCTCTTCAGTAAAAGATTTTTTGTGTGTTTACTAATTACTTCATACACGTTATTAAAGTTGTTAAAGTTAATAGCTTGTAGTACATAAAGGATAGTTTGTTTGCAAAATCAACAAATTGTCTTATGTATACCAGTATGTGGCCTTTTCATTTCCTTCTGAAGTGTGCTGCCCTCAGTGTCAACAGCTGGCAAAATGTTTTGAGTCATCTCCTAAATGCATGAAATAAATACATAAGAATGGACTGATAGATATTCATACCGATTGTTTACATTGTTTGTATGTGCATCTATATTCAGTTGTACTGTGATTACTATGATGTGTTGTGCCCTGTGTGTTACATACATTTCTAACTATAGCCTCAATATCTGCTCTGTTGTCAGTGGTGGTGGACATGAGTGATGACACAAGTATAGAAATGGCAGGAGTCTGGAGAAGGGAGGTTCTCAATCAGGCAACTGTAACTCAGCCAAGGGAGGTAACCACCAACAACTCTGGTCTGGTGGAAAGCAGAGATGAGAACCCAGTGCCAGCTGGTGACATCCCAGTACTGCTCTTGGGCAACAAGTATGATGTTGTGAGTGGTCAGAATGCCAGTATGCTTCTCAAGTATACACTATTTTGTTGTTTTTCTGCACATTCTAACCTGCCGGTACATCTTTATGATGTAATATGATTTAGGACATTTACATTCTTTTTAAACTTTAAATTTTCAGGGATGGTATCATCCCACCTTCCAAACAATCTTCTAAACATCTTCAGTAGATAAACATAGATCTCACAGTTTTGCATAAATGAGTGATGGATGAAATATTAGGTCCAATACACTGGTTTCCTTCATGCAGATTGACAAGCAAATCAGAGAAGAAAGGGAGGCTGCTGAGAGAGAAGGAGAGGACAGAGGTATTGATCAAATGCCTGATGACAGAGGCAGTCCTAGTGAGAATGAGGAGGCCCAAGAACCTGAAGGCACTGATAGTTTGTGTTTTACAATAGATCACAGTATATTTGGATGTTATAAAAGTTTGCCCAAACATATTTTCATCTTGTCATAAAGATCAAAATCTAAACCATTGCATAATACATGAACAAAATATAGGATATTGTTAAAGGTTGCACCAATCCGCCAAACATTCATTGTTCCTTAGTAAAATTCTTTTGTTTTCTGATGATTGTCTGTTTCAAACCACTATGTTTATGGGTAAAGTATATGAAGACAAGTCAGTAAGACTTATGTTTACCCAATCATATTTCAGCATAATTTGTTGTTGTTCAGATGACCCTCCATGGAGCTATAATCCATCATTTCCACCTCAGCGAGGCCCTGAGCCTGGGGAGGAGAAACCAGCATGTGTAAGATTACTGGAGAGAACCTGCGAGGAACATGACTTCCTGGCCAGGTGAGAAATTGGAGAGTCTGATAGTGACATGACTTCTGCTCAGGTGAGAAATTGGAGAGTCTGAGACATAGCTTCTGCACAGATGACAAAATAGGGAGTTTGACTGTGACATGGCTTCTGCCCAGGTGAGGAGTTGAGAGGCGTCTGACTGTGGCATGACTTCTGCCCAGGTGAAAAATTGGGGAGTTTGACTGTGACATGACTGCTGCCCTGGTGAGACATTGAGAGGAGTGTGACTGTGACATGACTTCTGCCCAGGTGAGAAGTTGGGGAGTGTGACTGTGACATGACTTCCTCCCAGGTGACACATTGGGGAATCTGACTGTGACATAACTTCTGCCCTGGTGAGGCATTGGGTAGTGTGACTGTGACATGACTTCTGTCTAGATGGGACACAGCCAGTTGAAAATTTTTTTTACATCTGACTGTGATATGACTGTGGGTCGTGGGAAGTAAGTGAGGGAAGCTGACTATAATATGTCCTTAGGGCTCATAGGTAAAATGACCATGTGACCATGACTTTGTGGCACATGAGAAATTGGGAAGACTTAGTGAGAGATGGGCTATTAACTGATTATAATCTGACTTGAATATGAAGTTCCCACCTTCAGCTTTTTCATCATGTTCTGTGATGTTTTTGATCTACAAGTCTGTTTAGATGATGTCAGGGGAATAGATACTTCAAATCGTATGTTTTGTTTTGCCCAGCCTCTGAATATGGGTTGATGAGAAATATACATGTAGTTCAAACAAGTCTTAAGTAAGTGTGTTGAACTTGAGCAGTAGTTTTTGCAGTTCACCTTTTAATACCAGCCCTAAATTTTGTGATTTCTCTACCTGCCATTCACAGTGTGATGGTGTCATCGAATGCTAACGATGGTTCGGTGGAGGGAGCCATACAAAGCCTGGTCCGTCACCTGGTCATGAAGAAGTATCCACAAATTGTGGAGAAGTGGAAGCCTGTGACCAGCCCAGTTGTGGACTCCAGACAAGGGGAGACAATCAAGCTAGACATGGAACTTCTTGGCATTGATCAGGTTATGCCCTACATAGCACGTGCTAGATATTGTGAAAATAATTAAACCATTTTTGTTTACATCTCCTACAACTCGCAACACATAGATATTTTACACATTGGAGGAGCAGTTTATTTTATTACGAAGGTATGATGGCATCTTGTTCATATACATGTAGAATGTATTTGATCATCATTGTTTGAAGATGTTAAACATGCCCATATCAGTGGATATAACATGTACTGATAATTGGATGAAGCATGATGAGGATTGATATCGGCAAAATTTAACATAAGACTGGCAGAGAGATATCTACAGCTATCTGCAGTTCAATACGCGCCTTTCTCTTATGTGACATCAAAATTGAACGCATACGAACTCGCTGTACATTTTGAAGTTACCAGCAGTAATAAAAAGTCACTGGGCAGTCGAAAAAAAAACATCTTAGTTGACTTGTAAATCCCTGCTATTTTTTAGTGTAATGTATATGTTAAGATGAGTTGTCCCAAGCAAAACCAGTGACCAATGGGATTGTCAGTCTTTGTCTTGTTCGCAACAATATGGCTGAAATATTGCCGATGTGGCATTAAGCCATAATCATTCATGCATCCATTCATTCTTTGTCTTGTTAGTTTGACAGAAATTTCCATCTGGCAGTTTTTGATGTGCTCATAGTCTTACCTGTAAAATCTGATGTTACTACATGAATAAATTTGATATGGAATGCTTGTTTTACCATAGCTATCTATCCTGTATTATTATATCTCACAAGGAAATGTTTGGTGTCCATTGGTCAGTACACGGTCACAAGATATTCCGCTAAACATGATGTGCAACGGTCATGAGGCAATGTACAGCGATCACACAACGATAGCCAATGATCACGTGCCAATAGTTACCGAATAGCCGCTTCTCTCAAGCTCACAATTTCTCATAGACAATCCCAAGGCATTCACTATCTGTATAATATATCACTGAGATAGTTAGAGTCACTTGACAGATAAGTTTCCTGTTTTCTTGTCCAGTTTGATGAAATATTCCGGTTGTGTGACGGTATTGTGAAGCGTGTGGATGAGCTGTGTTCCCGTCAGTCTCTGGCCTTCAGGAGGTTCAGAGAGGCCTGCTTCCTGCTGGGTGTGCTGGAGTCGAGGAAGTGTAACATTGAAACCTGTATCCAGTGTTTGAGAGAGGCCTTCCCAGATGAAAACCCACTGCAGGTATCTACCTGGCTCGCTCAATATGGTCACTGTGAGTTCAAGTCCAGCTCATGCTGGCTTCCTCATCGACTGTACATTGGAAGGGTTGCCTTCAACCGTCAGATGGTTGTGGGTTTCCCCCAGGGCTCTGCCAGATTTCCTCCCACCATAATGCTTTCTGTCATCGTATATATTCTTGAGTACAGTATAAACACCAATCAAATGAATAAATACCAGGATCGCAGAACTGCTTAGCAAAGAGATAATTTAAGCCTTTCTAAGTTATTGAATATAAAATTATAAAATTTGACATTTTTAGAGAAAGTATGGTATCATGCTTCACTGAGGCAGTGTTATGTTGTTAATTTTGTAACCATCGCGCTGCAAGGATACAGTGGATAATTTAAACAGTTTTGAAAATGAGGCTAAGCCATAATGAAAGCAGTATTTTATTCCCTATGAAAATTTCTGATTGTTGACATAAGCACGATGCTTTAAACTAATAGTATTACGAGTACATTTTGTCACCACTGTATGTGCTGCTCATGTATTGGCATTTTTTCTATTCAGATTGTGAAAAAAGATGGGTTTCATCACCTTGAAGTTGAGACAACAAGGGAGCTAAATCTGCGAAAAGATGTTAAGCTAGTATTTGATGTCTTCAACAGAGAGGTAAGTTGTCTTCAGTTACTTCCCTTATGGTTTTCAACTGGATTCTTGGCATTCTTGTAATTTTTGGAGACATCTGGTCTTCTCTTTTTATCCAGTAGAGAATTGTAACAGAAGTACAATTTTTTGCTCACATGGTTAGTCCATCCAAGAAACAGCTTTTTCACATCTTTACTTTTTCAGCCTAACAAAAACAAACAATAGAGAATGTACGTTTTAGCGTTCAGCACTGCTAATATCTGTCCAAAAAATTAGGGTATTCCAGAGTTCGATGATCTGTCCACAGTTTTGTTTTAAATCTGTCTTATTTTCTGTATATAACAAATTAAAGATAATCATTGCTTATACTATTGCTATGTTGACATGGAGTCAACTGGCAATCATGTATGTAAATAGAGTTCAGGAAGCTAATGCATTGATTTTTGAATCTAATAGTTGCCTGAATTATAGTGTTTGTTAGGGGGCCTCTCATGGCTCAGTCAGTGGACGCGCTAATGCAGCGTAATGACCGAAGCCTCCCACCAATGCGGTTGCTGTGAGTTCAAGCCCAGCTCATGCTGGCTTCCCTTCCAGCAGCATGTGGGAAGGTCTGCCAGCAACCTGCGGATGGTCGTGGGTTTCCCCCTGGCTCTGCCCGGTTTCCTCCCAGCATAATGCTGTCCCCCGTCGTACAAGTGAAATATTCTTGAGTACGGCGTTAAACACCAATCAGATAAATAAATAGTGTTTGTTTGTTATTGATACCTTTTTAGATTGTGCTATCTTGTGTGTTCTTGCATGAAGTTCACTGGAGGTCACTCAGTAGGTAACAGACTGGTGTCTTTGGCTTGCTGCTCCAGTGAGGCAACACTATACAGATGTCAGGATCAGTTCCAGTCTGCTGCAAGGAGATATCGTCATGATGTTGTCAAAGTAATGTTGAAAGTGAAGTTAAACCCCAGTCAACCAAAACACAGACAAGAAGACAAATGGGAGTGTTCCCCAGTAACTCAACATTCCCTTGTGTGTTGTTCTGCGCACTCAGGTTTCCACCGCCCATATAACTCGTGAATTCTCGAGAATGGCAATAAAGAACCAATAAAGTAAGTAAATAAATAAATAAATGTGAATGTATTGCTTGTTTTTTTCAGCTTGCTGCTGCCAGTCGAGCCGTCTTGAGGGAGTTCCCAGACCTGATGACCACTCTGCACACCAAGGAGGACCAGCTGACTACTTTGTGTGAGCAGATCAAGGTGGCCAATGTCCTGGAGGACCTGACAGGAGGTCAGTGGAAGGTGGAGAGGAATAGAGCCAGGATGAACCATACCTGCCTCGAGGCAGAGAAGGCATGTCATCATACCAGGGCCATGGCAGAGAAAGTCGCCTTAGCCATGATCTGGTAAGGAATTGAAAACCTGCCTAAGCAATGAGAATGATTCCTCAGGCCTCACTTTTTGCAGGTCCTTCATTAGTCAACATCGTGCAGAGAGCCATTTGCACCACAGATGTTCATTGCAGACCACATGTTTACTAGGCATATGACATGCAGGTCTGTACAATGTTGCCGTGTATGGGCAAATGTATCAGGAACTTGCTGAAGGTCAGCTCTTTACCCTGGGTACTAGTGTTGCCCACCCATATAACTGACCATCTTTGTATAAGTCAAATTCTTGAGTTTAGTGATAAGCAGTGATCGATCAATCAACGATGACAAATGATATCAGAAAGGTGTCTGTACTCAACCCCATATCCACAAAATCTTGTGTTCTTTGTTTCTATCCAAAGGACTATTCCAATGTTGCTCTTGTTGATGTGTCTTCATGGGATTTTCCTCTTCCTAATGGTTTTCTTCCATCTGGATTAAAATCTGATTTGCACGCTGATAGATGAAATTTGGTTATGTGTGACAATCAAACACCATTCTAATAAAGAAGTTGTGTCTATCTTAATTAATGTAAAAAATTAGGATGACCACACAATCACTGTCACAAGTGAATCACTGACATGGAATGTAT
This sequence comes from Acanthopleura granulata, assembly GCA_016165875.1. Classification (NCBI taxonomy): domain Eukaryota; kingdom Metazoa; phylum Mollusca; class Polyplacophora; order Chitonida; family Chitonidae; genus Acanthopleura; species Acanthopleura granulata. The sequence continues at coordinate 24,699,521 of JABBOT010000003.1, forward strand.
TCCGATACTGCAATAAATTGGTTTGAATTCATTGGTCTTGGGCTAATTTATCTCTTAGTTTTATCGCAAGGTATGACGAAATGAATATTTTGTTTTATGTAGACTACCCGTATTTAATAGTAGTGAGACTTGTACCAGAGAATGCTGCAGGATTAATCCTCAGAAGGCTCTTGTATTGAGTCATTTCATTATAGTATTGTTTCTAGTGCACGCATCCTGTTGTTAAAGCCAGCAGTGAGCACATATGTCTCAACACTGATCTCATTTTGTTATTAGACAATGTTTAGTACAGCAATTTTGAACTGTTTATGAAGATATGAATTATATACATTTGCATTAGTACATTGTTGTGTAACAGTGTACAATGTTTGTTCTAAAATATTCCCCATCTGTAACATTTACAACATAACATTGAATAGCATTTTAATATTTCCATACTTTTGTCTTTTTTCATTGTATGTGGTTATTTACTGACTGTACAGGTGGATTTTGTATGTATTACATTATTGAAAAATAACTTAAGGGAATGCAGTGACATGAGATAATGGTACATGTGTGTCATGGCTTATGTTATATGATTGTATGTTACCTAGTGAGAGACTGACTACACAACTGGATCCAAATCACAGAGAAATGCATCATTTTTTGCTGAGACTCTGTAGTGTTTGTGTACTACCTAATTACTTTTTGAGCTTACATGTTCCTGAAAGTGTGGCGTAGTCCAACACAGAAGAAAGGAGTGTACAGCTTTGGACCTTTGTTAAAGGAGTGGTACAGTTTTGCCAGTTTCCCATTATGTCTGCCATTTGTTTAAGTTGTCATTGTCTCCGCATTGACCTTGTTACAGTAGTAGTCCAGTCCTCACCTTGACCATACCAGTGGTCCAATCTTTACTTTGTTCGTACTATTAGTCCAATTTTCACCTTGTCTATAATGCTGTTCCAATCTTTACCTTGTCCATACTGTTGGTCCAATCTTCCCTTTTGTTCATACCATTGATCCAATCTTCACTTCGGTCCATACTACATGTATTTGTCCAATCATCACCTTGTCTATCCTGTTGGTTCAATCTTCACCTTGTCCATACTATTGGTCCATTCTTAACTTTTGTCCATACAGTTGGCCCAATCTTCATTTTGGTACATACTACATGTATTGGTCGAGAAGCCCGAGAAGCTTTTGGCGTACGTCCATTCGCTTATTTGTCCATTTGACACTATTTAGTTATTCAGAACTGCTTGAGCAGATTTAATCAAGTTTGGTTTAAACTCATGACAAGAGTTACTATTTGTCAACAGTATTTAATACAATCCTGTGATATGTGATTTATATTTTTATGATTTTATTTAGGTAATGTTGACTATTTTATGATACCTTGTGTATGAAGTTATACTTCTGATAAACAGAAGGTGTATTTTGGAGCATCTGAACATGACCAATGCGAAATCATGCCATATTTATATTCGAACTGGTGTGATCTCTGATGGCAAGAACAATAAATAGATTATGATCTAACAGTTTTAAGGATAACAAATGTGATCTTGAATTTTTTTCCCCATTTTTAGAAAATTGACGTGTTATAAATAAGTGGCGGTGAAATTTATCGTACGTGCATTATTCTTTGGTAACAGTTTCGAAATTAAGGTTTAGCTTTCCCCTATTAAATAACCTGCTTGTGCGATGCATTCTGGATATGGAATATCCAGTAGGGTCTGATTCATTGTTTGGGCGTGTGGGCTCTTTGGAACCTGTAAGTTATTCACGCTACAGAAACTGCTGCATGGATACGGTACGCCGTTAACACAGTGATGCCTCGACTGCTGACTGCATGTGCACAGGTTTTTAGCAGTAAAACAAGGAATGTTTTAGCCATTATGATGGCCTCATTAAGTCACTATTAGTCTGTCAGTCTTTTGGTAGGTCATTTCTTTTTACATCTTCTCTTCTATTTATTTATTTATTTATTTGATTGGTGTTTTACGCCGTACTCAAGAATATTTCACTCATTCGACTTCGGCCAGCATTATGGTGGGAGGAAACCGGGCAGAGCCCGGGGGAAACCCACGACCATCCGCTGGCGGTTGCTGGTGGACCTTCCCACTTGTGGTCGGAGGTGGTGAGAGGCACGGGGTCATAACGCCACACTGGCGTGCTCACCCCCTACTCCACGGAGGCCTCCTCCTCTCTTCTAACATGGGTCCCTCACTTACTGAGGAGCCCTAAGTGTATGACGACTTCGACGTACAGGTAGTCTTCGTCCGGAAAAAAGCTTACGGAATTTAACATGAATTAGAAACAAAAATTGTTTTAGTTGCATTTTCCTTGCAATAATACAGACATTATATGTATTGTGTAGAGCTTGTTATGTCACGTGTCACCAACTGAAAGCATATTCAGTAGTGAGTATAAGTGATTTTAGAAAGAGCTGAATATAGGCGACAAGTTAAAAGAAACGAACTATAGTACATTCCTCCCGTTGCCACGGCTCCCGAGAATGGAGGAATGTATTGTAATCCATAAGTCTTTTTCGGGGCGAAGACTTTTTTTTTCTTTTTTTCCTCGGGTGACGTCATAATTATTAAAAAAAAAATTTTTGAGCTGAACATCGTGAATTACAAAAAGTATTTTATTCGCATTTTCTCTGCAGTAGTACGGATGTTCAACACACCAGTGTGTAGAGCTTAAGGTGTTACATTTCGCTTACTAAAAGCAAGTTTGTAGCGAGCATGATCGATTTTACACATAGCTGAATATAGGCGCAAAGTCAAAAGAAACAGGAAATAAGTCCCTGCCAAAGTGCGAGTTTGAACCCACACCTCACAAATCCCAGAGACTGAAAGGTAAGCCCCATTTATAACCACAAGACCACGGCGTCCTCCCTGTCATCGTGAGCAAGTTTTGTGTCTATCCCTCTGAAAGTTTTGAATGCCTTCAGCCCCAACAGAACATGGAGTGCTCCCTTTGGAATTTTGATGAAAAAAAAATTCCTTTAATTTAAAGAAAAAGCATTTTAAAAGGTTTGTTTTCCACATTTTTGAAAGATTTCCACTTATTGTGTAATAACTATGCACAAAAATGTTCCGGACTGAAGACAGTATATTGATGAAAATTACCACATTATGAGGAGTGTAAGGGTACAGTTTTTTCTTTGCCTTCCTAAGTTTTTCTCATCACTGTGTACCTTAACTTTTCAATTCTCGGTAATGCTTGGGAATGAACTGTCGTGGTAAGGAAATCCAATCTGATTTCTCTCTGTTCTTATCACGCGGATGGCTGACGGCCAGAGAAGACCTTTCGTACATAAGATTAGATGTATTCCCAGTAGTCTAGCTATCTCTAAAAGATGAAGCTAATTTCGATAAGGTTGAATACTGAAACCCAGATCTTGAGACTGCAAACATTTTGATGGTATATATTATGTTGTTATCGTAGGCTATAGAGGCTGGTAAAGCCAAGCTAAAAGATATCAGTCCGATACAGATCTAGTCACAGCTTGCCTTTGTTGCTCGGCCGTTTGACATTTTTAACTCTGTGAAGCAGTTTTGAGGTCAACGAGCAATGAGATACATCCTATTGAAGAATCTGTGCCCCTGTACCCCCAGAGTCCCTTTATTGTAATGGTAAGAATTTCCCTGTAAGTTTGGATATATAATCGACCTTTCCAACGCACACCATATGGTGTCAGCGATGTATCCCCATATAGTATTTAATACACCAATTACTTATTCAAGTTGAACAGCATCTTGCAGCTGTCTGTCCACAGTATAGCACGTTTGTCTATATGATACGTCTCCAGATCTGCATGGAATTTAATAACACTGTTCACCTTCTTGGAGTGTGTTTTTATACTTGTGTATGCCAGGTTGTCTGATCATCTTTTTTGGAGTACCGGTATATATGAGCACGCTTTCCTTTCAATGCTATGTCACAAGTGCATGAATACGTGTACTGGGTTACAATTTAGTATATAGACAGGAGAATGCGAATTCTTTACGCCCTTTCCATTTGTTCCACGGTTCTATCTCTCGTCCAGATTTTGTTGGAAATGTAAATTGATCAAAAGTCAGCTCTATAGAGAATGTCTATATAGTGTTCTAATCGAAGGTCACGATTCCTACTCCAGTGTCAGCCATCTGTTAGCAGCCACTCGGCTTAAGGTCGTCATTTATTTTTTTGTGCAAGCGTTTCAGTGGATAAGACTAAGCGATTTTACGAACTGGTCTATATACCCGCATTTCCATTACAGTAATTTCATATTTGCCGAAACTCTATCGAGACGAGGGCAGCATGTTTGGTGGACAACAAGCTACATGTATAACAATAAATATGTGATTTACTTTGCTTTTGTCCTTTGGGTTACATACAGATGATCAAATTCACCCTTTGACGAATAAAATGTTATTGGCTCACCAAATCACAAACCTGGGCGTCAAACCGGACTCCAAGCGGTCTTACTAAGTAATAAAAAGAGAGCATTGTCGTCTGGAAGCATCAAACGGCCAGTATATAGCTCTTTTTACTTTAGGCGATGTTTATCTTTCTAACAGTTGGTGTTGACACGCTAGGTTTGATACGCATAGTTTTCGAACGTTAACTGCAATGTGATATCATCGTTGACCTTTAGCTATGGCTGATGTTTTGATAATTGGACTCGGAGTGGAATGAAATCCGCCAAAAGTTACACCACCACTTTGTCACATACGGTTGACGTAAAGTCACGTATTAGGGAGACTCGATATAATGATCTATATGTAAAATCAGATTTATCGTGCTGTAACAGTGCAGAGAGCTTTGGTGTTTTTGCATGGATTGGTGTGTGAGAGAGAAAAAATGCAAAGCAACTATGGTGAATGGTTTCAAACGCAAAACAATTCTCTGTATACAGGTCTTATAATTTGCCATTTAATCCTTGCTTAACATCATGAAGAAGGAAACGATACATGCCCAATCTCTAGCTCCACGCCGTAAAGGAACGGAACCTTTGATATATTACGCACTGAACATCCTGCTAAAGTGTGGTAAAAAAAAAGCTGGTAGAAACTTGAATTGAAGTATAATTTGATGGAGTAACCTTGACTCATTATTTTCGGAATCGGTGATTTTTGACGTGGACTGAATTATCGCATTTATGAACCACAGATAAGATCAGTGTTCGCCACGTGACGTATATTTACCCAGGGTTATTACGCCCACATATCAATGGTCACAGGGTGGCATATTCTCGGCTTGTCACGGAGCCACTGTAACAACTCGGTGTTCCTGTGTTCTCATCATTGGCTTAGCCCAACAGCCGTGTGTATTGTTGGCGTGCTCCATGATGAAGTCCAATTTGAGTAAACGACCGTTAATATCTTAAACTACCTTTCTCTGTATACTAGTATTTGTGTAGATTTTTTAAAAATGAATTAACCAATCCACAGTGTATATAAATTCTGTGGTGGGTTTCCACAATGCGGTTGTTGGCTAGATTGATGCTTTTTATTTATTTGAATGTTGCCTTTCTCAAGATATGTTCACTTATAAATGCGATGGGGTGCAGTTTCGTGGGTGGAAGAAGTCGGACTGCCTGGGGTAAACGACCGAAGTGCTCGGCCTTTGGCAAGTTACCGACGAACTTTACCACGTGTAACGTGCAGATATGCGCACTACAAGTGGTCTCAGTCTCAGTGGTTATAGTCGTCCACCGAAAGGCTCCCACGCAGGAATCTAGAGATTACTGGTCCAATTAAGACCAGGATTGAACTGGTACCTCGTATTGGAAGACCCGCACCTTAGCAATGGACCACGTCTTACTCCGCGGTAGTCACTCAGTAGTCTTGTGATATTAATGCAATTTTACGTCTGTTGCGTACATGTCAGTTACGATTATTTGCATAGCCTTCTTGGAATTTGACCCAACGATCAAAGAATGATTCTTGAATGCTGTTGTATCTATAGACGTAAACAAATCAAGAGACTCATTATCTCTCGGCTGTATGCCCACCAGTTAACCATAGGCCGTAATATCTCTTTGAATTCGTGTTCAAGTATTTTTCTAGTGTCTTTTTACCATTGCAGATGTATACCTTTGTCTAGTTTGGTGTTTTACACCGTACTCAAGAATGTTTCACATGCCAGGGCGGCCAGCATTATGGTGGCAGGCAAAACGAGCAGAGCCCGGGGAAAACCACGACCCTGGTTAATTGCTGGTAAACATTAGCGGAAAAATTGCTGCGGGCTATAAAGAGAAGAGTAAACACAAAAGTAAATAAAAAGAAAAAATGAGATATACCTAATGTAGGAAGTTGAATAAATCAATTCATCACATGCTTTGAACTCAAAAGCGAAATAAAATGGTTTCAAATAAAGAAAAATTGATTTTCAACAATTAACTTCCGGGTTCAGTTTACCCAAGTCCCTCAGATTCTGCAGGAATAGCTGTCTAGCTATTGCCCACATGCCTTTGCCACGGGTAACGGAGACTCTGGTGTGGAAGGGAGATAGTCATTGGACGTGTGATACGTTCCCTGAATGCGCATGTAGTTGTAACACTCTGAATACCTGTGCGACACACGTTTCTGCATGGAACAAGTCTACTTACCGTGCACACTTGATCATTGCACCCCCAATCACATATAGCGATCGGTGATCAGCACCCACGCACACGAGAGAAAGATCACGTTTTGCACAATGGTAAATCAATTCGTTTGACAATGACACTGAGAGTGTTCTGTTTTCGTAAAAACCCCACTGGCTATATGTATACGCTTTTCGAGAACATCTAGATTAAATTCGCTTGATTTTGGATAAATTGGATAAATATTTTCAGGGCATTTTGTTATCAATTTTCTTGTCAAAATTTTTTGCTCGTCTGTTAAGCAAGAGGTTGCCATTACCATTACCGTTCTGGCTTCATCTCTCCGCATGTTGGAAGCATTTATTCGCTTAGGCAATGTCTTTACCATTACCGTTCTGGCTTCATCTCCCCGCATGTTGAAAGCATTTATTCGGTTAGGTAATGTCATTACCATTACCGTTCTGGCTTCATCTCCCCGCATGTTGGAAGCATTTATTCGCTTAGGCAATGTCTTTACCATTACCGTTCTGGCTTCATCTCCCCGCATGTTGAAAGCATTTATTCGCTTAGGCAATGTCATTACCATTACCGTTCTGGCTTCATGTGCTACGCATGTTGTAAGCATTTCCTCTGCTGGGCGATATCATTACCACTACTGTTCTGATTTCTTGTCTCCCGTTGTCAGAATTTATTCGGTTAGGCTATATCATTACCATTACCGTTCCGACTTCTTGTCCCAGTTCTAAGCTTTTATTCGACTTGGCGATATCATTACCATTATACCGTTCCGATTTCATGTACTCAGCATGTTATAAACATTTACTTGATTAGACCATATCATTATTGTTACCTTTCTGATTTCATGCACCCCGCATGGTGTAAGTATTTATTTGGCTAGGTGGTATCATTACCATTACCTCTCTGGCTTCATTACCCCGCATTTCCATTACACCATCCCGATTTCATGTACTCAGCATGTTGTAAACATTTACTTGATTAGTCCATATCATTACTGTTACCTTTCTGATTTTATGCACCCCGCATGGTGTAAGTATTTATTTGGCTAGGTGGTATCATTACCATTACCTTTCTGGCTTCATTACCCCGCATTTCCATTATACCTTTCTGGTTTCATGTACTCCGCATGTTGTAAACATTTACTAGACTTGGCAATATCATTATCTTTACCGTTCTGGTATCACGTACTCCGCATGTTGTAAGCATTTCTTCGGCTGGGCGATATCATTACCAATACCGTTCTGACTTTTTGTACCCCATATCTTGTAACAAATTTTATCAGCTAGGCGGAATCCACACCATTGTCGTTCTGTCTTGCAGCACCTGGCGACATTTAACCATTTGTTCGACTAGGCCATATCATTGGTATTACCGTTCTGGCTTCCTGTGCCGTGCATGTTGTGGTAATTTGTTCCAGTATAGGTCTTATCGGCAACATTACAATTTTGGCTGCTTATATTTCTCATCATTTAACCATTTGTTCGGCTAGGCGATATCATTACCATTACCGTTCTGGTTTCTTGTACCTCGCGTATTGCAACCATTTGTTCGACCATACACGGTATCCGCACCATTACCGATCACTTGTTTCAGTAGATGATATTAACATTTATTTATTTCATTCTTGTTTTACTCGTTGTAACCATTCGTTCGACTAGATGATGTCAGTGCCATTACCGTTCTGACATCTTGTGCCCCTTGTATTGTAACCATTTGTTCCTCCAGATGATGTCAGCGCCATTTCCGTTCTGCCTTCTTGTACCCCGCGTGTTATTATCCTGCTATTAAACTTGCTTTAGTTAGCTCGTGTTTACGTGATATTGCGTTATTAGTTCCATGGAAGAGATGTATTTTTTATGTTTCATACGTTTTGCAAGGTGTTTAGAATACAGAACTCTGAGCTTGTATAAAATTATTGAACCTGAATTTTTAAAATAGTTCAGGTTTTATTTATTTTTTTTTTATTAATTTATTACATTGTTATTTTATATTGTGATCATGCATTTTTCATCTAAATCACAGTGGTCACTTCTATGGGTGTATGAAATTCGATTGCCAGAGTAAACCATCGATTTAAAGCCGTAGTGGAGACAGCAACAGCTGGATTCGAACGCGCCAACACTGACTCAGCGAACCCGCTTTTTAACTGTCTGAGCCGGCGAGGCCAACAGTGTTGTGCACTGACCTCTTGGTGTAACACTGTGTGAAGCAGTAAGTCATTTCTTGAAGACATTCTACATGCTTGTCAACACTGCTGTTGATTTTTAAACACTCTTCATAAAAACCATAGGGTGTCTGAAGGACATGACATGGAAGTCACCGACAAATTTATGGTTAATCTACCAATAAGGGACCTTTTTTCCTGAAGGAAAGTAGTTTTTTTACCATACCTTCGTTTCTTTGGTGGTACCTGACGTAATATTACGCCCTTACGGCAGGGCGCATGTTACGACAGCTTCGTAAAATTGATTTCTTGATCACCAGCTGTCTGCGATGAGGAACACTTGCAGAGTCTAGAGGAACTGATTGGTGTTTTACGACGAAGTCAGTTTTATTGCTTTATGTTATGGTTCATGTTTATGATTGGAGAAAAATGGGATAGGCAGAGAGGAAATCACAGAACTCATTACAGACAAAACTGACAAATTCTCTGACGCAAGGCTGCAGCGGAACAAAATCTGGTATGACACACAGTTGTTCAGAGCTCGCATACTAAACATGTGCCTGTTCATACATGTATATCGCATTTCCGGCCGCTCTTTTGACAAAATATGTGATATTTGGGGTGTCATTGTCGTTTTTGTGTCGTTCTTTTGGTCAGGTAATGACGGGGTAGATACTCTAGAGTTTTGCCACGCGAATGAAGAGTCATTTGAACTGAGTCGTTTTGCTTTTGTCACGGTAGTGCACATCTTGTAAGCAGACGAGATCCAGTGCTGAAGTATTTGTAGCGAAGAATCACTGGCCATAACACAACACAATGCCATATGTATATTCCTGTCGACAACTGACCACTTCCATGTATAAAGAGCTTTAAACCATTAAAGACAGTGTCTCCTCTGCGGAAGAACGCGAAGTGTTACGATGTTCATATTTACATGTCTTGCTTAGCATTAACGGATGGAACTGCCCAAAACTACTCCACAGTGTACTGTAATTGAATCTTCTAGAATTAAATTTAGCACACGGTCATTTGCAATATAGTTTAGTTTCAGTAATTTGTCCAAAGTTTGAAACTCACACAAATAAATCAAGTGACAGTGGGGCAGGAGGGTTGCGGTGCTCGTTTCGTGACCATTCGCACGTCCATTTTTTTTCCGCAGCCCGGATCTGACATTGCGACATGTGGGTCTTGTCCAGCCGTTTGCATGGAGAATTTTGCGCAATTTACTATGAATAAACCTTGCTTCCTGAAATTTCGATAGTTCGATACCGTATGTTCCGTTTCGCCGCAGGCCTGTGTATTTTTAAGGTCGGGCTGCCGGGGGTATTATTTTGGAGTTTTGACTAGCCTTTCCGAGAAAAAAGATCTCTGGATCGACGCAATGGAAGGTTCAGCTGGTCACAGTCACAAGCGTGAACTTGACCAGAAAAGGGTTTATATCTATCCTCTTTCTTGGTATTATCGCGTCACTTGGAACGTAATTACAAATATTAGGTTTACCTATTTACCGCGACCCCCACGGATTGATGTTCTATCTCTTTAGATTATAACGGTACAGGTTGTATTGACCAGATGGGAGACGGAGGCGTGTAACAGTAATTTTGTCCTCTTCTGCTTTATTGAATAATAACATTGCTGTCACTCACAGCTCACTCTGGGGGTCGTTACCCGCCGTATTAGTTCTTTGCGCGGATACATTGTGAAGAATATGAAAGTGAAAATAATAGAGTAAGGAAGTGATTAGACCGAGCTGCTAGCCTTGAAGAACTTACTCCGGACTCGGACCTGTATTCGTCTACGGTGTATTCAATCGTCAACAGATCCGCGGGGGTGGCTAATATAATAGCCTAGACGTGTTTACGCTTGCGTTTAGCACCCGACACAGAATTCTCCATGGAGGAAACGAATTTCGTGTCAATTTGCATGCATTTATTTAGTGTCAAAGATACTTGAGTTAGCCACATTACAATGACTAGCTAAAAGACAGCAGTCAACGCCTCCTGACTTTAAGCAAGTCTGCCATTATATAATGGTATTTAAAGGCCACGCTTTGAAGGCTAATTCTAATTAGCCCGGACGTCTTTAATTTGTAGTTAGCCCTTGTCATTGTCAATAGAAAGTTTGCTTCTTCTCATGAGGTTAATGAATATTTATGAAGAAACCTGTTAGTCTACAAAACAATTAACAGGGCCATGCATTTGTGACGAAAAAAAAAAAGAGAAAAGTGACACCCAAAATGACTCGTCATTGAAAATCATGGTAAAGTTCAGGGTTGATACCGGTTGTTTATGTGCCTTGTATATGTTGGAACAGTTTGCTCTTGAACTTTCTTTTCTTCTCCCTCTTTTTGTTATCATTTACCTAAATAATACCGTGAAGTAAGTAAGATCTAAAGCAAACAGTCACTTGCTATATATATTCAGGAAGAGGACGATAAACATTTATCTTGGAATTATATCAATAATACACAACTGAATTCAAATGAAAGAGTATGGGGTAGCATCATAAAATACACGTTTAACTCAGTTATTAAGGATATCAAATTACATCTGCTCCTTCAATTTCTGCATAATTACTGTTCACGATTTAATTTTGCACGGCTTAGATATAAGAAACTTTTATACATTTATGTACTCAACGTCATACCTTAACAGGTGATAGAACGAGATCATCGAAGTCAAAATGAAGTTGAGGACTGCACGACAGTTGACTTTTTTCCAGACAGTAGAAGGGTGCCTCTGTGGTAAAAAATTCAAAACTTTGTGTCTATATGAGAAAATAAGTTGAAGTTTCCTCCTCGTGTTATTTGCATGTCCACCTATGCATGTGTAAAAAAAAAGAGTGGGTTGACCTGTAGTCACTGGATGTCCATCACGTTATCGTCCTTTTGCCCAAAGCTCCTCCTAAAAGGTGAAGAACTGGCCAGGAATCATGCAGGCGATTGGTGAAGCCTGTAGGATACCGCCGTACCGAGGGCGACGACACGGTGTTCTCTGCAAGCGTTTGTCTTTGCCGACGGAGTTTATGGGCACGGGGTAATGTACAGATACTGGGCGAGAAACCGACTCTGTTGAGGAATGGACAGGTGTGTAGTCGCTTGATGAAGCTCTTTTGTCGTCTACCTGCGGGTTGCCAAGTGTCCAGAAACGAGCGAAGGGACTGCACACCTTGAGGAGAGTCGATGCGGTGTCTTAAGGCCATCACTAAACTAAACACCCGAAGGAGAATAGTCCGTAAGTTATACATTCTCGTGCCCGCCAGCATAACGTTCCTTCTTTCCAGAGGGGTTTTCTTTTTAAATATATCCTTTTGAGTTTCCAGAATTTTACAGTTTCCTTTCAGGACACAGTTCATCCACAGCGGAGAATTTTCCTGCTGGATTTGTCTTTCCTGCTGGGTTATGCCCTCCATTAGGTTTGGCCGGTTTCTCAGCACGATGTCAGGTGAGAACAAAGCCGCTGACAGGGTCCCGGAGATGAGAACCAGCAGTAAGACCAACATGTGGTTCACCTGAAGACACATGACTGTTGTTGGGAAGCGCCCGATCACTGTGTACTCTGACCATGCCGTACCTTGTACCACTGCTTCATCCGTCGCCCCTTCCATCATCGACCCCAGTCGAGTGTGGGTGGGGGCGGCAGTCATTCCTGTCAACTAACGAACAGCTTGCGTGTGAACTGACCTTAACCAAAATTCCGTGTCCGCGCAGTCGACGACAGGAACGCAGCGGCAAAAGTTGCGCGGAAATTAATTTTCTGTTTATTGGCGGATCATTGAAGAGATGACCGTGTAATTGCATAGGTTGTCGTCCGGGGTATTGACTGGAAGAGGTTGAAAAAAAAAAAAAAACGTCTGCCTGTGAGTGTCAATTGTTTTTCACACGCGTCGGTGTTGGCGGGAGTTCAGCGGTCAAGTTTTTCTGAGCGACATATCCAGCGGGCCTCGGCCAGTGTAATGACGTATTCGATAATTATCAACCAATTACAGGGGTATCCGTCAAGTCCTGCAGGTAAAAATGGCACAGCGCAAAAACCATCGTGCGACATCTATCAAGTTGGTTAAGAGGGGATTGTTGTGATAGAGTGATGTCAACAGGACTGGACACGTCGCCTTCCAGCCTACCAGTTAATGTGCCATCTTATTATGTGATCGCAGCGGACTATTTCCGTACTAAAGCCGCTTATAATTGGCCCGTGTTCGATCTTCAGGGTTTATCCACTTCCTTAGCCGTATGTTATTTCTCGTGATCACCAGGAAGGTTTGGCAAGCAGTTATGACTGTGTGAGTTAAAAGAAAGGTGTGTTTGCGTCCGGGTGAATTAGTGTTATCAGTACATGGACCACCAGATATTAGGATAGGCCAGATATTAGGTATTAAATCAGTCAGAGTTGTCATTGATACATATGAAAGCAAATTATCATGAAAGCTTTATATTCCGACTCCTTTATATATAAATTTAGGAGGACGTTACTATATGTTGGGAATGTCAGAGAAAGGGAGAACCATTAACAACTGCCTTGTCAGCTGTTCCTGTCTGTAGTTCCTTTTCCAAAAAGACTATTGGTTTTGTATACAAATTCATTTTGATTTGATGCCAATTAAATACTAATCAAAACACTCTTTTCTGTTACGTTTTTTCCGTTCTCGTTACGCCTTGGTACTCCTATACAATGAAAGCTCGTCATGATCTTAAGGTAGAGTTCGTTCAGTATATCCCCACCCATTCCAGCGAGAGCGTATGCAGAATTAGATGTTTCCAAAGACTTTATATTGATATTTCTTTACAAGTGATAGTAATCACAACGTCAGAATTTGTCTGGACTATAAATAAGTGCTGGATTTCCCAAAATAGTGTAAAGATTTATTTAATTTTGTTGGCCTCTTATCGCCTACCGTCTGTGGTATTTGCATTCCACTCCTGTGGAACACACTTCAGTCAGTGCTAGTTGATAGCCAATGATTGATGTTGCTTCCTAACATTTCACTCTCCCTGGCAACTGGCTGGCTACTGTGATTTCGACAAACCTGGCTCTCCACAGAAAGGCAATCACAAATCAGAAATAGGAGCCTTCATACAATATGCACTGGCTCGTGAAATAATTATAGTTTTTTTTTTTGCCTATGTGACCCAAAACTTTCCGCTTTTTCCCAAATTCCGAACCGGGTCGTTTGCTGCGTTCTCAGGTCTTAATTTACCTCTTGGCTACCGTTTCAGATTAAGGTATAATCACAACTGGCGAAACGCACTCATCCAACACTTTGCTTTTTGTGAATTAATGTATGAATGAGCTAGGCTGTCGTTTTGTGAATGAGCTAGGCTGTTGTTTTGTGAATGGGTTAGGCTTTCGATTTATGAATGGGCTACAGGCTTTTCCATGAACGCCTTATATGCTACAAGGCGGGATTGTGACTTATTAATATTCAACGGAACGATATAATGAAGAAACATATAGCCCGTGCAAAGGCAAAATATGATCCTTCATCCCACATCAATACCTTAACAGAGGAGACTTGCTCAATGATCTAATCACCTGCACGGCTTGAACGTCTTTTGGTGCGTCAGTCGCTTGAACTATCAGTCGAGCACGCACGCTCAAACATGTTTTGATTTTCTCCATAACGCTTTTCTTCGTATTGAAGTCCAATTATGTCATTTTCCGTCAATAGTTAGTTTGTTTTGATTTAAAACTTGCTACTTTGTTATTATTTATTTAAGAGTGGGGTCAAGTCGTCATGGTGAGCAGTCCAAAACATTTGCTTTCTTTATGATAAGTTTCTTAAGCATTTTAAGATGACCTGAAACTTGGTATACAACTTGAGCTTTGAAAACATGTGTCACAGTGAGCTGGATTTTGGTGTATAACTTTGTTATGATAAGCCTGCGTTTTATAGGGATATGACAACTTGGTGCACACATGCATGACTTCATTTTGGCAAGACGTAGACCACGTTTCTTAACCATGTGTGACAGTGATAGTGACTTTGTGAAATTGATTTATTGTATTGGAGATTATAGATAATAACCGATATTTACTTGAGTTTACAATATGTATGTTTCCAAAGTTATCCACATGTGTGAGTCAAGAGCGTTTTTTCGATATGTCTTAGTTTTACTATGTTACAGTTCAAATCACATTTTACCTTTAAGCGACGCCGTTTTGCACATGCATTGTTGGCAATAGCCCACACAATGCTTGTTTAGCCCCAGGCCATACAGATTAAAAATGATAAAGTCTAACGGTAAACCTAAGACAAACCACTTTAGATGTCAGTGACATCACAATCACCGATATTGTTAAAATAGGTGGCCTGTGTGCATATGTAATAAGTAAACATCACATCAATAAACGTCACATTTCTTACCCTGCAGGGTGAAAATAAAGCTGATATACACGGTTTCACCTCAGATTACTGACAATCGACAATATCAATATGGTTCCTACATCAGTTTCAACATTTAACATCATTTTATTTAGTTAAAAAGAGTGTAAAGAGCAAGTATATAAAATCTACTTTCGGGTATATTTTTCGGTAATATTTCCACTGACCCTTAATTAGTTCATTATTTTATTTCTTTTACATAATCATTTCCATGTAAAAAGCGGAAAGACTATTACTAAAGCATGCGACGGTGGTACAGTGCTGATACCGCCAAAATTAGCAGCCTCTAGTTAGATAATCTATGAGTTGAATATTAAAGCCTTTTACATTGTAGCCTATATCTTGCAGCGGACCCTATGGGGTATATAGAGATCAACTAACATTTTGTTTGTCTGACTGTGTAATTAAGCCTGCTTAACGTCTCTTTCAACATAATACGGATCATATTTCTACTTCGGCGCCTTATGGCATACCGGGCCAGTGTCGATAGATCTATAGTGCTGCGTCACTGAAACACCATGCCCCACCCAGTCACATAGTCGACCAATACTTGGCCAGTTCTTCTGAGGATGAGCGTCAAGCGAGATATTACCAAGATTTACACCCACGTTATAGTTTGATGACTCGATTCGGGGTGAACACTCTATCCAATTCGCAAAATTGAAGAATGTGTCAAAACATGCATGATCAGAATAAAACTTGCTGTAATTTTCTGTTTCTGAAAAATCTTCAGTTTTAAACTTATCTGCCAGAAAACTTTACATGTATGTCTTTAACGCGTATGTACACATATAATTATAACATAATGATATAATAATTAATAACACCAGTCTAATTTTCCGAGAGTTTGCCACAAGTTTACCAACATGTACAGATTGTATCACATGGTGGAAATGTTGAGTAATGTTGTCAATAACCTCCCAAGTTTTATTTCACCGCTAATGATAAAATAACTGCTTTGATTGGTGAAGATGAAAGAGGGTAGATTAATGGCGATCATAAGAGAAGTGTTTCCATTTGTAGGTGAAATCCGAACTGACCGAATACGCCTTTGTCTCGGGACACTTAGTTATTTTTACCGTCGGTTTCCTCACGAAATTGATTTCCCTCTCTCTGTGCTTTACCTGTGACCTGAGTCGGGCTGTTATTGGATACCCGTTCTACTTGAGGCTGATCAAGATAACCTCGGGTAAGTGACCCGATCAATCCGGGAGGGTGTAACAATGACTTAATTTGTCACATTCACTAGTTATATTTAGCTCTGTTAATAGTATAATAAGTCAGAAGAAATCCTACGGGATCACTTGATGCTGGGCACATTGCAGATTTTCCGGGATCGTAACTGCGTTCTGTGTAATATCAACTAACGTCAAACAACAAAGCATCTGCCGTATATTTTCGGATATCTTAAAAGAGTTTTCTTGAAGGATTAATGTTTGGAGCCTTCAAAAACAGGAAGGGTTCATTACAAATTGATTTTGAAGATGACAGTCATATATGTTAGACACCATTATTAATTTTGTTGCTTCACTGTCATATTATTAGAATATCATTCTTACAACTGTTTGATTTTCTTAAAATCTTATTTATCCCGTCTCCAGGACATTTTGTACGCTTTTATCAGTAAAGATAACCAATTTTTCTGACAAACAAGGTAAATGTTGTCAAAGAAAAACGTATATTATATATCTGCCATTATTCGACGCTTAATTTCATGCATATTTCTATTCCGAAAAACGTGTTAAATGTATATTTACTCTTGCATTCTGTTCACCCCCCCCCCCCAAAAAAAAAGAAAAAAAAATTAGTATGAAGAAAGGAACCTAAATGACGCTTTAAACCATGAATCAATTTTCATATAGCCATGGTTTAGGTACAGCCCGGTTATGGTTCTCCAAACATACGGCTAAGCGCTGCGTGTGGGCGGTATTCACAGACGGCGGTTCCAGATAAAGAGACACTTACATTGCAATACTGCTGCACTAGTTTGCCAATACATCAGCCCTGTAAACCACCTCTGGTCTTCACTCACCAAGAATAGGGGTTAGGATCATAACCACTAAGGTTCTCAGAATTTGGAAATCATATTTAATCACAGCCTCTTGGAACAGCAAATTGTACAATTTGGCACATTTTCTATCTTTAAATAAAGGATTTATTTATTCATCTATACTGCATTGAGCTCAGCTTATGTCACACTGCGATATGACAGAATTAAGGACAACTGAGCACAGTTTGGGGCGCATGTTACACAAGACTGTTCACATCGACGAATTTGCAAACGGTGTACCAGAAGGCTTGGATAGCCATCAAGTGATTTATTCACTCCATTCAACTGGCTACCTGTACAGATGCTGCGGCATCTGAATCGCAGGAGCGTTCGTGTCACTTACGTCGAGTCAGAACTAATCGGAGCTGGTTCCAAGTGAACGTAGAAAATAGAACATGCTCAGCTATGAAAAGCTGATCGCAACCAGTTACAGGGAGACACAGGGGCGCTCATGTCACATTGTCGACTGGTTTCTGGAACTACATGAAGTTCTGACTCCAAGCAATAGTGACACAACCTAGGTTTTGTGAAGGTCTCTATAATTCAAGGCCGACTGCAGTTTCAAGTTTTAGGGTGGCCCAAAGTAAATGAACAGTACCTTGTGGAGATCAGGGCGATTAAAAAAAAAACAATATTTGATTTAAATCAAAACCTGTTAATGCAAATGTACAGCTCATTTGAGACTTTCTGGTTTTAAAATTAGTGTCACTTGTGCTTTGGCCTGATAAACATGCACCCCCCATGCATTTATTTTAAAATTTCTAGACTGTGTGGAAACCAAGATGGCAGTATCTTTGTTTCTATGACAACGGTCTATTTCATCTAAAACCATAACCAGATTCCGTAGCTCGTATAAAAGTGGACACGGACCACATATTGACTACCACATGATATAGTATGTTTAATAGTTCAGTTGTAAAAGTTTTACGTAAATACAACATTGTTTTGATCCGAAAGTAAATGTCGATGTTGATTCTGTAAAATAATACGTACAAATGTTGCAATAACATTCTACTGCATGAGCAGTTCTTTACATGAAATGTACAGTACTGACAGCGTCAGGTCGTAAGTTCAACAACAACTAGGTAAAATACTGGTACAGGAAAAGCGGACATGCATTATAACTTAAATAAATCACGCATCATAGATTTCTAATCATAATATGAATAAAACTTTATGTTTTTGGCTTTGAATATGGTAAAATGCTGACCACGCTTCATTACATAAGCATCACCAGGATCACTAACCAGAAACTTTGCCCGATGAACAAACAATGGCTGGTCATGTGGGAACACGCTTTATCACCGGACCAAACAATCGCTTGCCATGAGGGATAACACTTTGTCACCTGACCAAACAATCGTTGGCCATGTGGGACAACGCTTTGTCACCTGACCAAACAATCGCTGGCCATGTGGGACCACGCTTTATCACCGGACCAAACAATCGCTTGCCATGAGGGATAACACTCTGTCACCTGACCAAACAATCGCCTGCCATGTGGGAACACGCTTTGTCACCTGACCAAACAATCGCTGGCCATGTGGGACCACGCTTTGTCACCTGGTCAAACGATCGTTTGCTATGTGGGATCACGCTTTATCACCTGACCAAACAATCGCTGGCCATGAGGGATAACACTTTATCACCGGACCAAACAATCGCTGGCCATGTGGACCACGCTTTATCACCTGACCAAACAATCGCTGGCCATGTGGGACCACGCTTTATCATCTGACCAAACAATCGCTTGCCATGAGGGATAACACTCTGTCACATGACCAAACAATCGCTGGCCATGTGGGAACACACGTTGTCACCTGACCAAACAATCGCTGGCCATGTGGGACCACGCTTTATCACCTGACCAAACAATCGCTGGCCATGTGGGACCACGCTTTGTCACCGGACCAAACAATCGCTGGCCATGAGGGATAACACTCTGTCACATGACCAAACAATCACTGGCCATGTGGGAACACACGTTGTCACCTGACCAAACAATCGCTGGCCATGTGGGACCACGCTTTATCACCTGACCAAACAATCGCTGGCCATGTGGGACCACGCTTTGTCACCTGGTCAAACGATCGCTTGCTATGTGGGACCACGCTTTATCACCTGACCAAACAATCGCTGGCCATGTGGGACCACGCTTTGTCACCTGATCAAACAGTTGCTGGCCATGTGGGAACACACGTTGTCACCTGACCAAACAATCGCTGGCCATGTGGGAACACGCTTTATCACCTGATCAAACAATCGCTGGCCATGTGGGACCACGCTTTGTCACCTGGTCAAACGATCGCTTGCTATGTGGGATCACGCTTTATCACCTGACCAAACAATTGCTGGTCATGTGGGACCACACTTTGTCACCTGACCAATCAATCGATGGCCATGTGGGATCACGTTTTGATACCTGACCAGATATATGCCAATCAGGTATAGTCATTCGTCGTCACGTGACCAGAGAAATGCGTGTCGTCACCATTCTGACCATGTGGGATCACCTTAAGCTGGCAAGTGACCAGATGTCTGCATGTTTTTCACGTGATCAGATAATTACATGTTGGCCATGTGAAATCATGCTTTGACCACTGACCAACTGAATTCTGGCCGTATGTGACTACATTTTGACCAGTGATCAAGTAAATTCTGGCCATGTAACCAGATAAATGCTTGCCAGGATTCATTCGAGGACACTACTTGTTGTTGAAATAGCTATAAACTGTGGGTCGACCTGTAGCAAAATATCTAACTTATTGTACGAGTCACCACAATTTAAAATTTAAGTCGCCATAAAATGTGATCTGACAGAAATCCCAAGATGCAAAGTTGTCCACTGAAGAGTGCTTTACCCATTCAAGCTCTGGCACATTCTTGACAATAACGTTTCAGCTGGATCATGTCCATCTAACAGTGCAGATCATGTAGTGACATGTCGCTTTGGCAAAATTCATCTGTGCCCTTTGAAGTGTGTGTCTGCTTACAGAAAATCAAAAAAGATACCGATCTATTTGAGTCTTGGGTAAGTGATATACTGATAGGGTATTCACGCAGTTAGGTTGAATGTCACTCAGCGACAATTACCCACATTCAGCGGCAACTACGTTAAACGATTTATGCGTTAAACCTTTATAGCCGGTCAGTGGTCGATTCGACAGGATGTATCTTCTAGCTCTGTAATAGGCAGACGGGAAATGCTGATAGCCATAAATAAACACACAGAACGAGGGTGACGATTTTAGACTGTCCAATGGTATCACCGAAAGAGCTGTAAAAGCAAGATCCTGCCTTGGATTGTCCTGGCTGCACTTACTCCCTCGTTTGATTACCATTGGCAAGATATGTCAGGAAAATTGTTAAGAAGTCGTGAATTAAAACAAGAGTCAACGAGAATTGGGTCCAGATTTACCATTATTACCAGCAGAATAACACCTTATCCAATGGATTTAGATGCATATAAAATTCAAGAAAACCATATTTTCCTGTTATAGTCCAATGCACAGGCCAGGTCCTACCTTGGTCGTCCATACGACCACTGTTTAATTAAAGTACACAAGGAGTTTATTGTAAACCCCCCCCAATAAGAAAATTTGCCGAAGCTCTAAGAGAGAACACAAGGCGAGTTTGAGGTAGGAGGATTTCTTTTTCTACAATGAAACTTCTGGTAACATTGTCCAAAATCAAAGATACAATCAGCCTACCTCTTCCTAGATAGAGAATCTTAAGAGCTGAATGCAAGAATCCATGATCTGATTTAAAGGGTAATTTGTGTCGGTAATCTATGCATTTTTATCGTCTGGTACCATTCAAAGCCGTTTTATCGTTCGGTACCCTTCAGCGTCGTTTTATCGTCAGGTACCCTTCAGAGCCGTTTTATCACCTGGTACGCCTTATATCCGTTTTATCGTCTGGTACCCTTCAGATCCGTTTTATCGTCTGGTACCATTCAGAGGCGTTTTATCAGACGTACCCTTCAGAGTAGCTTTACCGTCTGGCACCATTCAGAGACGTTTCATCGTCTGGTATCCTTCAGAGCTATTATATTGTCTGGTGCCCTTCAGAGTACCCTTTTATCGTCTGGTACCTCGCTTTGCTCTGAGTATATCAAGGGGGACACTACTGAAAACGACATTAAACACGCAAACGAACTTGGGTCTGTCATATGCAGTAAGGCGTTGCCACTATTTTGTAATGTTTCTGGCGATGGATGAGACTGTTGTAGATTTGACTCTGAATGCCAACATCAGGGTTTTTCTTTAGCACTGGTACATTTCCAGTCATCAGTCACATGGCCGGTTTCACAAGTAATCAGCCGTGTTCCACATCCTGAAGCTTTGAGTATGACATCCAGACAAGGTTTGGTTTATAAATAGGCAGTCCTTGATGGGAACCGTTTCCACCGGATAGGACCTAGACTATATTACACATAGGAAAATAAAACATACCTGGACAAAGCTGTTATTTATTAAACTGAATGTTTATTCAAGATTTATAATTATAATTCTCGATTAGGCCCTACAGCCACTATACTAAATTCCGCAGATTTTTTATTTTTTTGCAAAATGTATTAATGTGTGTGCCAAATATCAGATCATTTTTGTAAGAAAGAGGTTTTGAAATTTGAAATTAAATTTTACGACTGCGAGTTTCATGACAAAAGAGCTCTTGTTGACCAAAGTCTAAGTGAATATCTGGCACCCGTATACTTCTACCCTCAAGTATGGATGGCCTGTGAATGTGATTGGATGGAACCGAACAAAGCGGGCTGTGACAGGCTGAGGAAGAGCCGTGTTCTGGGTGGCCGTGGTAACTGTCCCTGCCAAAGGCTGTACGAAATGGAAACAAAGAAAGTGGTAACCACAAATGAATGCTTTACAACAAAGTAATCGAAATTGCATGAAAAGAGTGGTTCGATGTTGTCAATGCATATGCCCAGGGGCAAATCGTATTATTAATATTTATAAAATGCATTTGTTTCAATCTTTGCTCTTCGTTTAGTGCAATTGTGTAATTATCCGATACAGATGTGCGCCGTTCTAAAAACAATGACCTGGATTACAGTGAAGGAGCAGCCTGCAACCTCGCCAGTTGGGTATTTATACCCAGAACCTGTATTCCTTTCAACCAGAAACAGTAACTGTACAACATTAGGCCTTGAGCAAATACAAATCGATGGTCAAAGAAAGCAATAATCGTAATAAAACAAGTTTTATTGCTTTCAGTTATTTAAGGATAACAAACTGTCAAATGACGTCAAGGGATGTGTATGTTTTCCGGAAATGGAAATAGATGGCGTAATTATAGCATCAGAGGCCACAGAAAGAAATACAAGTTTCTAATTACTCGCTTGTTTTACTGATAGAAATATCGATTACAATTTGACAAAGGAATACAGGCTATAATCTGGGGACGTAATGACATTATTTTCTTTCTTATATTACACTGCTTACCATGAAAATATTTGCATAAGGCTAAAATGATCGCGTTGTGTACATTCACTTCAGTGTAAATTATTTTCCGTCAACAGTGTCTTTTAGGAATTTATGAAAAGAAAATTAATTCTTACTGTTGGTTAATCTATCCTTACACATTAATGCTCAATGAATAGCTTTAGTCGCTTTTGTTAACCAGCTCTGACTATATATTAAGCATTTTCCCACCATGTATTTTCCCATCAAACTGACACGACTTCATGTCTTGCTGAAAGTTTCAAGCCGTCTTTTTATAATTTTCCAGTTAAATCATATTCGCATCACAACTTTTCGATACTTTCATAGTTATGTCTTGTGTTTTCAGGAAGCATATTGGGAACATATCTAAAACAATGAGATTCAACTTGGTCTGCCTTCTTTACACTACATTGAGCTTTCGGAATATATCCTGAGTGTTTTTCTCTCTCTGATCCCGTTTCGCTGAGGCCTCAAAGACAAACTCTTTTGCCACTTGGATTCTCCTAACTTCAAGTCGAAAACTAACGGTGTATCAACACTGTAGTTGGATTCTAATTTGTTGTTGCGAGTGTATGTTAAGGCTTACGTAAGGATGTCCCTCAGCGTTGGTGTAGATCTGGAAGGTGTTGCCGTCGGTGCTGTACTCCATGTTGAACACGGATGTATAAGCACTGGCACTAAGGCTCTGCTGTGCCACAGCGTGAATAGACGACGGCTTGCCTGTGAGGACAGAAAATCCAATATGAATATGCTAGACACTAAAACAACAGCATGTATGGATGCTCAAGACAGTATGGGTATAAACCAGTGAGTACAGCACTGGTAGAAGTAATTCTTCACCGTGACGATGTACCAAGAAAATCGAATAAATTTAATTTCTCACAAAAACGGGGATATATTCTATTTATAATGTTTACTTGACTGCAGTACAGTACTTTGCTACCTAATATGGGTAACTGTTATCTAGCACAGCTCTTACCCAAGTCTATCTGAAGCCAGGAGCTGTTGTCTGCCCCAACCCAGCCCTTGGCATCATTCAGACGACCCTGACTGGCCAGAGACGCTCCAAGCGTGTTATGCGCGGACATGAAGGCATCTGGAATCTTGCGGACCGTAGCCGATACCCCAAACGCTGTCTTCCCACAGTCTGCAGTGAGAGAGAAGATAACAATTTATTTTCATCTTCATCACTTCAAAGTTATGGTATGGTTTTCAATGTCATGTTATGGTTTTCAAGATATTTACAGTATGCAGGATATTTACAGTATGCATGTATAAATGTATATCAGCAAATGGAACAATTACAGAAAACGAAAACAGACCACCAGTTAAACACGACACCACGTCGGAGAAAGCGCTCCCACAGCTATGCCTTCAGGCTTGATTGTGTTTTACTCAACATATCGGTTCTACAGTAAAACCAAATAGCTGCTTTATTACTGACTATACCTACTGAACAAATTCAACATCTTTGATAAATTCCATATCATACTCAACCTTTAATGAAGTGTAATTATTCGTCACTTCATTATTAGGCTTTGAGCACAAGGCTATGGATGGAGAACAAATTTCAAGGTTTAATAACGATAAAAAATGCATGATCTACATCATATCATCTTGAGGTTGTAGAAGGGGGTATGAAGTTTAGGACCAGTAGCCATAATTTACAGTTATGTGTAGATTAGTAACACCAGTAGTTTTAATCAACAGCTAGATGTAAATTATCTACTTACCTAGCTCGCAATTCTTCCCACCATAGGGTAAAATACAATGGCAGGCATGATCTCCATCCGTCTTAGGGACACATGTACCGTCATTGTGGCACGGGGTAGGAACACAAGGCGTATTAGCTGAAAAACAAAACGACAACCATCGGCCAAGCTTAAAATCCTGTACCAGTAGGGAGATGAAAGGGCTGAATATATCTTCGCTTTCCTTTCAACTTTACAAAGTCGAGCTTAACTGCTTTTGAATTTCAACATCCTTGTTTACCAAATTTCTTTGTTTTTAGAAATTATAAGCAAATATAAAAAAAATCCGAATAAGGAATACATAGTGGTGTAGTGTTCTGTATTTTTGCTTTATTCATGTTATCATAAGACACTCAGATTATACAGTAATCGGAGATACATAGGCCTATATACTGGTTTATATCAAAGTGATTTGCGACCTATACACAGGTGTCAGTGGTATCTAAGCAGGAAAGTCGTTATTTATTCAGCCTAAGCAGTCTGTTACCGAGGCTCTATGATCTACGGTTCTGTATACCTTCGATCTCCAGCCTGAACGTCAAGTCTGAGAACTTCCCGTGGACATCAACAGCCCTGACGGTGAACCGGTATACGGAGTCCGCCTCGGGAAGGATACCGGTTACCTCCCCTGATGGGCGTAACAGGACTCCAGGAGGCAAGCTACCCGCGACGAGCTGATACGTTATGTTACCACCCTCCGGATCCTGTGTGTGGAGGCAGGATACATTAAGTAAGACTTCATTAACTTTCTCCGATTGTTCAATTATAATTTTGTTCTAACAATCAGACGTTGCTGAGTAACAACAACGTTGTAATAAAAGTCGAAAAAAGTAAGATAAATATACTTTTTTAAATTTTAACAATTAGATCAATATAAAAGACTATCGCATAGATCCACCAAATATCACCTGGAGACACTTGCCCACTTACACAAATTTTTGACTCGGATGAAGATACTGTTGCATTTTGAAGTAGGTGCAACTTCTCTGTTCACCCATCGAAGTGAAAGCAATACCTTTGTAAGTCAATTCGGGATCACCAAGTAATGTGTCAAGATTTTATAACAGAAGTGGTTATTACCAGCAGCCTCTATTAATACACAAGTGGGGACCTGATAGAGTCACGTATGTTACATAATACAACGGCGACAATGACGACAGAATAACGCTCAAAGAAGTGGTTTTTCACAATATTTACACCGTCTCATCTGCAATATGAGCATCTACCAGCTGGATTCTCGCCAAATATTCGTTTGGCCAGGGAAACATGCCTTAACCCAAAGACGAGACAAAGGACATATTTCATTGGTCTTTTAGCTTACAGTAATAGTGGCACACCCAACTCATGGCCAGTTACAAAGGCCATTATGCATAATGACTATCTAATACTTACAGACGGTGTGTGGCTTCATGCAATTAGGTTCATAAGTGAAGCTATAAGACTGACATAAAGAAAAAATGAATAGATTTAGTTGTGTAACAGAATAGTTCTATACCACTTTTGAGGTTCAACGTGTGTGACACTTGCATGTTTGTGCCAAGATACAAGGATCTTTTGGTCATTCCTGAAGGCAATAGGTTTACAGTTGTTAGAATGTGTCCCACAAGATGGTTGATGCCAAGCCACTCCTTGTGGTCTCGAATGCAAAGTAAAACTAACAGGCATAAAACCGCTGTCGTTTTAGCCCAAAGTGTGTACGGCAGAATGTTACCCCCATGAGGATAAGGTGTAGCTCTGAGGCAACTAAAAACACGCTGCTTTTCTCCCTCAATGTTCCGTCGTAAATTCTAACCGCACAAAGAGCACATTGCGCTGTACCCACTGGCTCAGTAAAGCACAAATTAGCCACAACCTTGATTGTTGACGTTTCAGTTGCAAGTAAGTGGACAATTTGTACATTTTATTGCATGTTGGCCAAAAACGACCCCCTCTGGCAAAAGCTATATCGATCAGGTACAAGTATGATTCCATTAGACAATCAGCTAGCACTTCTGTTGCATGCAAACACAATAATCACATCAATGATCTTCTTAATCTTCTCCCTTTGCTCAACAACTACCTGCTTCCTTCAGGGAATGGTTGTATTAATCTGTCTGAGCACGAATGTCTCCTGTGGTCGATATAGATAGTCGCCACAAAGCGTGCAAAAGACGTCAATGCACTATCTATGTCCTTTTAAACACAGGCCTATTTTTCGACGACGCTCGCAAAGGGAAATGCTTCCCCGCTTGTGGGAATAGATTTGCCCCCGTGCAGTTACAATGTGATGCCTTAAGGCGGGCATTTAGCCCACAACTAATGCGTGAAATCAGTCCAAAAGTGATATTTTCCTACAATTTATAGTTTTACAATTTTAAAAACATAAAACATATGAGTCTATGTATTTTTGTGATAAAGTGACAATTTTGATAGCAAAAATAAATGTTACAGTAAACTGAAAATTCATTTCAGTTAATATGATGCATTTTCGTGTTCCTTGAAGTACTGAATTAGATATAGGGGAATACTTCAATACTTCTAACCTTGATGCAAAAGATCTTTTTGCATGGGAAAAACAATAACTTTGTCTTGTGTTTTACGACAACTATTTGACACACTGGTGAGGTAGAGTGTAAATACATGCAGTTTAATCATTTTGTTTCTTCGGACAGGGAGGTCTTGGGTTCAACTGATGGCTTCCATGTTTTTTTGTTTTTTGTCTTTTTTTTCAATAAATACATAATTTACAACATATTCGATAAATTCATTTGTTTTCAGTGATTAAAAAAGTACATGTGTGCAATGTATACATTTAAACAAAATCAGATCAAGTCAAGAGGAATGATTTATTTATTTATTTGATTGGTGTTTTACAACGTACTCAAGAATATTTAACTTATACACCGGTGGCAAGCATTAAGGGGGTAGGAAACCGTGTACAGTGCTGGGGGAACCCACGACCATCCGCAGGTTGCTGACAGACCTTCCCACGTATGGCCGGAGAGGAAGCTAGCATGAGTTGGAAAGAGCAATAATGATGAACACGGTTACCGGTCAGTCCACTTGTTTGATGACCCAGTTTTCAGTTTGCGGTCAGCTGATAATCGATAGGTAAGGCCAACGTTCAGTCTCACACGTTCTTTTCCAGCGATGGCCAAATCTTCGCCTTACCGCTTTTTAAGTTATACTTCAGGCTGTGAGACACTCAAGTGTTTCAACTCCAAAGAATAAACAACTATCATCCTAGCTTAAATGTGTCTTTCAACAGCCCCGGCACATGAGTTTCGGGTTCCATACCGGGCATGGCCAAGAAGTTTGTTGATTCCATCGCTCTCGTCATCCGTGGGGCCTTCATGACAGCAAGCCTTGCTCGCCTGACCGTTTGCACTGCCAAACGTTCATTCAATAAATTTGAGAAATTTTTTGGAACTTGGTAATGGTCTGTAGTTTACCCGGGGTACACCAACGATTCTTTTTAGCGCGAGTTTACTAAATGTGGAATTAAGACAAGAAAGAAATAAATCAAATAAAATTTGAGATTAAAGGCAAAAGGCTATATAGAAAAAGGGCTAGTGCAAAAAAATACCAATACGTTCATGATTCAGACTAGCGCTATAATGCTAAATCCACTTGCACGCATGACCCCGGCAACTGCTATCATCGTAAAATCCCAAATACACATGGTCCAGGCTACGACCATGGAAATGCCAGCCAATGGGTGTTCACTGTGGTGGACTTCAGTTCATATTAAGTTACAATGCATGCAGTTTTTTTGAAATCATAAATATATCCATAAATTTATAGCATTCTATTTTTAAAAGAGTCATTCTGGTGGCTATTAAACACCAACCCCTACCCCTATCCCCATTCTACTCCCATTACCTCTGCCATCATCTGGTATTTGAAATTCGTTCCACTTCTAAAGACGCCCAGGTTATCAGACGAGTCGTGCTCCTTCCATATTGGTGGCAAGCTCTTTACAATCTGAAATCACCATCGGTTTCAGTGGTTTAGTTACTTAGAGACTACATCAAACATCAAAGGATCAGGATTATGCAATTAAATATGAATACTTACTTAATAAAGTGACACTTTAATACAGAAATTTATATTGGAAAAAATATTACCGTAAAAAGAAAAGCTGGGTTATCAGCGATATTCCCCGTTGTGTAACTCTTACATTTCCCCATTGAAAATACACTTTCAACACTACTGGTATCACACTCCAGGTGTTCTCTAATGGTCCGTAATCCATGGCGCCTATCCCCTTAGCTTTTGTTCTTAAATAAAATCATAAAGCATCATACAAACATACTGAAGTAGACAAGTTAGGGTATATCCACCATTATGAGGAAATGAGATCTTTAATTGAACATAAATGCCAACTGTATTTATCGCAGTAAAATACCAGAATGGCAAAGCTAATTAAAATACACACTTATTACAAATTATGAGGTTAATTTCTACGATTATTATTTTCTAGGACGCGTTTATAACGCACAACACACCATACATCGACTCCACCCACTTCAGAGCCTTTATTCGATAATACATACAAAAGTATATTTGAGAAATGTTCAGTACTAAATCATTAATTGCAGTGTTACTCACTTCAATGATTTCCAGCAAGTCCACATCTTCAAAGAAAACGCTACCGTTGGTCCCTGGGGTCAGATGCACGTTACCTCCTGTACCTGACTGGGGTAGCATGAAGAAAGCAGTATTGGTTAAGCAAAGAGGATAAGGAGGTAAACATTTGAAGAGCTGACAACTTTACGTAAAGACTACCGTTATGATCCTTCCACAAAAGGTTCTGTACGTATGACTTTTTCTCTTACCAATACCGATCAATTCTATTATTAGAGGAAAACGGGGTGCCTTGGTAAACCACCTTCGTAAGTTATACTGAGAAACTGTCCCGCATCTGACGTACAGATAAAGACATCATACTGGTTGAATGTAAATGGTGTTCAACGAACGTCAGAGAGTGAGCAAACGTCCACACTAGCGTTACCGACCGTAGCAGGCAGCGTGAGGCATTCTACTAAACCTCTGTCCAAGGCCGCTTTGAACCTATACAGTAAATATGTCGTCACACGGAAAATCGTCATTGCCATAGGTACTAACCTGTAAAGAGATATTTCCATGAGGCTGAGCTTTAACCCGTATGCTGGGGAACTGGATGTCCAGAACCCTGAAACACAGTGACCGTTAAGAGGGTTAAAGTCTGGATGATAATGGATGACAAAGCTGAGTACCTCTAATTACCGTCAGGGAATGTAAAGTGGTTTTACATAACTTTCCAAATCCTATATGTTCTATGAAAATCAAACTGATATACATGTATAATGTTTCCATTTAGCACATAACTAGCACAGAGCCCGTTTTTGACGTCACCAATGCCTGTTCCTAATTTACATATGATTTTTTTCCAATACTGGACACTACACTTCTTTGGATCCTCAGCTATGCCCCTGGCAAATGTGAAATGAAGTGCAGGACATCCTTTCTTTAAAGTTAGAATGACTTCTTCCAATTACATCTAGATGTAAGCCCGTGAGATAAAATGAGTTACAAATTAAATTGAATTCTATTCGTCTGATTGAACCTTACCCTTCATGCTGGCAGATGACTACAGCTGGTAGAATGGTTAGTACAATGACCAGGAATCCCATGATGAAATGAACCTGTTAGTCCAGACCCATGTAGATTTCAGTTTGTAGTAGGTGTGTATGTAATGGCCAGTGAACCCAGGTAGGATAGTGCCTACATGGATGACAAAGCGACGAATTCTTCCGTTGTCATATCTCAGACTTTCTATAGCTCTCAATAACATAATAGTAAAGAGATAGCACCGTGCTTTCGCAACTAACATACAGTAGAACATTTTCCTCTTTAGCCTTACAAGGTTAGTTCTTTTGCATGTATTTGTAAACAAATTAAAGGTTTTAATAACATTTTGGAATTCAGAAATTTCATATCAAGATCAACATGGCCGGAATATTATTCAGTCGTTGCACTGTAGGAAGCACGTGTGACATTCTGTACAAGGCAAAGTCAACACTCAACCCGGGTAACGTAGTAATGTGTATGGTATAAGCAATCCAGACAGTTTCAAAGCCACTGACCGTTGTTATGTCCTGAACTGAACGCCGTCATACAAGGATATCGTTACTAGAATTATGGCCGTGACTAGTAAAGTAGCCCTGGGTTTGATCCTAGGATTGTTGGTCGTTCAAGGTGTCCAAGGAAGGTCAGTGATTTTGAGAAGTCTACAATGTCTTTGTTTAAATCATCAGTCTACAGTGTCTCCAAAAAATAATACGTTCACAGTCCACTGAAGATTAATAAGCAGCCTGCCGTCAACACTCACTTGAACGTTTAATATATGCAATCACCAGAAATGTCTTGAGAGTTAAATGTGAACAGCCTAAATGATCTTGAGAGTTCAAATGTATAGACACCAGAGCCTTAAATGTCCAACGGCTTGCATACCATATCTGAGAGTTTACAATATGCTACTTTCCTTGTTCAGAATGTTTGGAACGTACTATCTTTAAGGTTTAAAATGTGAAGTCTTGTCATGAAAGTTTCAAATGTATGACCGTCTACAACGTGGTGAACGTTCAAGACGTAATCTTAACTGAAAGTTAAATATGTAAGGTTTGCAACGTCCCGGACATTCAAAGACTACAACGTGTTCAGCCTTGAACGAACTGATTTATGATTACAGATGAAAGACGTGACCATTGTACGTCAAAATCACGAATGTTTCATAGAAAAGTGTCAATCTCTCACCACGCTTTCATAGAGCCTGTAGACAAGTTTTTGACACTGTGTATTCTCTTCATCTTTATTCCTTCCCAGTTTCTTTGACGTGGAATTTCCCAATGTATTCATCCAGGCGGAACCGAAAGGAAACCTCACTCTTGAGGTAAGGGGATCTGTGGTAATAGGTATACCAGTAGTGATCCGATTCTAGTCCTGAGCCTACAAGTTGAATTAACATGTGTGATAAATGAACTCCCTCGCATGCTACATACATTGTGTGACCAGTGTTCATAAACAGTAGCAGCTCAACTGAAAACATTTCGTCATTCCATTTACTCTCATAGTGTATATAATTTTGAAACATGCACCAAAAAAATTAATTCGTTATGTCGGCAATTTTCTCTATCTTAAAACAAACGTTTCGATATGGCATGAAATTCGAACTTTTCGTTTTCTGTGGACTTCATAATAAGAAACGTATGTCTAACCATGCGGTTCTCTCCACAGGCTGGCGTTGGCGGAAACGTAGTTCTGCTTCCGGGAAGAAATAAAAGCGGCACTGTACTCATAGAGAGCATTGATCTCCGGAAGCTGGTTGATGTAAGGCACCATTTTGAAGATAAATTTGGGATAAAGACTGACTCGTACATTTAAGAAATGATTACATTGTTGATGAGCATTTTTTTTTGATCACTGGTTTGAGAAATATGAAGTATGAGTCTTAACCATCCCTCTTCGATAAAAATAAGAGATGCAACTTTGCATATAATCCAGTGTGACATGTTTAATTCACCCATTTTGTACACTGAACATTTGATAGACTCTTCTATAGTTGATGATAGAATAAAACAGAAAGAGCACATAGAGAGGTATATTTATGTATTAGATGCGTTAGGCGGCAATAGATTCCCTGAGAAGAACTGGATATATCCTCACAGTAGGCTTATTAATGTGAACCACTGATCAGAAGTTGTATATTTCCAGCGGGTAAAGAGTCTGCCTCCAGTGTGGATCACCAAAGAGGGACACGATCTCCTGGGCACTTTTCTCGCCGGATTGCTCATCTCAGTCTATGTACATGCAGAGGTCAGTGCTCGATCGGACATGGAATACGGCTGCTTGATGACGTAGATGTTTACACCTAGCCTTGTTTACTTACTTATTTATTTAGCTATTTACTCCGTACTCACGAATTTACACCAAGTCTTAAGGCAGTGTTGCGATGTGTCTTAAACAGCGATTCACCAATGTTCTTGAGGAATAGCTATTGTGCGATGGCCACATTAACTGTAATGGCCCAAAGGGAATTTCAAGGCTAGAATTCCATTCCTTTCATATGCAAAATATCATAAAAGCTGAAGTGATAATATATCTTCATTAATCAGACATTTCATGTGTTGCTTTAACTTCGAGATTTGCCAGATTTTGAATACCGGTTCCACTTTGCTTAAGTTACAACTGTTAGCAACGTCTCAGTTCAGTCTGTTAAGAAGCCAGACAAGGTGATATTACTATGACCCTTTTGATGATCAGGACCCTGAAGGTGGCGCTCTCACCTACTCGGTAGTTTCCGGAGATCTGCCGCCCAGTGTCTTGCTCGATCCAAAGACCGGCCATATCTATGGGACAGCCCCAGATGAAGACGCTTCATATATTTTTGGCATCCGAGCCACCGACTATCACGGCAAATTTGCTGATGGTATTTTCAGACTCGAAGTTCGGGGTAGGTATCCCGAAATGTTTTCAGTTGTATTTCCACGAAACAATATTTTTTTATATCATCGTCGTGAAAATACATATAAAAGTACACATTATTAATCAATGTACAACCTCACGTTTATCAATTTAACTGATAGTTCGTCAATGGGACGCCATGGTGAAAACACCAAGCATGCAGGACCCTCATCAAACTATACTGAGTAAAACAGTACATTTCTTAGCTTATGCTCTTGTGATAGTAAGTAAATGAACAACCGATATGACCAACTTTATACAATGTATTTTTTCTACTTTGGCAGATTTTAAATGTACTGTAAAGTGAAAACCCTTCCAATACCATAAATATGCAATCTGTAAAACTATTTGCTCTTTCCAGAATACAATCAGTGCAATAGGAAACCCTGTCAACACGGTGGAAGTTGTACAGACCTATCCAATGGTTACAAGTGTAGCTGTACAGAAGGTTATGGGGGAGAACGTTGTGAATTCAGTAAGTAACAGTCTGTAAGGATGTTATAATGCCGCATATTCAATGGGGTGTGATAATAGCGGACAAATTTCCATCAGTCAGTGAGAACATAAGACATAGTTATTCTTCAGTGAATAAAAAACATGGCAATGTAAAAGTGGTAA
Organism: Acanthopleura granulata; assembly: GCA_016165875.1. Lineage (NCBI taxonomy): Eukaryota > Metazoa > Mollusca > Polyplacophora > Chitonida > Chitonidae > Acanthopleura > Acanthopleura granulata. The sequence goes on from JABBOT010000003.1 coordinate 24,733,002, forward strand.
CATGTTGAAAATTTCTCATCATTTACGATCAAACTGAAGGTGTTTTCCCTCCGGGATGTTTAGGTTTTATCCGTCTACAGACCTGCGTGAAAGCCGTATTAGCAGTTAAAAAGTTCCTGGGAATATTTGGGACGGTTTAAAAATTCAGATAATTAAATAAGTGTACATTTTAGGGCACACAGTAAACGAAATCATTTATGTCTCCTAGGTCAAGAAACACTTGGTGTAAACATCTGTAAACATCCTGTTTAATTTATTAATATTGTTCACGTGTTCTCATTCATCAGATTGTGTTAACCACCCTCTCGGGGTGAACGCACGAGATAGAATTATACCCGATGCACAGATGTCAGCTTACCTGTCCGAGGGAAGCTACGTCGCATCTAATGGTCGCCTGAACGCTTCTGGAGGCTGGGTCGGCACAGGGAAGGGATCTTGGCTACAGGTCAGTGCCTAGCAAACTTTAATATCAACACTGCTTTGGTGTAAACAAACTTCTTCCAGGGAACACAAATGTATATTAACATTCTTTTGTTGGTTTTCAGAATTTTCCCATTAAACTTTGGTAAACTGAATCTGTTTTATGTGACGTCCAGAAAAAGATAAGCTCGTGGAAAGTGTTCAGTGAAACCAAACAGATATAGCATTAAATGGGCGAATGACAATTTGTTTAGTAGTGATAGCTTAATTTTTGTTTTAATGATGAAAAAGTGTAAGCAACTACTGTGAAAAAGAAGATGATATTCGTGTTGCGAAGAAGCACGTGTTTCAAAAAATGGCGCCCTGCGAGGTTCGGATGCTATCCGAGTGAACACTTCAGTCAATTTTTTGGTAAATTACGACGTTAAGGTCTTTATAAACCCAGCATAATAAGGTGATGCGAATCTAGAACTACTTTAAGATCACATTTAACCGTTTCCGTCGCGTACAGTTTGGACTCGCTGAGGAAAGCGCAGGCAAAATTGCCGAGTTCCAGGTTAGTAAAGGTAGCGATTCAGAGCGGTTTGTGGTGAAGTTAAGCTGGGAACATAGCCAACCGATCTCAGGACTACCGTAGGGTAAAATCAGCCTGACTGACCTTAATGTTTTTCCCGCAGGTTGATCTCGGAGAACGAGCGGAAGTGTACGCCCTTGCTGCCCAAGGTTACCAGTCACAGTCCTACTACATCGCTTCATATGAGCTTCAGACAAGTGAGGATGGCAATACCTTCAGCTACATCACCGAAACTTCCGGCACTAACAAAGTGAGTGTGACAAATGAGTCAGTTTTTATTAAGTAACTGAAATATAGCATATAACAATATGACTGAAATTCAAAACACAACATCAGCATTTCGTATCCATTCTGTTGAAATTTATTTGTCAACCCTTTACGCATGCGTTGTAGGTTTTTGGCGGAAGTCAGCATTACGATTCCATCATCAAGCACCAGCTGGATTTCCCTGTTGTGGCACGCTTTGTGAGGTTTCTACCTCTATCATGGAAGAGTAATCCAGGAATGCGGGTTGAGATCTATGGTTGCAAGGTGTAAAATGCCCGGATGTTATACACTGAACCACAGCCAGATTTTCCTCTCACATGTACATTCCAACAAACAACCCGTTGCGTAACATTTACCTACTACAACCGTGCAAGCAGTTTTACCTATTTTACTATTTGAGACGCGAACATCCTTTTGTATTGTTCAAAACGTCTGCAGAATTAACCTTTACATACCATGAGAGTTGTTAATGGTACCATCAAAATCTTTTGAGAATAAATCTTGTTTATTCCTTACAACTGGCGTAATTCTCGGTGTTTTCTTGGTTTATATCTAACTGAGCCTGTAAGGTTCCTACATGTATTTTGTTACATGTTTGCTTGGGGATTGTTCCTCACAACCTGACAATGGACATGTACACACAAACACCCATGCAGGGAAGACATCGTTGCGAATGGCATTTCTTTAAATAATTTCCCTTCATTTTGCGCCAGTGCGGAGTAATGACCCTGGTGCCTCTCACCATGCGGTGGCTCTGAGTTCAAGTCCAGTTTATGTTGGCTTTCTATCCGGCCGTACGCGGGATGGTACTCCAGCAACCGGCGGATCGTCGTGGGTTTCCCGCGGGCTCTGCCCGTTTTCCTGCCACCATAATGATAACCGCCGTCGTGGGAGTGAAGTATTCTTGAGTACGGCGTAAAACACTAAACAAATAAAATAATAAATTTGCTCTTTATTCAACTGGCGTTTCCGCTATACTCTGGATCATTTCGCTTATTGATAAGTGTGGTGTTAGATTATTTGGCGGGATTCTAAAGTAATCCACCCCTCATCTCAGAGTATAGCTAACAACCCTCCTGACGTATAGCCGAGGACGATGAAACAGGAATCAGGATTGAACTCCGCACCTGAGCAATATTTGATAAACAAGGATTCATACAGAGCATCGTTTATCCATACTCCCTTTACGGCTGGTGTTTTGCGTCAATTCCAGGCCCTGTTGACTCTGATATTTGTATGACCTTGTGAAGAGTAAATATTAATATTTCCATGGAAACCGAATGATAGCGCAGTTGTCAAACATTTCAGTGTAAAAGCTATCGCACATAAAATACACATACGTTATTTTTTTCACATCACGTGCATCCTATTGCACGTAATCAAGTGTCTGAAAACGGCATCTGAAACCCTCATTAGTGATCGATATATTGAAAAGTGTATTAAGGTTCTAGTCCGCTATTAAATTTAAAAACGCTGAAATTGTGATATATGTATTTAGAACTAAACCTACTTATGGATGAATTGCACTCGTGACAGTGTGAGATTTCCAACAGATTCATGGTCCAGCACATAAACTGAAACTGGAGACTGCAAGTGGGACAATGAAGTTCTGTTCTAAGGTATCCAACATGGCCGCGGTTACAAGACATCCATATATTTCACACGGTTTATAACAATCGGACGTTGCCAACCTGGATTGGTTTTTGTATAAATGAACGATGATTATTTACCTACTTCCCGACTAGAGAGTGCGGAAGACAAACTTTAACTAAGTTAACCACAGGTGTAAAGCACTTTAACAAAGTTTTAATGTTACAATTGATTATTTATAAAATTTGGCAGTCGCATTTTGGGGGTCTTTGAGACTGAGGTTAAATTCTACATGTATGTTAATATTTGAATGATATGATATGACTGTTTCACTCAAAGGTAATACACAGCTTAGAGCAACTGGTTCTCGATAACTCCGTTGTTACACTGGAAGTGTCTGTGTACTAGACCGATATAAATCTCGGCCTCTTTATTCAGATACCCCAGCGGACCACACACATATATACACGCATACACGGGAATGGCGTATAGTAGATGTGCACCCGAGGACATGCCTCTAGTACAGCGGTCCACAGGCTTCCTGGCTCAGAATAAACATGTTAAATAGAACATGGACTTAGACACTTCTGGAATCTGGAGTGCGGCACGGTCTTGCTTGGTGAGACTTGTCTGGTCACGTGAATAACCTTCCAGAACGACAGAGTGGGTCCTCTTCTTTTGGGTTTTTGCGAATTACCATAAATCTGAATGTTGTAAGACATTCCCGGTATACGGTTTTTACAGTAGACTAGACAATGTGGTGGGTTTTAGGCCTGGTGATACTAGCATCCTCGGCCCCCGTGGAAGCAAGGTAGCGTTATGTAAATGTGTCTTCTCTATAGCCAGTATCTGTGTATTCAGATTTTACTCTCTAACCTTTTTGACCAAAAACCTGTACTTTCGTCGTTGTTTCTTTTCTACGTGAGAACCAGTAGCATTTGTCTTCTGAAAGATGTTTTTTTTTTCAAACAATTTTTGAAAATATTTGTTTCTAAAAATATGGGTTAACTTAACTTGTAATTTCATACAGTTACTGATATATTGTTATTATTGTTATATCCTTCACGTTTTATTTGCGTGGGATGGAAGTGCAGAACTAATGTCTTAAAAACTTGGTAAAACTTTATGCTCAGCAGGGAAGTTTTCAACTTCTAAATCCTTCATAAGTTTTGCTCAGTAAATCTCTACGCATAATCCGGCATTTTAAGTACTGTTTTCACGTCAGTTTCTTCGAGGTGCAGTACCCCAATGTGGACGTATATTCAGAGAAGAATGGAAATGTGACTGTGCAGGTAAGGGTGTCAGCCAACCTTTTCCACCTCTGTTTATATCAAATCTTGCAGCGTCTTTCTGCGTGAGATTCATCTCAGTGCTGAACACATTGTCTTTCAATGTCGTTGTCTCTTCAGTGTAAAATGAATGTGAATGCTTTAAGATTGATACCTTTGATCTAGGGCTTCAATGGCCTACTTTATATGGAAACCATGATGAAATTGCTATATTGCACTATTGGAGGGAAGACGTACAGTTCTGGCTTAAAACACCTCTGAATTCAAAATTACAATTACGTCATTGAGTCTTGTACAGTAGGCCTACATAAGTGTGCAAGTTCTGCGTAAACTCTAGCACAAGATTTAATAAAAGATGTGATTTACCATTTAGGCAGGAGAATCAGGCAATATTCTTGTCTCTGCCGGAGATGGTGGCAAAGTGTACATCGGAGATACGGACTTCTCTGAACTTGCAACGGTATGTTCTGAGCAAAGGGGAGACAACCTTACTTGTGGTGTATAGTGTGGGTAAACTTCAAGTGACTAACAACTGTTCAAGTAAAACAAAAAGGATGTTAAACAACATCCGTTTAACCTTTTGCTTCATTGTGTGTTGGACTACTTAAATTTTAAAGAAAAATCTAACATTCACACACTCCTAATAGGATGACCTAAATTATATTAATACCATGTATAAACCGATGTAATTTTTCCAACATGTTGTAATTCCATCTGACGAATGCCAGTATATGGAAGCTTTCGCAAAGTCAGAGACATAGAAGAACCGCTTTGTATGCTGATTTTAGATATCTGATGGCATAATCTATTTATGGTAGATACACAACGTCAAAATATGGTTACGTAGCCAAAACAAAAAACTCAACTCAACTCCATGCACTCAAAATTAATATTATGTGTCGCATTAATGGATGTCTTTAAGTCATTTCAACCTTTCATCGCAAATTTTCAAGAAAAATTGCCATTGTGCTGTATTTGTTGATACTGTCTTAAACAGTCAATTTAAAGCTTTTAAAATGTGGCTCCCCCACATATATTTCAGTTTGTCTCAGTGTTATTTAATGATAGTCCATTCTTCGTGTTTAGATAATCCTGAGCTTGCCACCTATTTGGTCCCAAAGTCTCGGCGATGGCAGACTGGGTACATTTTCCTCAGGCACACCAATATCTGTGACAGTCATGGCAGAGGTAAAATCAAACCAATATCTGTGACAGTCATGGAAATAGTAAAATCAAGTACATATCTGTGACAATCATGGTCAGTGTAAAATTAGACTGATATGGGTGACAGTCATGGCAGAGGTAAAATCATACCAATATCGGCATCCATCTTTTCAGCCATGGTCTTTGTATATTTTTACGAGAATGTCACATTTGCACAAATAGTTACCGTCAGGGAACATGCCTTATATTGTGTAGCCATGTTTAACGATCTCGTGGTTGCAGGACCCTGAGGGAGGGCCTATTACGTACGAAAGGATATCGGGAGCTATGCCGGCTAATGTAGCCATTGATAGAAACACTGGGCGAATCTATGGTAAACTTCCCGACTACGACGCCCTGTACAAGTTTGGGATCAGGGCCACGGATAACCACGGGAAATATGCAGATTCCGTATTCACAATAGAAGTTAGAGGTGAGTATGTTGCTATTGTGGTGTAAAGCCATACTTATGTATTGAAAGCCATGCCATTTCACAAAGCCATTGTATTCCACAATTTATACCATGAATCAGGAAAAAAATACCGTTCCTTGTCAATGTGTAGTTATTTATTTCTAAACAGCAATGGGATCTTATATTTTCATATCTTACAGTTGATAAAGGAATGACTACCATTGTCTACCTAATTTTTACCTAATTTCTTTGTGCGCCATAGTAAAAGTTTCTAAAAAACAAGGTGTGTAAACTCAAATCATGCAGTAGTTCAAGAACTAGAATCCATTATGGTATGTTTGCATCAGACTAGATACTCAGAGGAGGTAATGACGACATAAAGCTACAGCCATAGATTCCTCCTCACATGGTAACACAGGATGCCACAGGATAACACACACACACACATGAAACAATTAATTCTGTATAGACTAACTCCAGACAGATACATCACAACTGATACGGCAAATACATAGCATACTTTATCCAGCACTGAAAACGAGGTTGTCTAATGACTAGAGAAGGCAGTCGTCATTAAAAACACAGCGTTAAGCCTAAAGCAGGCAAGTAAATATGAAAACCTTGACAGTTTAATGGTGGAGTTCATCTCTACGAGCGTATTGTTTGCTCTGGTCTTTTATCACAAAGTTTGGACACAACAAAACGATCAGTAACCTGAAATGTAAGATAATTTTTAATGTCCATGGCCGATTTGATACCTGAGATTTATCTCAGGCTGTAACCTTTATATAATTGCACTACAGGCCATTACCTATGTCCAACCAGATGCAACGTTTTCCGGTGTATTTTTACCTCAGTATGTTAATATCTACGAACGCCATCTGTTTTAAATGACGATGCATCAATCACACCGAGACAAGGTGTGTACATGTTTACTCCGCAGTTTTCTTCCATCCCCAGCTGCATTGTCATATTAGTCCACATCACAGATATCCATTTATACTTCTATACGATTGAACTAATCCATTTACTTTATTCATCTCGGTATTTTTAAGCTGAACCCATTAATAGTTCACATATTTCACCGCGATCAGGTTAATTGGCAAACTATCCTCTGCATGGTTAGACAAAGCATCGTGTCAAAACATTGCATATACATGTATAGAGTGGATTCAACTGAAGAAAAAAGGGAAAGGTCATGTTGCGGTTTAAATAATAGCATTACAATGTTTACCACTACGAATGCACATAATAACTACACAACAAGGATGTGATTGTTTAATACTTATAAGGGATACAACACTCTTACTTTATAAAATATAAAATTTTAACACCTGTATACGTTTGGGAAATTCGTGCAAAGTGCACTGATACCATGCATGTAAAAGTTATAGGTTGACCGGAGTCTTTACAGCCTGAAGTCAATTCCGAGATGAAAATATTCACGCATCCTGCCAATGTCGGTTCAGTTAACCACTTTTAATCACCAACAGACATGATGAAACCTACACCATGCATGACAGATTCCAACAAACCGTACATACATGTATATAATGATAACCTCTTCTAGCCATGATGTCCAATACCTTTGTATTCTGTTCGAAAATTCTGTAGTAACACGCTCGTGAATATCCCTTTTACAGATACAGGACGTCAGCTCAACAACTGTTATATGAAAGTCGATGCATTAATGTGATATAATGAGCAATATTTCTTATGGACTCAAGTTTCAACCTTTCTTTAGCTGTAAATCAGTGTGATCCCAAACCATGTAAGAACGGCGGGAGATGTACAGATGGCGCTGACGACTTTTCCTGTGCATGTTTACTGGGCTTTGGAGGGAAGACCTGTGAAGACAGTGAGTTCAGGATAACCTGAAATCTTCAGAATAACTTGTTAAGACAACAGTGTGCAGGTATCTATAAATCTATGGAGCGACGTGTAGGATGTACCCTTTTGGTGTTAAGATATCCGCTTTGGTTTTATTTGTTCATTCTTTATTTTTAACTCTGCTGGTAGAAGATCAGAAGAGCACATGTACTGGCAAGTTGTCCGTCCTCCGTCCGTCCGTCTGTCTGTCTGTCTGTCTGTTCGGCTTCAGCTAACATTTGTTTCAAAACCCTACTCATATTACAGTTTATAGATTTTCAATTTCGATCACAAGTTGTCTGTCTGTCTGTTCATCCAGTACATGTTAATATTTGTTGCGAAATGCTACTATTGTTACAGTTTTTCTCCAGCATGAACAGAACTTGGCACAAGCATATAGATTACATCAAGATATAAAATTCCCATGTTTTGATTTTCATTTTGGATAGTCTGTTGTCTGTCTATTAACAATAGTTCAAAATGCTACTCCTCCAGCAGACTTAATCTGATTTCAGTAAAACATGGCGCAGGTGTAAACCACATTAAGATTCATATTTCATAGTACTGATTTTCAATTTTGATTGTCCATTGTCTGTTAATTACGGCTTGTCTGCCCAGGTTTTGGTAGCACTAATTTCAGAATGCTACTTCTGTATTTTTTGTCTGATTTCAATTAAACTTGGTACAAGAAACAAGCATACATACTTAATAGTATCGATTCTCACTTTCATTTGAACGTCGCCTGTTAGTCTGCATCTTCTTACAGTTTGTGTTTGACTTCTGTGAAACTAGCTATGTGTGAAAGAACAGCGTGTAAACACCAACATACATAAATCGGCACCCTTATAATATTGTACCAATCAGTGGAGCTACAGTCTCATCAGAAAATTTGGGCAGGAGGGGTTACCGTTGACAGGTCACGTTGGTTTTTTGCACCATGGTAGAAAGTACCGTGGCATAAGGTTTGACAAATAGTTCTGGAAGAAATCCTCTCATCACTCTTCAGTATACCTTAGGATTTTAGTGTGCGGGTATTTAATACATGTGAACATGATGCCTGCTTTGTTTGCTTTGTTTTGCAAAAATATTCCTTAATTGCCGTGAGAACTGTGGAGTCGTTGTTGTTGTTGTTCGTTTTGCGTCATAGCAGAAAGGACCTTGCTAAAATGCTTTACAAATAATTTTTGAACGGGTCTGGTGGAGAAATCTTCTATGTGGAATTAAATAAAAAATCAAAAGACATACTTCTATTTTATATATAGAATGTTTGACAACACCCTTGGGCGTAGACGTCAAGGTGAAGAAAATCCCAGATGCACAAATGTCCGCTCAGTTAACCCTTCTAGGTTATTTGGCAGCCAACGGTAGGCTCAACGACGCGAAGGGTTGGGTTGGCACAGCCAAGGGGGCTTGGCTTCAGGTAAGGCTTAAGGTTGTTGCCTTGAATCATAGAGATAACTGTAATTAACAGATTAAAGTGCATGTAACAGAGGTAATGTGTTGGTATTTATTAGGTGTGTGTCATTTGTTCTATATGAAACGAACAAACATCTTTCTTTATTGATTTGATTTAATTTCGTTCACGGTCCTAGCTTGTTTGGTTAGGTAAGTGTTGTTCTCGCCCCTGTTGATCAACTCCCAGGGTTGAACCCGGCTCGAATGGTTCAGATACGGCTTTAAGTCAGAAGGTTCCTTTGCCCAGAAACCTCACAGTTGCCATATAAGTTAAAAATCCGGCAATGAACACCTATCCAAACAAACAAACAATTATTGTAGTTTAGCATACTTTCATTCATTCCACTACCAAAGACTGATGAATCAGATACCTTTAACATAATAACGGCGAGGTCGTATGAGATTACAGGCTTGCGACTGGAAAACACAGCTCAGGTAGTATTACTTTAACACCAGTCAGATCTAAAGATTTGTAAATCGCTTAATCTTTGACGCATCATAGGTTGACCTTGGCCAGCCTACTTGGGTATATGCCGTGGCCAGTCAGAACTCTCCTGGTGGATTCCTCACGCTGAACTACAACTTAGTCACAAGTCTGGACGGAGCAACCTTCGCCTATATTAACAACGGAACCGCTAATGTGGTATGTTATGATACCCTACAAACCACATCTTGTGTGTGCTGTGCATATTATATGCCTACTTCACCTCACCCGATTAGAATATATGTTTGCATATCAGGAAATACTTTAATTACTTGGTCCATACCATTCCAGACATAGCGGATTTTCCTTTTAAACATCTCCAAACCCAGATTATAGGCCTAGTTAGCTCACCGTTGAGTTCAGCTGTGGCTAAAATCTTGGCCAGGTTCCCTTGTTTTCCTCTGATTCAGTTGGGGTTCCTTCATCTATTACACACCTGACATCAATCAGTCCATTGACCAACACAGAAGAGTGGTCAGTGTGCCAGCGCAGCGCAATGAGTCAGCAGCCTCTCACCAATGTGTTAGCTGTGAGTTCTGGTGCATTGGCTTCCTCTCTCGTCGTACGTGCGAAGATTTGCAAGCAACCAACGGGTTGTCCTGGGCTTCACCCGGGCTTTCCTCGCACTAGAATGTTGGTCGCTGTCGTGTAAGTGAAATATTCTTGAGTACGGCGTAAAACACCAGTCAAACAAATAACTGATAATATTTATTCTCAAAGATACATGAGAAAGTCCTGTAAATCCAGCTAAAAATATAAACCCCCACGTCTGACAGAGTATCCGCACCTACTGTCAGCTTTAAAACGTTTTCATTCCATACCGGTCTTTTTGTTCTGTCCTTTTCATGCCACAATGTCAACATTAGAACATTATACTTTCTCCGGTCAAGACACTAACCATTGTTTCCATTCTTTCCCAGCTATTTCCTGGAGGCAACACCCCAACAAACGTCACTACGAACGTCCTGAGCCACCCAGTCCAAGCCCGGTTTGTCCGGTTTGTAAGTGTCGGTGTCTCCAACAAACCAGGCTTGAGGGTTGAAGTCTACGGATGTAAGATTCTCTAATGAATATATGAGAACGTCTCCATACGAATGAAGCATCGCCAGCTAACAGACCTTACTATATTTCAACCAGTACCTGCAGTTTTTGTACACCATTAGCGAACGTGAACCATATGACAGCGATGTATATTAACCTGTCTTAAGACAGGTATTTTTCAGCGTTTGAGCATGTCTCCAAGGCATTATATTCACTGAAGCCGTCAGTGTTTGTCCTCCTGGCACATTTCAGTGCATCGAGGCTTTTTTGTAACGGTACAACATTACGAAGATTAAGTCCTTCTGATGCGATTATAATGAAAAGATTATTCCCGAATAATATGTTTCCCTTGAAATAGTGTAAGCTTTGACTTAAAAACCTTCATATAAAACTCAAAAAGTTGTTGGTAGAGGCGTTCTCGGTAAGGAAATCAGGCTCTAAGGGAGGTAATAATGGTCATATGGAAGGATGCTTCGAAGCCACGCCAAGTGCTTTATCAGGTATCTAAGGAAAGGAGGTGGTTCACACCATCCATAAAATGAATTTGGAATGAAATGTTTCAGAGCACGGCAAAAAAAATCTTCCTGAAGTGAGATTCGATGTTACAACATCACGGTGACGTCCCTTTGAGCCATGATGTCTCCTCACGAAAGCTAATCAATGCACTTTAACATAGCTGTTATTATACAATAATTACTGTTATGCATAATCGATAATATTTATTTCCTGAAATATTAGGTAATTCAATAAAATAAAGTGGACTTTGGTGCATAACTTCCAGAGCTTTTATGTACCAGCCCTCCTGTTCCGCAAAGCGACACCACGGCACATGATGTAACGCTGACTGTCGATATTAAAAGTTGTATGACAACATACTTGTGTAGGAATTCAATTAATTAATGAAAAATCAAGGAAGCAAGAGGCAGAGCAGGAAAAACCTCACAGTACCTCTGAGCAGCCTTCGGCCTGTTCTGTACCAGAAAGTTTCAGGGTGTGGTTTGTTGATTAGGGTTCAACGCCGCTTTCAACATTATCTAGGTCCTATCAAGACTGTGTTTCCTTAGCAGGTCTGACCGAAAGCCGTTGCAGAGTGCTGCCTCAAAGGAACGCCATGCCAAAGACACCATACAGACGAACGGCTTCAACCAGTCACATTATACTAACACCAGGTTGTTCAATATATTTGGTCTAATCCTCTTATGCTGAGCAATAAGCTAGTTAGTGCCAAGATAACAGATGTTACAGTCTTTGGTATGACTTGATTGGGGATTGAACCGTGGATTTACCGGTCACCATGCAGGCGCAGGGTGTACACTGGTAGTGAAAGAGTAAGCTCTTACATTATGTCACCCCTTTCCATGGCATTTCCACATGTCTACGGTCAACAGGCTTCTAAGAACAAGTCCCCTCCGTGAGCAAGAGTTATTCTACAACCTGACAGATGCCTGGGAGCAAATGGATATCACTGGGAGTGAAAACTCTGCATACATGCCATTTAGCTCCTGGTTAAAGAAACACTTCACGCAGTCACTGATATGTAACACACATGTATTACCCAAACCTTTTAACATGGATATCTAACAGTATCATAATGTAAATAGTAGTGAAAACTTCTATCAAATAAGTAACATGCGTCAGAAATGAAATACATAACATGAACAGTGTGGAATAAGTAACATATTGTCAATACAATAGATTGTATAACATAAACTGCATATATAACATATTGTCAACAATTGTTACTCAAGTTATCTTGTAAATGTTCCCCCTTTGTTCCCCATTTAAAGGAATATTTCTACATCCTTGTGGTAAATTGTTTCATGAAACACAAACCAAAGAAATGTATGAAAGTGAACTTGTGTATATATTTGGATATAAAATGGCATTCTGGTCATATTTGTTGACCCTTGCAAGTTCAAGATTACATCTACACTTCTCTTCAAACTATCACTGTTTGTACATGCCATCGGTCTACATGCAGTGGAATAAGAACACACTCCGAGACTTCTTAACTGAAAAGTCACTCGTATCCTTCCCAGATGGTAGTTCCAAGCGAACCTCATTTGTAAGCAGCACTTGGAAAGAACTATTAAATTAATTTCTCAATTTTCTGCACCAGACCGAAGAGCTGATAATAGACAGCCTCGTTTCGAAGCTCGCGGAGACTCTGGCGGCTCTTGGGCAGAGCTGTGAGCGCTTGCATGCCGTCCCTCAGGTAGTTCAGAACGTACCGGAAGTGGGTCCCGTCACGGTCAATGAACACACAGCCGTCACGCTCCTTCACGATCTCATGACGCCCACTAAACATGGCAGCCAGCATGGAGTCGGGGTCTTTCGTCAGAGTGGATAAGGAAGTGGTGAAGATCTTCCCACCCACGTCTAGCTTGATGCGACCCTGCCGACGAGATCAGATTACAGACATGAGAAGCGTTCGACTGTACGCAAACACGTGGTTGTCAAATTATACTATGCATTTTTTCGTCCATTATCCTTTTAAACATGCTTTGACAAAATCAAACAATAGTTTTATACACCTTCTTGATTTAAATGACGTTAACAGCACATGCGTGTCTTACAGTAACAATGCAATTGTTAACAAATTGACAATGGTTTTCCAATGAACAATCGTGTTATATCCGTTGAAATGACTTGAAGAAACCGAAAAAATATGTTAAAAGAGTTTGGAAATGGATGAATTACAAGTTTATATTTGATGTCTTGACAATGAAGTTGACCGATACTACGGTTTGTAGCCCAAACACTACCACGCAGTACAAGCGCCGAGGTTATAGGAACACATCAACTATACAGCATTCAGACAATGAGCAGTCGCCTTGCATACGCTACTACACCCAGCGTCCACACAAGAACTACATGAAACCGAATGATGATCCCGTTTCGTTCAATACTGTTTTTACCTTCCACCATACAAAAGCCGGGGACATCTGGCAAATTAAATTGCCTCTCTTGTTGTAAGCTAGCGGATTCTTCGTCGTCTCCACGGAAGTCTATTGCCCTAACAGGGTGACTGGGTCAATGTTGACTTATGGGCAATTATATGGGTTTAACAATTGTTACCCTCCTCCTGTATCCTACCAACGTAAACATAGTTAAGTGACAGCATCAATTAAATGTAGAACAGTTCTAATTTGACATCAACCCCTCCACTGACACGGCCAGGCCTTTCCTTCTCCTACTCTACGTTTTCTGTACGATCCTGAAACACTCCATATTTACGGTATCAGCTAGTACGGAAACTCAAGGCTACAAGCTTCCCCTAATAAGCAACGTCACAAGGATGGAACGAAACTTTTGTTTATAGCCCAGGGTTCATATTTGACGGTGTTGGGTTTGGACACACATGAAGTACATGTACCATCGGCTAAGAACCTTTGAATCTGTCCATGAGGTTTGTATTTCGTAACAGCAGCCATAAACCTTTCTGAATAGAGGCTCGTCGCAAATGGTGGTTTTCAAAAGTGCTTAGGAGTTTAGACTTGATTTGATGGTTTATGTCACAATGAACTAAAGTCGAAGTGGAAAAGGCCTTATTTTTCCAATCAGTGGCAGAGGAAGTCTCGATAAATCCCTAACACTTTAAATCTGTCATATAAACTGGCTCATAAGATAAAGTGTTTTAAAACGTTAATGTGCTTCAATCACACACTGCCCTTTTTGATTCGCGACTGTACGGTCCATTCAACCGGCTATTGCTACTGCGGTCTGTCCACAATCACTAAGGTAATCCCAGTCTTCCATCACCTCTCGAAATGCGAGATTTAGTGTATCCTTGATGTGAATATCATGTGATTTGAACTATGGAGATTTTAAATAAGTATTTATGGATAGTATCTGACCAAGTAGCAACAGCTTTTACAGGCGCGACACCTAAGCTTGTGTGAGTGTAGTTTGCTAAATTAATTTTCGACAGCCAAATTTGTACAAAAAAAGGAAAAGACATATTTACAATCTGTGGAACCCGTCAAGGTGTTACTATGAAATTTGCCAGTGTTCTATGATTATTTTGTGTACAAGTGGTTCTGATGGATAATTTGACAATTCAGAACGGTTAAAAGACTATACTTACCTTGCTTACCTTGAACTATATATTTGCATAGTTAACTATACGAGTTCTACCATCCCACCATATCCGTGTACGATATTTCATAGTTTAGAGGAAAACGCAATTGGACTGAGCAAAAGAAATCAAATTCTAACGAAATTACCATGTACAGTTAACATTTATATAATCCCAACAAAATGACAAATTACTTCCCAAAGTTTTTTTATGTTGTGTGCCATGTTGTGAAGACAGGAAGTCATTTACAGGTTTCAAGCTTTTTTTCACTTAAAATGTCATCAGAAGGTCATTTTTTTAATTTAATTTGTGCACTGCGCGTCCATCAAAATGGTGGAAAGCTCACATAACATGTTAACATAACTCCAAACCAAAAGCCAGCGTCTGTCCATGTCAAATCTACAAGAGGTCCATGTATTTTTCTCCCCTTTCGCTTTAAATCCTAGATTTTGAGTGTAGTGTGAATTACAGTCCAACACACCTAGTATTGCACACTGTAGTGAGAGTTTGGACAATATTTCACTACAGCCAATTTACAAACACACTCATTATTGCACACTGTAGTGAGAGTTTGGACAATATTTCACTACAGCCAATTTGCAAACTCGTCTTTGAAACCAATATATGACGTATACCTTTTGCGTTTCGTGCAGCTCTGATAGTCTTTGTTTTTCGTCCTCCAGTTCCTGCATCTGTCGTTTTATTTCTGCCTCACTCTCCAATCTTCCTTGCTGAATCTCTTTCTCCTTGAGGCAAAGGCTCTTGTCCTTCTCGCTGGCGAGAGTCTCTCGTCTCTGCGTCTCCTCAGCGGCCTTCTGCACCAGCACCCTCCAGGCCACCATGTTCTGCCTCACTGTCACCATACACCGGTGGATTCTCCGAGACGTCAGGTCAGTTTGATTGCAGTAGTCCTTCTGGAGCTTCTCCAGCTCCTTATCTGCAAAAAGGTTGCATTAAAAGAAGTTCAGGTAAATGCAGGAGTTGTCCTTAAAGGTATTCAAACATGAATAAAATACTTTAACTGCAATCTTTTAAGACAGCTTACTTAAAACTCCTGGACCTTTTCTTCCCATAAATCTACCCAGTCACCTTGAACATGTGGGTGAAAGATCAAAAAAGTTAAAATTTTTCTAAGCTTCTGAGAAGATGATATACACATACCTATGGTTTTAGTGTGTACATCAAGATTCTTGACACAAGAGCCCAAGGTCTGGATGGCAGCAGTGTTCTTGAGCGCCTTCCGGAGACTCTCCAACATTTCCGCCAGGTGGAGCATATCAACATCTTCTTGTGGGGACCTTGCCCGGGATTGGTTGCTTTGGTTCGGACGAGTGTTTCTTGAGCCGGGGCAAAGGTGGACTCCTGGTTCCGCTGAATTCTGAAGCACTTCTCCGCAGATGAAGCAGCGACGTTCGTTGTCTCGTAACGGTCGATGAGCTCGGTTTCCTGCAGACAAAGGCCTTTCCCTGTTAGGTGGTGGGTTGTATTGCTGAACTCTATTGTCACGCTGTGGTTGTCTGCGCATGACAAAGGCGCTACGACCTAGTCCATGAGGTCCAGAGTCATCAACGTGGAGACCCCGGAAGTGATACACCAGAGGTGGCGGAGGGTGCGGGTGTTGGGTTGGGTCGAAACCTCCGGGATACCCATTGGGAGCGAAGTTGTTCGGGAACATGTCTCAGCAGGTATACGCTAGTTTCTTTGGTGCTATTGCCAATCTATAATGGAGAACACATTCATACTTAAAAGCTCACATTACGAGACATTTTCAATCAGGCATACATGATGTGCATCGATAGTATCTACACTGGGCAAAATCTATAGCCTACAAGTTAATAGACCATGCATGTTCATTTTCTATTGATTTCTATTAATTTCTATTGATATGTTTTGACTTACATGATGGCGGTCAGGTTTGAGGGTGGAGCAAACCAGAGTAATTCAGCAAACTACACCAGCTACATGAACAGAGGTACACAACACGTAGCGGTTGTCACACCATAGTGGCTAGTATTGTGGCCAAAGGAAACTGCACTTCGACAGGTACATGTGCTAGACAACCACCTTAAAGTCAAAGACAGCTCATGTTCTAAGTTAAGTTTGCCCAAAAGGTTAGACTATATTATGTTCATTTCGGTAAAGTATTTTTTCTAACAGCTACTACGACAGCGGAAACTGACATATAACCGTACTCCGTCGCCTAGCATGAAACCCAGCCATTCCGTCTGGGTTGTGACGAAACTGTTCCAAGCGCGGAACACTCTTGTCACCTGAGACTGTAGTCATGAGCTAGGGTTGTGTTTGTAATCATCAATGTTGATATCTTCCAAATCCATACAATAAAATACGGCATTCTATTTCCATATAAGAGATAACAGGCCCAGAAATGTTCAAATGCCAATTTCATCACCAGGAGTGGCACCATACTCAGATGACATATGATTCTCAGAATAGTACAATGTATGATTTGCTAGAAGGCTTTGCCATTGTACATTGTGGAAGTAAGTTATCATTGTGCAATATTATAAACTTGATTAATAGCAATAATATTAGTACTGGAGCTGTGTACGATATAAAGTGCACCTTTTGGCAGCTTCTGGAAAAAACATAGTTTGTTTTAACCATCAAGTATCCCTTATTATTTATCTATTTATTTGATAGTTGTTTTACGCCGTACTCAAAAATATTTCACTTATACGATGGCAGCCAGCATTATGGTGGGAGGAAACCCACGACCCTCCACAGGTTGCTGGCAGACCTTCTCACGTAGGGCTGGAGAGAAAGCCAGCATGAGCTGGACTTGAACTCACAGCAACCGCATCTGTGGGAGGCTTCGGGTCATTGCTTTGCGATAGCGCGCTAACCAACTGAGCCACAAAGGCCCTCAATATCCCTTATTAATATACGTGTGCAGGCATATGATAATTAATGGGATAGTTTGTTTTGGATTCCTTGACAGTTCTATTCATGGAGTTTTAAGTACATACAGCAAGTCTTCTATATACGGTATATATAAAGACCTTTGTCTGAAGTCAATACTAGTATGTGCCAATCAACATATGAAACGTACCACCAGCAAATGATTTGTTTAAAGGGATACCAATGAAGGTAAATCATGCTGCAGAGCCCCCAAACCCACCTAACCAGAGCATTGCCAACAACCATTGACATGTTCAAAGATGAAGCATGCTTGCTGTGTCACACTGAATACGACAGATTTCTAACCGGGTGTGCTATGAACCTAGGCGATTAAGAGCGATATGCTTTAATGTCAGAAGTTCAATTAAGCACACTGAGTCCATACAGACTATTAATGTATCACACTGACAATAAAACGAACCTGTGAATGATTCACTGCCAATTAAGTGCGCAATCAGTATCATTAGTGTTTTCCATAGTAACATACAAATATTAATACAGCATACACGCATGAAATCCCCTGATATCTTTAACGAGACGACCGAAGCATGAATCTATTCCTCTGCAATACCACTGATTAAACCATGAATTACATAAAACTAAAATAGATGGCAATGGCTCAAGTATGAAACAATGTAGAGCAAAAATTATAACTGGAAGGGAAATGAATAAGGGTGACGTTTCTCAACGCCCACAAAATAGTGTCAAACACATTTGGTACACTGACTACATAACGACATACACTCAACACTGGGGCCAAACGTTTAACTATGTACATATGCAAATTTATACTGCAACTGCAGGACACACACTTGCCTATAAACAGAGCGCAGTGACCTTTTGCACACGACCCTCTGTTGGTGTAATGGCGGAAACCAGCTGAGATAGCTCGCATGAAGTACCGAGGTGAAAATTGCTAATACCACTTAGTCTTACACTACACACACGTATATTATGCCACAAAACGCTGAAAATGTATCTATGTTAAGGTTCTAACACATACACGGAAGTGGCAGTGTTACCTTTCTGTAAATACTGCCGATGAAAACTGACGGGACTAGGCACAAACTGGGTTTACATCTGCTCGGGCCTAGATCTGTCAAACGGTCTGCATACGTAAACAAACCCAGCCTGCGTGAGCTATAAACAGACTTGTGTCGTCACTAGCACTGACCTATTTATAGAACCAATAGTCAAGGGTAGATAACTCAAAACCCACTAAAACTGTTCACGTTTACATCATTTGAAACGATCCAACAAACTGACTAGATATGGTTCTGATCCCAAACTATCTTTTAAATACTTTATTGTTTAATTGGTTGCAGTTGTTACATGCTAATTTTTCAGTGTGTGCATGAAATACATTATTTACTGACCAAATCAAGAGTCATAACCATTATGCAATATGTACGATAAATAGGTATTACTATTACTTATTCTTTTCAAAAAGCACCAGTAATATAGTACTTTTCGGTTTACCGTTTTTCTGGCGCGATTTACATGCAGAGGGGGCGAAAATCATAGTAAAATAATTAAGAAGAAAACCAAACAAATTCTTATCACTGGTCTGTCCCAACATACGTAAATTGACATTCTTTCCCTCAGTATATAACTATTTGAATACTGAGCTTGGGAAAACATAAACGTATAGCAAATTTATCCATGACGAATTCTGAAATTTCTAAGTGAGAAACTCGTGACTACGGTCCCCGCGCAAGTCATCTGACGTCATTTACAGATATCTTTTCCGGCCTCCTATCTGTGCCAAGTTTTACTACAAACCTGTTGCGCGCGCAACTTATTCGATGACAGCGGCAGCAGATGGAAAGAAGGAAACTAGAGTAAAAAATTAGAAGTTAAGCAGGGCAGAGTGTCTAATAATGGACAAATTGAAGAGTGTCCTAAGTGGGAAGGATCAAGATGAGGAGCAGGGAATTGTCACTCAGGTACGTGTTTTCTTTACGTTGATTGAACACACCTAAAATTATCCATGTGTTAGTGGGAGGAGGTAATACAACATCAACACATGTGAAGTTCAACGAATGTAAGTTAGCGATGGTTCATTTACAGGTTACTTTTTAGTAGTTTAGTGGCTGTAATCTACTGTTCAGAGGAGTGACAGTTTTCTTCTTTCTCTTCACATGCTCTTGCTTGTACGATGTGATGTTTCTTACAGAGTATTCAGTATTGCTTTATTGTTTGTTTTTTTATTTTTTTATTTACAGATTTCAGAAGGTTCAACGCTGAGTTGGTCCACCAGACTGAAAGCCTTTTGTTTCTGTTTTGTACTTGGTGTTTGTATGTCCGTTTTGGTAAGAATGAATATTCTGAAACTCAAGATCATGATATTAGTAGTTGTGATATCAGGTCACTTCGCACCTAAACTGCTTTGCACCAGGTTACCTCTCACCTTATTTACTTCGTACTATAGTGATCTCGTACGGTAATCGGATTGTACAATACCGTAACTGTAGTAAAGCTTTAAAGGTATGGTGTATTTCTAGGTTGGAGCATCCGGTTAGAGGTGATAAATAACATTGGGCAAAATGCTGATGTTTGCCGATATCTAAAGTTGGATGACGTGCAGGCCACTGAAACTGTCATATTTGAAGACTAGACAAATTCCTATTACTTTTTTGGAAAAAATTCTTGTCTGAAAGGATTATTTTTTATTTTTTATGGCAAAATCTTTTTGAAGCCCTATCTTCCCTGGGTTAAATTTGGTTTGTCTTCGCCTCCAGTAGATTAGTCACTTGACCAAAGACAGTGCTGTTGATTGGCTGAGAGCTGCTATGACATCACTGCAAAACTACAAATACAGCTCTTGTACACTAATTAAATGCTAGATGGTAGATCTAGGTGTACTTTGGGTGTTATTTTAAAATTGTGACATTCATTACAACCTTGACTCCATCCCCGAACTCAAAGTCAGTGGAAGTGCATTCAGCTAGGTTCATGCTCGTCTCATGCAGTTAATGTGAACATCTGACCAGATCACTGAGTTCGAGTTAGGAAATCTTTCGCGATTTTTTGTCATTGTGGGTGATGGTGTTGTGATAATAAGGTTGTAGTAACTTTCAGTAAAAGTCAGCCATAGAATTCCATATTAATAGACAGGCCTAGAATTTCAATGTGAATCCAGGATTCGATTTGCGCAAAGACTCGCTTGTCTACGAGAATCCACACAGATTCATGCAGAAGAAGTGTTAATTTCTTTCTTCTGAGGCGTTCCACATGAAACACGGTGAATTCAGTTTTAACCTAAATCGCTCTGAAATGATTATGGCCACTCGATTTCAACTTCTGTCAGTTGAATTTGTTCCAAACTACTTGATTGGTTGAATTGGGAAATTTTGGCCAATTGGCCAATCTCCTAACACTTAAAGGCATGCGAAAGCATAGCGGTGACAACCTTTGCTGCTGCTGTTGTGTTCACCAGCGCTCAAAGGTATTTGAAGTCAATTTAACAGCTCTCTCGTGCGTTAAATATACACTTAGTAAGTTCAAGGTTACGCTTAACCTTCGCAATTATGATAGTAATAAAGCAAAGCGGAAGATTATACCAGTGTTTACAAACACAGCAGAGGCGTACTCGTACTGGTTAGAGAACGGACAGGTCTCTTCCTTGGTAACCGCTGCTGTGAAAATGGATGTGTCTTCGGCAAAAAAGTGAAATGTATATTCCAAAAAAGGCCTTTTGCAGTGGGAAAGGGACCCCAGAGACAATTATAAGTTTGATAACTCAGGGTCTGATGAATCTGAATGAAGGAGCTCACACAAAGTTGAGATACAGTAACACTTTACACTCAAACACAATAAACGGCATTCTGTTGTATATCTTTTGTCTTTTATTTATTTGGACAAACATTAATTTCCTTGATCAGATGATTTTAGCAGCCTAGACTTAATAAATATAGAATTCCGGCTTAATACAAGTTCGTACGTGGAAAGGTCCGCCAGAGACCTCTGATAGATTGTGGGTTTCCCGCGGGCTCTGCTCGGTTTCCTCTCACCATAATACTGACGGCCATGATATAAGTGAAATATTCTTCAGTACGGCATAAAACATTAATCGAATAAATAAATAAGTAATGCAAGTTACCTTGAATCCTCAACCTTTTTGTGTACAGAATGTATGGTTTGTCATATTTTGAGAGTTTGATTTTGTCTACATTAAGAAAATATCCCTTCCTGAAAGTTTGGCAATCCCATGTACACAGTCATATTTTTTCAGTTAATAAATTTTCTGTAACTTGCATGTAGTCTAAAGTTACTCTTTCGGGTACAAAAAAAGGCTGAGGATTAATGATGTACAGATTGCATTTGTCCAAGTAAATCATGATTTTTTGAGGTTTGGATTCTTTGGATTCTCGTAATCTCTGACCTTGAGAATCCTGGATTCTCTCAAAAAATTTCGAAATTCTAGGCCTGATAGAGGTAATATATCATATATGGTAGAAGACAACTGTATTGCGAGGTAATTATGCTATGAGATAACACGGGACGAAGTCACATGAAATCAGTAGTTGTATTGATAGTTCGAAGGTCTGTATATCAAGGTCGCACAGGACTGAGCATTTTTCAGAAATTCTTGTGTGCTTGACACTACATCAAAGTGAATTTTAGCCCAGAATCTTTTTTATGAAGCTGTACATCTAAAACAATGCTATGTGGGCCAAATGATTTCAGATTTACACAAGGCATGCTTTTAAAAAAATAAGGTACATTGAGGGTGATTTCTCATTTCTCTGTTGACCTCACTGTCCAGTTCATTACTGGCCCAGCTGTTCAGCTTGACTAACTCTGCCATGTTAAATATGTGACATCATGTTTATAACCTGAAACAGTGTCATGTGGATCACCTAAATGTCAGTACATTTGTGTATATACACAAAACATGCAGGACATCACCCTAATTACCTATGACATAAATTTGGTTTAGGAATTATCACAATTCATACCTTGTTTAACATCTGTAGAACATCCCCTCAGCCTTCCCCAATAAACTTTTAATGTAAGGTGAGAAAAACATGAAAATTGTGAAGAGTAAACTGAAAAGTTAATGCACAAAACTGGCCTGAATATGACATCTGCACCAGTGTGATAGGAGATCTGGTTGACCAGGTTTACTGCCCTATCTACTTAGCTTCTTTCTGGACCAAATTAATTCATGGTAGAGAATATTATGTGACCATGTGTCTTTTTTACCAGTTCCTGGATACGACTCCTTATACTACAAACATTTATAAATCACCCCTTGTTTTGTTAGATAAAGGACAGCTTTTCTATCTTCTTTCCTCTGTACTTTTTACTTGCTGTAAGTGGTGTAGGCATTAATCAAATTTTGAATGTTGTGGTTTAGTTTCAACAATTTCAGTATTTACCGTGCCTCAGACACAAAGCCATGACACTAAAATTCCTTTCTCGTCCATTTTGTGACAGTAAGTGGCGAAACGGATATGACCTATATGAATCTAGTGTAGGTGATAAGTCATAATTAGCATGTGTGGAAGAGGACTTGTATCATGTCTCAGAGTTATTAAGTAATGAGGTCATATGCAAGACAGTTCAAGTCTTCGAGATACATGTAAGCAAACTTCAGGAAACAGTCACTTGAAGTTACCTCATTTCATTAATTTGGTGGAAGCATGTCATTGCTAAGTGGGTAATATGCTTGTCTTTCAATTGCTAAGGCATACAACCTTGGATAATCTATTCTCCACTAAAAACCACTTGTTGTCCACGAATATATGCATATGTAGTATGCATATATATGTATGCACGTCACACATGAGAGAGTTTGTCAGTAGCTTGCCATAGGCTGGTGGTTTACCCTGTGCACTCTGGTTTCATACGTTTGGTTTTCATTGATGATGTGATTTGTTTAAGGAATTGTGGCAAGTGAGAGGTCATTATAATTTAGTTTTTCTCAGTGTTTTCTATTACCAGGTTATTTCAAAGGAACTAATGTGCATGTGGATGTATCAACATTATAATTACCTTGAATGACCTGAAATTTGGACTAAGTTGCCTATTTTTCCTGATTCTGAGATTTCTGATGATTTTAGAAAGTTGTTTTTAGGTTTGTTTGAAAGGTTGGATGATTCCCTTTTGGAAAAGTTTGAGTTTCATCACCAGAAATAATATTTTTTGACATTTGTTTGCCTCTGTGAAGTTTTTTGAACAAAATTTTAGGTCATGCACAGTAATCTTGCCTTTTTTGTTTGAACAGGGCTCAGCATTACTCTTTATGGGCAGAAATGGACTGACCCTATTTGCTATATTTTACACACTTGGAAATATTTTATCATTAGCAAGGTGAGGAAATTATTAAGAGATCAGATACATTAATGTAATGCGAAAATGTAAATTTGTGTTCTAATTTGCTACATAAATAGGTACGTGATGAGAAATTATCTTTTTATCTGAAATAACCCTGTAATCTAGGAGAGTGAATATATTAACATTTGTTGGATAATTAACATCCCCAAGAGGGAAACATTTATGGAGCAGAGATCAAGATGAAATGCTCATGAAATAACAGAACAATGTTTGCATTTGCAGCACATGCTTTCTCATGGGACCTTTCAAACAGCTGAAAAAAATGTTTGCTCAGACGAGGCTAATAGCAACCATACTTGTTGTGGTAAGTTCATTGCCATCTTAATATCTTCTCTGGAATTCAGTTTTCACACTTCACACACTGCCCAAAGTCTTTTAGTAATTTAATATAGCATGACTTATTTTTAATTACAGGTTTGCTTGGTCATGACTCTGGTGTCAGCATTTGCTGTAAGTAGGATTTTTGTTTTGTTTACTTGGGATTTTTTCTCCATTTCTGAGATGGATGCATGTCTCCCACAGTCAGAGGTTGATGAGTGTAATTATGCATGGTGAAAAAAATTTGGAGTTGGATATCATAAAATGGGTATTTCTCAGTGTGTATTATTGCATTTGTTTAAAACATAGCTGTGTTCAAATTTTTTTCTGACCTTACCATCAGCTCTGAGTAAATTATTGCGCATTAAACCTTTTCTTCAAAATGTTTCAGCTGAAAAATGCTGCCTTGACATTGGTCTTCTGTATACTGCAGTTCCTGGCCCTGACATGGTATTCAATTTCTTATATACCATTTGCACGGTAAGTACAGCAAATTTCAAACTTCTCACTTAAAGAGTATCACACATGCTAATTCCTGTATTGCCTTGTGTAAAAGAAAATACTCAACACTGAAGTTAATGATCTGTAGCTTTGAATAAATATGATTTGAGTGTTTCAGAAGACCTTCAAGTGATTCCTATATTTTCTATGATTCCTGTATGTTTTCATTTTCCTTTAAATTTATTTTCCCATTTTTAGTCCCAAATGTCATACGTTTCTCATATCTTGAGGTTTTACAAGTAGCTGTTGTCAGCAGAGCACGACAGACCCTTTAACAGGGATCACCTTGTTTGTTGTCACACTTGCATATAGGCAACACTTTTCATTTCTGTTGAGCAAGATCACAGGTTAAAATGTGATGACAAACAGGGTCGTCCATTGTGGTCTGTCATGCAGTGCTGGTGACACGAAAACAGTTTAAACTTCTCCTACAAGACTCAAAATGCAGAAAAATTTGTGATAATGGAAAAAAAATAGTATTTATAGGAAACATAGGCGTTACTTGAATATCAGCAATTATTCTTTTTACTCTGTGTTTATTTATTTATTTGATTGGTGTTTTATGCTGTAATCAAGAATATTTCCCTCTTATGACAGCAGCCAGCATGATGATGGGAGGAAACAGGGCAGAGCCCAGGGGAATACTATGCTATGTTTAGGAAAGCGGTTGGAATTTTCCAGAACCGAAAATTATTTTTAATACTAGGAAATTGCAATGTTCTTAAAGGATATGTATATATATATGTATGATGTCTCTCTCAGAAAAGAAACCTATAGGTGGCCTGGTGGTGACACCAGATGCTGAGAGGAACATCCACTTGTGTCCTGGTGTCGTCTCTGAAGAAGCTTTTCATGCTCAGTTTATGATTATTGACATTCTGAATTCTCTGTGTTGAACTTGGTTGAAAATTACAGCATATGAAATTAGTTATCCTACTTTGAACTACGCAAATTTATCCTATAATATTTCCCCTATTGATTTCTTTTTTCCTCCACTGTGTGTGTAACCTTATTCACCTCAGTGCAAAGTAGCAATCAATATTATCATTTTTTGGTTGTCTTGCATTAAGTTTGAAGCAAGTTACATTAATCTTGCCAACCATAATTCAAGATTCATTTATGTCTTGATGTAAGATTTATCAAATTATGTTATGTCACCCTCAAGTGGGTCTAATTTTACATGTATGAACCTGGAATGAAATAAGCAGCCTATCAGTAGAAGGCTGGAAACAGATTTCAAACTGATCTTTGTTGTTAGATCTAAAAGAGGACATTAACCCATATTGGAAGACCTTTGTATATTTGTTTTTTGACAGAGACGCAGTCAAGAAGTGCTTTTCAGCCTGCTTGGAATAAGTTGTCAGCTGTTGGTCAAGGAAGTGCTTCAAGATGGAGATTCTACAAACACTGTCTGACCAATTTTGCACAATTTGTTATTGCATGTGTTCATTTTAAAGAAATGCTGTATGTAAATTAACATCAGTTAGTGTCATATTGGTAACATGACTAGACCAGTAAGATTGGACGAAGACATGGAATTAGAGCGGATGTATGGGTAATTTCTGGTGTAAATTAGATTTGAATGGTGTACATAGTATAAATTGTGATGTCCCTGTTGTGTTTGAGCTTGTACATGTATTTTTGTGATGAATGATCGAAATTCATATATATTTGTTCAACAACTTATACAGCAAACTTGTATTTTAGTTTCATATATTTTTTACTCACCTCAGGATTCCGTAAATCCGCTGTCCATGTTAGGTCTGACTATTTTTGTAATGGCTACATCAATTTCAACATGTCTTAGAGGGGGAAGTAAATTTACTGAAACTCTTTTGTATAATCAAAACAAAACTTCTTGCATGTTTATATTTACAGAGGGTGCTACACAAATCAGGGTTGATTTTGTAAACCATCCCTTATGCATGCATATTGTACAAAGAGCTGTTATTTTCTCAATCTATATTTAAAGAGACCACAAACTATTGCTGTGACCTAGATCAATCGTTTATATAACCTGTACAGATTATCTTGGTTTGCTGTATTATGTGTATCCTCCTTATGAAACATTTGTACAAGATGTCTTGTCATAAACTGTGGAAAATTTTCCTGAGTTATAGAGAAATTCAGGAATCCGACAATTGGGTGCCTTGTTAATTATGCCCCAAGGGTAGAGGTTCTTCACAAATATTATTGTTCAGTGCATTCATAACTGAGACAATCCCTGTCAGTTTGTGTGCCACATTTCCTTTACTGAGTTTTAAACCAACAGTTTAACTCCAAAATGCCTTACATGAATCGAATAAAGGAAAAAAAGACATTACTTACGAGAAATTCTTCATGTTGTAAGTGATTTTGGAATGAGGTAATTGTGGGCTAGGTGGTGGGAATGAAGTGGTTAAGAATTGAGTATGGATCGCAGTTTAAACCACAGCACAGGTTTTAAGCCTCATTCATATTTATATTACTAAATGGGACCAAAATGTTGTAATTTTGGAATCATAACTTGTCATTCATATTGCTTGTGTTAGATTGAATATAGATTTAATTGATGTAACTAACCACTCATTGCATTTCTGGATAGTCGAAATATTATTTATTTGAACTATTCAGCTGGGTAGGGATGGAGCTGGGGTAAGACGATCAACTTTTAAGATGCGATTTGTATTTCTGCACCCAGCAGAGGTATTTTAACCTTAAATTTATTCAAAGGCCCATTTGAAGTGCTGTGGGTGACCTCACGAATTCTGCAAGAAGCAATCAATGTGGATAAAAATAGCGGAAGCATCATACTGATTCGTATGATTAAACAATTATGTGATCACAGCTGTTGCCACAATACGTCAGAAAATAGTTCAAAAGCTTTGGTACAGGAACACCATGCCCTTCTACTACTCATTCCTGTTTGTGATGATAACATTGTGTGTCTGTCAACAAGGGAGATAGTCACTGTCCAGGTCTCAGCTTTCTGATTCCAGTCATTGTATAAGGCATCAAAAAAGAAAAAAATTGTGTGTATAGCATCCCCTTGTGATTGGATGGGAAAAATCTGGAAAAAAGTAATGCTCTTAAGTGTCAGTCACTACTTGGATTGCTCTCTCTACTGTTTTGTTAAGAATTTCTTCGTTAGTTATGTCATATTTTGAATAACTTGGCCTTGTGGGATGTGAAAGTGCTATATTGTCACCATTTACAGGTATGACTACACATGGGTTGGAATTGGGGTTTTGTTTTAGCAAAGTTTCACTGAAAGCTTAGATCAGTAGTCAAATTCAGCATCTTAACCTTTTGTTGTACATAATTATGATTGGAGGAGTCCATCCAGTAGTTTTATTTTGACAAAGAATTGAAAACGTGTTGATATTTTGAGTCTGCATGAATATTTCTTAATTAGGCTTTCACATTTGTCAAAATTTTCTCATACATGCGAATACAAGATGAATTCTTTAATTCCCTCAAGAGCATTTACTACTTTCGTTGGTTGACGCACCAGTTTGTATAACATCTTAATGAAGGTATGTTGAACCTTGATAGTATTTGGAATGCATTGAAAGCACTAGTCACACAACCCCTCTGGGTTGATCTATCAAGCTCCAGATTTGCACATGGTTCCATTTGTATATTAAACCAAATATATAGTATTGCTTGCTTGATCCAAATTGGTATATGTGCTCCATGTGAATTCCAGCCAGGATAATACAACTGCTACCATGTTGGGGAGATCCACTGCAGGGTTAAGAACTTAATAAGCTCAACACAAAAACAATATTGTTGTTAGCGTGCTAGCACAGCACACTCACCAGCAGGTAGTTCAAGTCAGATTCATGCTGGCTTCCTCTCCGGTCGTCCAAGGGAAGGCCCACTCTCGGGCCCTGCTCGATTTCCTTCCACCATAATCCAGTCTGGCATCGTGCAAGAGAGATACTATGGATTACAGCTCAAAAGACCAATCAAGCAACTGCCATCCAAGCAGTCCTCTGAAATCGTTAGTTGGTGTACTGGTGCACAAGCGAGACATTAAACTGAGTACTGAACACTGTTGTGCCTTATAATTCTGCTCATTCACATTGTAACCTCATCGTGATGCAAATATCTGTGTACAATTATGTCCTTGTACTGCATGGTGAATAAATTAAAATTACAAATAAAGATGTGTTCTTTCTTTTGACACTGATTCACCAGAACAGGAAAATAAGACAATTTTCTTTTTCATTTTTTGGCAAATTTTATTTCCAAGGTCACCATCATCATCAAAATATGCCTTCAAAAACAGGCATATCATAGGATTCAGTTGAACAAATATTGTTTGTCTTCCGTGACCCTTACTTGTAAGGAGTAAATCTAAAATCAAACAGATTGATTTCAGAAGAATTTGCCAAGGTCCCGACAGAACTCAGATGACTTAATTCCCTTCTGCAGGAAGAACTGCTCATGTATTAGATGTAGTTGTACCGTCATGAGTAGAAGACTGTTTTGTAGCTTTCAGTTAATACCTTCCCCTAATAGATTCCTGATAGTGAAAATGACCACAAGGAACGTCACAGAAATTTGTTGACAATTGTACAATTATGTGTACACAAAACAGAAAGACCAGTCCTGTTGCTCCTTTAACACATCCAGGACTTTCCAGAATATATTTAAATTACACTTAGTTTTTTATTTGCTTTTGTAGCCTGAAAAAATGATCACTCATCAGGTCCAGCAGGCTTTACGGTCACTCCTCTGCGAATTTGTCCCCAGCCTATCAATCTGTAATAAAAATTCACACACACAAGAGTACAAAATTTATCCAACACTCTTGTGATAACTTCATTGCAAAAACTGTCTGGCAAACAATCTTGTTAGATTAACAATCTGTCATTTGATCTCTCATCAAATACAAATAAACAAGTATAACCTTACATGTATTTACAGCCTTGCAGTAATATTTTGCTATTTAACAAGCCTGACCTTCCACACATCCATGCAACCTTAACATTCCCTTCACATCCAAACCACGTTCAAAGCACAGGATCTTTGATTTCAGATTTATCTGATGTGATACAATTCAGCAATACAACATGTTCTGAACTTAGGAAATACAGCTGTATTATGACAGATCTGCGTTACTGCAGAACATCTGACAGTATTTAAGATATTATGACAGCTGTTTTGAAAGAATCTAAACTTCACTTCTGCCACTTTTCTGCACATTTCTACCCTGCAGAGACTACCCAGCAGTTTCTCATTTATTAACTACATCTCGTAATCACTCTTAAAAACTCAACAAACCAGAAGACCATGCCTTACCTCCAATGTTTTTCCACTCTCCGGCTCAGAGCTATTTTCTCCCCTATTTCTGTGCACACAGGCGTTGTCAGACCAATCTTTGCCAAATCAGCCTTCACAGCTAACACACGTCCACCAGTAGATAATGATCCAATGTTCACCATCAAAATTTCGTTCTTTGACAGTTTTTGTACCTAAATTGGAAAGAACAAAACTGTTGGCGATCACAAATGTAATAGAACAGAACTGTTGGACTCCACCTTAGAAAACCATGTTTTTAACACTGATATAAACTGAAACGATGGCATGTATTTTTTTTCTTGGGTGCATGGTCGTCATTTACACTATCTTAACTGATTTAGGAATCAGTTAGCATTTGCCATGACAATGTCATAACCATCTTCACTGGACAGGTTGATTGTTTTCCCATAAATCCCACCTACAGTTTAGTATTAGTGTTACGGTTAACAGACACTTCAATCTCTTATACCTTGGCCCCCTTTTTGTCACCCTCAGTCCTTACACCCAGCAGTCTTCTAAGGAGAAAGTAGGAGATTTCCAGCTCAGTGTAAATATCTGGCAGAGCGCCCACTGCCCCCAGGACCTGTCCCACCATACGATCGGCACGACACAGGGTGGGGTCAATCTTTGTGCCCACTCCTGAGGAACAATACATGCGAACAGTTGCAATTACAGTCTAACCTGGAAGTGTTCTTATCACCCAGCATACAAGATAGAATGCCTAATGATGTTTAACATGACATATGATGATTTTCAGAAGCAAGCACAACCATACTGTTACAAAGATATACGTACCATAAGGAATGATAATCGCGTAATGCCAGTTCAGCAATTGCGGTGAAAGACAGAGAACTTGCATTCAGCTCTGTAATTTTGTTCACATTCACACAGGGTTATTTTACCTCACTGAATCATATGTTCACTTGTATGTACATACACAAATACAGGCAAATCTTTCCCAAAATGGGTCCTAACTTTAGTTTAAATGTTCACTGGATAAACTCAAAATATCCACATTAACAATTTTTGAAAATTCCTCATTAAACAAATGAACTATCAATTTCTTCCGGTTATTTACCAATAAGGCCACCTGGCACAGCATACTGAAGATCATTCTGCTCTGCAAAAAGGGAGACAATCCTGGAGTAGATGGGTTTGCAGGAGAGCTTGCCCTCTTGGTCACGTGACACAATACCTGGTCGAACCTCAATCTCCTGTCCCACTCGCAGCACCCCCTTCAGGATACTCCCGCCAGCCACACCCCCTTTCAACTCCTCTACCTCAGACCCAGGTTTGTTCACATCAAATGATCGGATAACTATTAACCTGGGCTCTGAGGTGAAGTCTCTAACAGGAACAGGGATTTTCTTCTCTATGTATTCACATATGACATCTATATTGTACTTCAACTGAGCAGATATTGGAACAATAGGTGCACCTTCAGCAACTGTGCCTGTAGAAAAAAGACCACATGCACAGTTACTTGTATATTTATATGTATCCACATAACATGAACATTTGTGGCAGTAGGATACTGGGCAAAGCCCGGGGGAAACCCATGACTGTCCAAAGGTTCCTCCCAAATCTTCCCAAGTACAGCTGGAGAGGAAGCCAGCATGAGCTGGGTATGGGTATTTATGATAGGCTCATGGGTCATTACGCTGTACTAGCGCACTTATCAACCAAGTCCCCTGATGCTTCTGAATCGACTTCCATCAGCAAATAACAGGTTTAAACACCCAACAAGCAGTTGGAGCAGGGGAACAAACAATTACAGGCATTTGTTTTCTGATGTTATCACTTATCAGTCAATAGAAAATCATATACTGATGCCATGTACTCTTTTTAAATTAGTGTGCTAAATCAATTACAAATGTTTTGGAGCAGAGATATCAACCAATAACACGGTACCACAACCTGACCACACTAACCACATTTTCTGTCCAAATCTGTTAGCCAGTCAGCACCAGATAGTCAAATGTATGAACCCAGACGTCTTAATTTCACAGTTCTTCAATTCAAAACATAAAAGTAAATGTTTCTCATCCGCTGAATGGTTACCTTGAACAAACTTCAGTATCTGATCATACTGCTCTTTGGCCTGACTTTCCTTGACCAAATCTATCTTATTCTGTAAAATGAGGATGTGCTTTAGCTTCATGATCTCTATGGCTGCCAGATGTTCTGAGGTCTGGGGTTGAGGACAAGATTCGTTACCGGCTGAAACCAGAAAACAAGAACTTAGTCCACAGGAACTTGATTTAACTGACCAACTGATGGTTTTTAATACATGTATTTAGTTCATTGGGTTTCTTCCACGTTATCTCACTCATAGATGGTGATGCTGAAGGGTGGAGGATCTCTGCAGGGCCTAATGGAAACAACCGCCTTTAGCAATGTATCAGAAAAATCTCACAACGTAAGGTGACAGTAGAGCCTCAGAACCTCTGCTTGGAACTTGCAAACCCTGACGATCAAAGGTTTGTCATCATCAATAAGAGCATACCCTCTTATTTAAACAATTGTTATTTTAATATTTCACTCATCCTAGCAAAATGGCAAGCTGATGGACATGTATTTAAATCAAATTACGTCTTCATTTAATAATGTTTCATGTGCCACTATCACTACAGTAGCTTACCTATCAACAACAATGCTGCATCCATAACAGCAGCTCCATTCAACATGGTAGCCATAAGAATGTCGTGACCAGGGCAGTCCACAAAGGACACATGCCTGAAATGAAATGCAGGTCTCTATCTTATCTCTGGCAATGTTAAGCAGTACAATTTATTTATTCCCCTGATTGTTGCTTAACGCCATACCGGTACTCAAAGAAATTTTCACTCATACAATGGTAGTCAGTTTTACCATTGGAGGAAACAATAGGAGTAACCCGGAGTAAACCACTGACCTTTGGCAGGTTACCGTTGAACACTATTTCTTGGTGTTGAGGAACAGCTTCAAGACCTGATCAGAGCAAGTGAACTTCAAGGGCTTTGTACTCATCTTTTTGTTGTGTTCTAGTTTCTTGTACAGCTTTACAACATTAGCTGGCAATTTTCAATGTACCATGTATATTTATATAGAATACATTAACTGCAACCTACCTGAGCAAGCTAAATTTGCCTGTGCATCCTGTCCTGTCACAGGGGAACACATCTGGCGTGTTACTGCCACAGGATTTGTAACAATCTGGTCTGGGACAGGAGGTGTTATCACACTTGTATATCTGTGAAAAACAACAAAGCCATAAAATCCTGTATCACATACATGTATGTGAAAAATGACAAAATCCAGTATGCTGTAGATATCTGTTATAAATGAAAGCCACAAAATCCAGAATCACATACATATCTGTGTATCCTAATGCATCAATTGCCAATATCAACATCAGTATAGACCTACATGTGTGATGATTCACTTATCAACCATACCAAAAAATTGCATCCATTTCACAATGAGTGCAATTTTTCATGGAAAACATAGAGAATCTTGGAAGAAATATTTCCTCTATCCCTGTGGGCTTTACATACAGTTTGAATACTCCATATACAAAGATCCTGACAACAACTTACCTTTGCATTTGCATATCCCAATTTGATGGTGATATTCCTCTCTAATTCGTTTTTAAATCTCACAGTCTGAAAATAAAAAAAAAAGTTGAATATTCCTTAAGACACAGTTTTTTTTAACATATTTTTTGTTACACACTTTTTTCTACTCTGATCACCAAAGGTTCTATCTAGCCAAAATGGAAAAAAAATCCTGAAATGACATGTGAAAAATATTTGCATTTAGAAATTCTACAGTACCTGCACTCCTGAGATTGCCTTCACCACTGTGGATTTTCCATGAGCGACATGGCCAATTGTACCTGTAAACATTTCACAAGAATTTTTTCACACATCTAGATTTACTTTAATATTAACACAATACATACATATTTACAAAGATTTCAAGACAATTGATGTCACGATTTGTAAACTTGTAACAGACTGCATGAATTCTTAAAACAGCACCTTATACTCTGTGCTGATAATTTCTACATTCATCGTACAGTCAGTGGTGTAACTTAACTTTTTAAATTGCTTGTTCTCAGGGAAAGCTAGCACTGAAAACTGCTTGCCCGCACTAAATTTCACTTGAAATGCCACAACACAACAACAGTTTTTAAATTTTTTGTAAACATGTATATTAAAATGGTAATGAATTAAAAGCAACACGTACTTTCAATCAACAGTCATGCATTTTTACTTTTATATGCATTACACATTATTGCAGTGAAGCGTAGAAGAAAATACACTGACTTTTGATTTGTGGTTTGTCATTTGTTCTTGTCACTCGTTGATTTATTAAATACCATAGTCCACTCAAGTATTAATATATCAATGCATTTTCATGCGATATTAAGGAGATGTTTTTCGAAAAGAGGATGATCCATAAATATATGGTTTATTATTGATGTCCAGTTCACTTGTGTTATTTATCTGCAAGTTTCACGAACACTGTGTACTGGGAACAGAAGAAGCAGTTATGTACCCCTAAACCCACAGATGAACATCATCAATGCCACATCCTACTATAAGCCTCAATATGTATGTTTCTGTTATCCCCCCTACCCCCCACCTCCAAAAAAAAACACATGCTATATATGTATCCAACAAAAGACACATGCTGTGAATGGCACCTAGTTCACTAGCTGAGCATGGCGAACATAAATAAACAGTGATGGCAGCCCTGGTTGGACTGGCTGGACTGGCTGGTATGAGGTACCACTCTTAATACTTAGTAGTTTGTAATAGAATGGCTTTGAAGTCACAAAAGGCATCATTCTGCTACAGCTGTGAATTCAACATAGAAAATAATGACTCCCATGTACGGGCAGTCACTTTCAGCCCCATATCCTTTATTATCAAATTAAGAAAAAACACTGTTCTTCAATAAAAATATATATTGCCACTTAGAAATTTTCTGTTTTATTCAGCGATAACATCTCTATTCCACCACTTCTGTTTCTACACGATCCTCAGGCCATATGCTTTTGAAGCTGAGTCAATACAAAATGTTGACGGGTAACCCTGAATCTAATCCCAACTACAGTATTACCAGCTATAAATTCAACCCTGTAAATGTGTCACATTTGAAGAAAAGTGGGGCATATATCCGTGTTTTTTTATTCACCGTCGCTCTCCAGCTGGTGACTGTCACGGACTACAGCTGTTTTGGAACCTGGCTCCATCCCAAAAACCATGACCTAAACCGCACCAGACTGCATATCACAAACTCAGTCATGTGTTTCATGTTGAGAGAGTAACATTAGCACACACAGACCGATAGATACTAGCAGAGAAAATATAGCACCGCAAATTGCACTAAAGCAGCTCCCATTGTAACTGAAAACATAATTATTCCATGGTGGTTTTTTAATGACCCCATTGTCAAGTCCGATATTTCTATTGACCGGGAGTGAAATCTCCGAACAGAGTCCTGCTGTGCGGAATGGCGACTGAAAGAGGTTTGCAATTTTGCTGAAATATTTAACACCTACAGACGAAAAATCAAAATAAGTGAAGGATTTTCAACATGTGCAATTCAGATTATGGATTATTTTTTGGTTTTTATGCCAACCCAAACACACTTGTGCTGCCGGGCATGCCAGAAGCAGGATTTGCTTGCTCAACACCAATTTCACTTGCATTTCGCAAACGGACAAGCATTAAGTTACACCACTATACAGTGTCTCCTCTGCAGTCTCTCTGTTTACGTGTACACAAATACAGATATCTGAGTAAAACATAAAATCATCATTGCGCCTAATGACTTTTAATAAATTTAGAGTACAAGGATAGAAACTCAGTGTCAGGTACATACCTATGTTGATTGTGGCTTGCCGACTTATTACATCATGTGTTAGAGGTGTTAATTTGTTAACATCCTGAAAAAAAAAAAGTGAACATGACTACATATTATAACAAAGGAAAAGAGGCCTATATGTATTAAGTTTGCTAAATTCACAACATCCTTGAGATTTGTAATCATAAGATTAAGCTGAGTAACTATAATTACTGAAATATATGTGATATAATTACATAAGATGTAGCTAAGTAAGTATAATTATTAATATATAGAAATCATAATTTCTATGACAGCCGTCATTCTAAAAGAATTGTAGAGAAAAATATCAAGGAGAGTCAGTTGCTCCAGCATCCTTGGCTCAGATCATTACAGAATGTCTAAGCACTGGTTCACTGTGACTATCAGCACAGTAAATAATGAGGCAGTGTGATCCACCTATTTCTGTTTCCGCTACTTAAAGCAGAAATCGGTAATTATCTTGCTTTATATAGGGCCTACGCACAATGCTTTCGATTCTAGACTTTGTCTAACAGATTTCATTATTATGACAACATGGAATTCAATGAATCTGTGGAAGGACATGGATTTCATCCGGGATCTGGATGATTTCCTCTTACCATAAACACCGATAATTAAAGGCATAATGGTGGGCTGCCATCATTTCAGCTAAATACTTTTTAGTACAGCATGTAACACCAATCAAATACATAAATAAATCAAACAATCTGGGGTACAGTGGAGTACAGTAGAAAATAAGCTCTCATACAAGAAAACATGGCTATAGTGACGATGAGGGTGGTGTCACATGGTAAGGCGACGTCAATCCATTGGAGCATGTCCTTTTCTCAGTGAACATCGGAAAAGTGAGTCAGCGACGGATAATAGCACAGAACTAGTCTTTAAGAATCCAGAAAATATATTGGTGTGAAGTCACCATGTTGCATTTTACACAACAATGCCGGCACTTGTAATGCACACGTTACAACGGTTCTACTCGGTGCCCAGTTTTCGATACCGTGTAACACCTGAACAACGACAGAGATAATATGGGATATTTGCTCGTATTCGTATCAATATTTAGTGACTTCGCAATCATCTTCGGGCCATTTTCAAGGTAAATGCCTACCAAAGTGGACAAATCTTGTTTGGAAAGATGTGGTTGTTGACTCTTTGGCTGCTCGTCTCCGGCCATGCTTTCTGATGCAATGCCCGATTTTACCCATAATGCATTAGTCCGACCAAAGTTGCTTTCAACTGGCAGCCTTATGTCACATGTTGCAACTTCCAGACTGCAATTGCGACAAAAGTGTTCAAAATCTCATCATCTACTAATATTTTAGCTATACATTCAAGTGTTGTTCAATGGGCTATTCGTTGGACGTTTCAGAAGTTATAGGAACCTAACGTTCATGGCTCGCATAGCGACCTGGCATAGACCTATTTAGGCCTGCACGTAGGCCATAGGCCTAACCTTTGTCTCCAATCCTATAATTATGTGTGTTATACACCATTTGTGACCAATTCTTTGATTTCATTCCGGCTTATTATGTGATTTTCCCCCACATCTGGATTCTCTCGCGTAATAAAAGTCAAATTCCCTTAATTTTCAATATCTTCACTAGAGCTCTGTGAAAGCAACCTGCGAACGTTCGTCGGTTTCCCGCCAACGCTCTGTGAGGTTTCCTGTCACTAAACAGCCTTATGCTGGCGGCCGTCGTGTAAGTGAAATATTTTTGAGTGTTCAGTTTGGAATAAAACAAATCCTTTTTCACAATGATTCATGCAGGCACTGTTTTCTTAAATTGTCAAAAGCCTGAGTTTTTCTGGAATAAAACGAGTTCGATTTATTATTAACAAGACAGTTTTTGCACAAACCTTTCAGGACAAATTGTGGGCCTACCTAAAATACCCATCTTTTTGGTGAGTAAGATATTTTACAGTACGTAAGACATACGTGCTTAAACTCGCCCGACACATTAACATTTTCACATGTTACGGAATATGGGACAGTAAAGAGGGAGGTTTTCGAGTAAAGCCTTGCCAAAGAAAAGAACTGCAGGCCTACTTCTCAAAATTCTGACCACAGAAATGTTCGGCTCCTGTGAGGATACTTATTTCAGACTATCCGAGAGCAACTTTCAGCAAAGAGTGAAATTTGTTGCCATTCCAAATACGTGCTTGACTAAAGGAACTACATGCATTGTCACTTTCAGGGATACCAACAACAACACACGTACAGGCCCTATACTCTCACATATGGGTGCAGAAAAGGCATCTCAAATTTACTTTCTCAGAAACCTAATAAGACTTTGAAAGGAAACCAAGACACAGAGATACGTGTAAATGCTGCTTTTCCCCTCTCTCGAGAGTGGTAAAACATAGTTTTGGAGGGGGTTGCTAGGTTCGCGCTTATGGGCTGACAGGGCTACAGGTGGTTTTCTGATGGGAACGCTACGCTCTACTGCATGAGAGGAGTGCCAATTTCCTGTAAACAAATCGCCGACAAGGCATTTGATATGAGTACAACTGGAAAGCCCAATGTTCTCACTGTCGATATGTACAAGGACAATTCTGTCAAAACCATGGATGGCAAAAGCCGCGATTGTGGAGAGAAACGAATTGTCAAGGAAGGTAACTCCAAGATATCAGATAACTGGAAAGATTTTCATATGAACGACGAGAAGAATCAGCAGTTGGTCAAAAGTGATCTTGGACGTCTAGAGGAGCAAATATTTCAGTGAAATGTTGACGAAAGAGTGTGTCACCGCAATCTATCAAGGAAGCGCGTTTCAGATAACATCAGACGATAGCGAATCCATCAGATCTTCAGAAATATTGTCTTTACAAGAGGTGTCCTGTGAGGTAAACAATCACAGCAGGAGACGTGTCAATATGTATATATTCGAAGTCATGAGAGCGAAATTTTCTTCATTCTTCTGTACTATGTTAACAGTCTGAAAGTAAGAATACCGTTTGACGCTAATGTCGGTACCAGTCGAAGGTTGCTTGATCTTTTAAAACTGGCCACAGATTTCAAGCTACACTACTGCAATTACTTGTTGGTCCTTAACGCTCATACCAGATGTGACACCCACAAGCACGTTCAAAGGTTTGGGAAAATAAAACCAATCAAGCTTCTTCACAAAAACCCCTAGATTTCGGGAAGAATTTGGTCAACTTGGCTAATCGTGGAATGATTCAGAAGACTTATTCTTGAGGTTGGAAGAGTTGTGCCCGATGTACAGGGT
This sequence comes from Acanthopleura granulata, assembly GCA_016165875.1. Taxonomy (NCBI): domain Eukaryota; kingdom Metazoa; phylum Mollusca; class Polyplacophora; order Chitonida; family Chitonidae; genus Acanthopleura; species Acanthopleura granulata. The sequence continues at coordinate 24,772,160 of JABBOT010000003.1, forward strand.
AACTGCAACCACCAAAGTAAACGAATTACGATTCTTAACGCTAAGTGAGAAGGGTGGAGATGGAGCACAGAAAAATGTGAACCAAAAAAAGAAAATGAACTTTCAGTTTCCCACGCAATGAGCATTCCTTGGAGAACACATAAAGAGCATAATATATTATCGGCTTCTGGAAACTAGCTCATGTGGCAAAGCCATACAATCCTCACCCATCAGAGTACAATGGCTAGATTTAAGAGGATGGGCGCTTTGGAACCTAAGTGATGCGATGGAGACATTCTGCCACATCAATTGGTTGGCATCCTTGAAGACATGCAAGGTAAGGAGGAAGAGCAGCGCGACGTCTCAGAAGAAGAAACCCCAACAACCAGCGACAATGATGGCTGGCATCAATCCCCCCCCCTCAAATTCTCCACCCACTACCCGCAAATTCTAAGCTTTGGACATATGAATGTGTAGTCTGTGCACAAAAACAACTAGAACTTGTAGGTTTAAAAGGTGTATCTTTATAACAGTGTAGTGCAACTGCCGGGTCATAATACATATGATAGCCTTGGAAGGCAAGTTTTGGTTAAAACTCTGTTTCATGTGGTGATATCCTGGATTAAAATCGTTAAGTACTTACGATCGTAAGTAGATAAGGGAATGTGTGAGCTGGCCTCAACATTGTTTGGGATCCACAAACAGTTGCATGTGGAAATAAGCGTTCTGGAAGCATTGTGAAAGTACATGTTTCCTGTCGGTTTGTGCTGACAAAATAGCTCGGTCAGATCTTTACCAGAACAATAAAGGACATAATTTTGCCCAAAATGGGCTTTACAGACCAATAATAATAATAATAATAATGATAAATATGTATATATGTTGGGCTTCTAAATTTGAACAACACTGACAACTTTGAAATGAGGCACAATGGACATGGCGAAATATGATGAATGAATGAATGAATGCTTATTGTTTAACGCCCTACTCAAGAATATTTCACTTATACGAAGGCGGTGTCTCCTTGGTGCAGGACGGATTTCCACCGTATCTTTTATCTGGTGCTGCCTCACCGAGACGACTTGCCGAAGACACCCAACAAGCCCCCTCACCCAGTCACATTATACTGACACCGGGCCGACCAGTCCACCCTCTATCCTCTTATTGCTGAGCGCCTAGGGAGGAAGCAGAATGTACCATTTTTTTAAAGTCTTTGGTATGACCCGACCCAGGTTTGAACCCAGATCTCCACGTCCGAAAGCGGACGCCCAACCAACTGCGCTATCCCGAAATATGATGAAGTTAATCCACCAACATTGCTGAAGATACATAAAGCAAGAAAACAAAATTTACGGGTGTATCAATTCTTCAGAGATTCAAGTCATTGACTTAGTGTGACTGAAATCAGGACTCGGTTTATTTAAAGAGAGGTCAGGGAAAAGCCGTGTAGTTGAGCCCTAGGTTTCAGTAATGATAACTAAGATTTCCTCGAAATCTTGCTCTGCGGACGGACTTTCATAAATCTACAATGAAGTGTACTTTGACCTAAACTCTAAATTAACATACAGGGTCCGTGCAGAGAAATATGAATGACATTCTATAAATTTTTAATGACCAAAAATGGGAAAGAGTTTATCTTGATTTTAATTTTAAGAGTATTCACTTTTTAATAATGATTTATATGATAATGACCCAGAAGCCTCTCACCAAAGTGGTTGCTGGAAGGTTCCAGACCTGCTCTGGTTGATTATCTCTCCAGTCATAAACAGTAACGTTTACCAGCAACTTGTAGATGATCGTGGGTTTTCCCTGTACTATTTAAGGTTTCTGTCCACTATTTTTCAGTGCTGGCCGTCGTTTATAAGTGAAATATTCCTGAGTAAGGTGTAAAACAACAATCAAATAAATAAATATTCTTACTCAATAGGTTTTCTTCTTAAATTGAAATACCTATAAATTAATCCAACGCTTTTTATTTTAAATACCTATATCCATCTTCCACTTCATTATCCCTAAGAAAAAGGCATGTTTTGATTTTAACCTTCTCAGCTCTCCATCAACTTTTTCGCTGAAACATAATTACCCCTCCTCCCTTTTCAAAAAGTGGACGGGCAAATATTCTTTCATTTCATTGTGAAATACATGTAAATGATGCTTTTTTTCCCGTTACATGGTGCACAATGTATACGAGTGTATCCCATGTGTCAATGTATATAATCTTGTAATCTTGCTTCATAGGAGCGCTGCGTCAAATCAAACATTTGCTCATTAACTGGGAGTTTCTTTCTAAATGTGCCTGCTACAGATATGAAATAAACATATCTCTCTGTCTCTATTTACTGTTTTACGTATTAAGAAATGGATAAACTTAATTGTAAATAACTTTTATGCTCATTTGTTTAGCGAGAAAGGGTTCTTACATATAGTCTATTCAAGCGAGGAAGTATGGCAATTAAGAATGCCAGTTTTAGGCAAGACCTGATTGGAAACAAAATCACTTGGCCACAAAAAAAAATTCTAGGCTTCGGGAAATCGTATGTATATATTTTAAAGTATTTGTGTGCTGTCTCCCTTGGAACACGATCATGCCGAACGAAAAAGCTTGAAATGATGCGCAACTGGTCACGCTACAACGACACCGAATCGACTGGCACTTGGCTTGTCACGTTTTGGCTTGTCAGTGCCATGACTGTCTTTGATTCTGCAACTCCAGATTATTTGTAATGTTAATGCTCCGTTATACTTCAATCAGGGACTGACCCTCTCGTCCATACAAATCGTAGTATAATAGCCATTCATCTCCATGACTTATATTAATGCTTTTGTGGCGGCAAACCACCCACTATACACGAGTGAAATATATAGCTTTCACTTGGCCTATAGACTTAATATGCCTTTGCTGTTAAGAAAGTAACTGTACTGTTGGTCTATCTGCCCAAACGGTGCTTGCTGTAAATATGTCTGACAGAAGTCCGTCATGTCAATGACGAGGCTGGCACGACGTTTATATCTCACAGGGCTCAGCGTTACCGCTGTACTTGTAGCCACGGGTGTAGTACTTGATCGTTTTGTCTTGAATGGAACAAATCCCAAACGTGTGAGTGCAACAGAGAACGATCAACTTCACGATGAGGTGTTCCTGGCGCCAAGGTCTAAAACTAACAAGAGAAACAGAAGTTCGTTGGGAGTTCCGGGGCTTATATCGTCCTGTGGGAGAATATTCGAAAACTTCCCGTACACTTATCAGTACAAAGTGGCGTCAAAGGACGATTGTCAGCAGGCTATCCAAATGTCTCCCCGCGAGCTTCCTCTCACGGCACTGGCAAGTTACCCGGGTTCTGGCAATACCTGGTTACGGTACCTCCTACAACAGGCCACAGGTAAGCCATAGCCGAGACTGACAATAACTGGTTACGGTATCTCCTGAACAATAGGAAACAGGTCAGCTATAATCCTGACTGACAATATCCGGTTACGGTATGTCCAATGACAGGCCATAGCAAGGCCATGGCTGTGACTGACAATACTTGGTTACGGTACCTCCTACAACGACCCACAGGTTAACCATGACTGTGACTAACAATGTCTGGTTACAGTACCCCCTACAACAGGCCACAGGTAAGCTATGACCCTGACTGACAATACCTGGTTATGGTATCTTCGACAACAGGCCACAGGTAAGCATCTACGTACAGTATCTCCTACAACAGGCCACAGATTAGCCATAACCCTGACTGACAAATACCGCTTACATTTATACCATACATGCAAGACTTATATGTTTCACCTTCTTGTTCCCCTCCCCCCACCTACTGCATAAATTGCCACATAAACTATTGCCAAAAGTATGATCGTATGAGGGAGAAGTGGTGATAAATTTGGGTAGGAGTATATATTAACTCACAAATCCATATCTATACATCTCCACATTTCAGGGCTGGCCACCGGAAGTATGTATTGTGACTTGAATCTGAAGAGGAACGGGTTTTTCGCCGAGAGCGTAAGGAACGGGTCTGTGGTCGCGGTAAAAACGCATCTATTCCAAGACTCGCACATAGCACACTTTAAAAGAGCCATCTTGTTAACAAGAGACCCGCGGGACGCCCTATTGGCTGACTTCAACAGAGAGTTCACACACAGTCACACCCAGCAAGTCACTGACCAGATCTTCTCCAATAGTTAGTCTGCTTATCTACTTTCATATATTGATATAAATAGTTATTTTTGTAAAGGCAAGGTCGACTAGCAATGAATATTCAGGAATTTGATGTAAGCCTGGAACATAATTATGTGAAAGTTTCTAAACCCCATGCCTTCCAAAAAACAGCCTTAACCAATCGGTGCTTATGCATATTATTATTTTATAATTATTATATATGCGTATACTTCCTCAACAGAGAACATACATGTATACATGTTACAAGACACTCTATTCCTTGTTCAATATATGCGTCAGATCCGCGATCAATCCATGGTCGGATTCATTCAGTATATGAGCGGGACATGGCAGAAGTGGTAAAGTGCGACACTCTCATTTACCATTAGGCAGGAAATTCGAACATTCTCCCGCTCTCGCTATTTGCGGGTTCTTTGTGAGAGAGTGAGTCCTTGGGGCTTAACGCCGTAATTAACAATGTTTCAGTCACATGACACCCCATCCAGTCACATTATACTGACACTAGGCCGACCAGTCCTGTTTCCTTGCTCTAACCTCTCAATGCTGAGCGCCAAGCAAGGCAACAAGTACCATTGTTAAAGTCTGAAGTATGACTCGACCCGGGCTTGAACCTGGGTCTAAGGCTCTAACCACTGGACCACGGAGGCGTTCGGTTCTTTGTGAGAATAAGCTATATCGACAGCGCTCGTGCGACCGTTTCAGTAATCTTACTCGTTGAAAATCCCACCAATATTGTGAACAAGTCTGCATGTCATCTGTCGAAAAGTTCGTCAGTAAGAGGTCGGTGGCTTGCTACGGGCGAAATCCTTCAACCCAAAATCTGACCTGCGTCATGTGGCATGTTTGAATGTATACGATATATGCATCTTTCTCCTGAGCTCATTTGTAATACACCCAACAATGTCTGTTAATATAGGATGGAACCTGTACTGGATGAAACGGATAAACAAATGGCAAAACTTCCACAAGCAGTGGTTTAAGTTCCAGGGAAAATTATTGCTTGTCCATTACGAGTGCCTGAGGAATCAGCTGGTAACAGAACTGACACGAATTCTGGACTTCCTGGGCATGACAGCGCCGGCGCGACTACTGAACTGTATTAATGTCTTCAGTAAAGGACAGTTCAAACGTACCCAGAATTTCACAATCGGAGGTCTGCGAAAACTCCAACTGCACAAGCGGTATAGCGATTCCACCATTAAACAGATAAAGATACGCCTGTGTAATGACACCAAAAATAACAGCGCTTCAAATATCGACATTGTCAACGAGTTCCTGAACAACAGCGCATGTTTGTCTTAAAGAGTTAATCAGCATGTCACCTTCGACACCTTTGTATACCACACATGTGCATATGTTAACATTTGTACCAGGGGTGTATTTATTTACATGATGGGTCTTTTTATATGTGCCGTACTCAAGAGTATTTCATTATGCAACGGCGGCCAGCATTATGGTGGAAGGAAGCTGGCACAGCCCGGGGGAAACCCACGGTTATCTGTTTCTTGCTGGCGGACCTGGATGACCTGGCGGACGACCGGAGAGGAAACCAAGGTATATGTGTTTACTTGCATGGGTATACGGGGGCCTGTATAAATACCTTTAATCTTCAGATTACTAGCTCAGTTAAAAATGTAATACCCGTCATCAATAAAGCATTCTTTTGGAATTACCGTTAATTGATAAAGGAGCAATTTCCTCGGTAAAATCCATTAACTAATAAAACCACACATGCATTTCTTACGACACAAGTACATGTTATATATCAGTGAGGATAATTTTGATTTTAGATCTGTATTGCGGTAGGTGAAACATGTGCCTTGTAGGTAAGACGCCCGGGGTTTGTTAACACCACCCTGTACTGAAGGTTTTGGTAGAAGTTTCTGCTTTTGCTGAGGTTGTAGAGGAAGACATTCCCTCCGCTGTGGTTGTAGCAGAAGTTTTTCCTTCCGTTAAAGTTGTGGCAGAAATTTCTCCCGCAGATGATGTTATTACAACCTCTGTGATAGTAGTCTCAGTTGTTGGAGGATGACACGTACCTTAAGAGAAAAGACTGTAATGCGTTTACCTACTTAATAGGTGGTGTACGGTGTAGTGATGATACCTTACTCATTCGACAAAAAAGATGTATCAGTTCTTGAAAAGTGTCACAGCATTTAAGCCTAGTACTTCGTCTGAATAAATGTCTCTGACGTTATTCTCGGCTTCTGCCTGAATTAGCATTGCGCTAACATATATGCGCTAAATGCGTGATACATTTGAAAGAAAAAAATGAAGATATAAAACCCTTTTACGGCACGAGACTTTGACTAAGACTAATGACGAGTAATGTATACATTTGCATTGGTAGTGTGAAGAGGTGAAGAGCTGTAGCTCGGAAGAGTCAAGGCAGTGTATACACAAATAATGCGATATTATGAATTGGCTGCTATGTGAGCGGGGTATGCCGTGAAGCCAGTAAATATACCTACACCTGTTTGATTACTTGGTAGTAAGTTCCAACGATGTATTGTTTATCTCCTTTAAGAATATCAAGATTCAGCCAATAATTGCAACATTTACCATTCTGCATCAGCCGGCTTTGATTTTTTTCGCTTACAGTGCTCCAGGTGTTAAGTTGTTCAGACTTTGCCCAAGAAATTCCTGTATAACTACAAAGCTATCTCCACTGATCAGGATTTTGGGATAACTGAAAGACAAACTTACTGGATCTCACAGGTACTACCGGACCTCTGTTATACAGATCTGAGACCCCTCGTCACACTCTAATATGTTGTGTGTTTGACTGAAACCAGGTTGTCCGTGACAGGCGTTCGAGACTTTTTCACGGAAACTTAAGCAAGCATGGGATTACCCAGACTATTGGTGCTAGGGGAAAGATAGTATCGATAGAGCTGAACTAAAAAGGGAACCTAAAGAATCCCACATTTGATGTAAGATTTGTTTGGGAGGAAAAGCTGAGAGGGCGTATTGTTTGATACGCTTAACCCAGTTATACAAGACAGTCGTGTACATGTATTAAGCTGAAGCATGTTCAAGAGTACTGAATATACACCCAAAAAATGCGTTTGTTTGAACTGGAAAAAAATCACGTAATCAGAGCAATATCTCAAGTAGACAAGCTCTTCAAACATGAATGTATGTGTCAAAATTTTAACTTTGTAACTCCAAAAATGTACGAGCTATAATCCGGACAGAAAAGTATACAGGGATTTGCGGCCACCGAAAGTAATGAAACGCCAGTCAGCGTGGCAGTAGGGAAATTATGTGGCATCCTTGTTTGGGCGAGAACTGAACAAGGGCCCAAACTCCCATTCATGACGGAAGATCTTAGGGGAAAACGCTAAGGGCTTACCTTAATTAAAAACGCAGCCAACCCAGAGTAAACAGACAGCCAGGACATAACCCTAAATAGGAATACCCTAACCCTATCTGATAGGAATCTTTAGGCAGACCCGTAGATCAACCGGGGATTTACATACCAAGTCACATCTTAGCAGCAACTTAGAAGTCTTTGATTAGGTTCAGCAGACTTAAGCATAGATCACCACCGCCATCCAAATGCAATTTATCTGTCCAAGACACAGATCACGCTGCACAATCACGTTACCTGTCTGACAAAACTGATCACGTTGTGTAATCAAGTCACCGGTCTTTCAAACACTGGTCACGCTGCGCAACCATGTCACTGGTCCGGCAAACACTGATTACTCTGCGCAACCACGTCACTGGTCCGGTAGGCATTGAACACGCTGTGCTGAGTCCAGCAGACATACTCTAACATACAGTCACAACAGTATTAGTACATGTGTAAACCAATAGATCCCAGTGCTACTACATAGAGGATTTTCACGATCGATCGCAAAATTAAAACTTCGTGTATATCCTCAACGCCGTGTTCTGATCACCTGGTATATGGACCTAAAATCAGCGTGATCACATGGTACTAAAAGCAATCTAATCATACTGAACTAAAACCAGTGTGATGCTGTGGTACTAAAATCGTTCTGATTACATGCAACTCAAACCAGTGTGACCACATGATATTAAAAAGTGTTTTTCCAACAGTTCCATTTGAGAGACGTCTGAAACAAAGAAACAAAAGGAACCAGCCTCCATTTACCTACACCACAAGTTGCCTTATCCATTTTAAGCATATATATATATATCAGCTTTGGTGTGAAAAGTATCATTGCATTGTAATTAGCCACCAAGTAGATCTAAAATCGTCCGGTACTCTCTCAAAATTTAAAGATTAAAATGTCACTTCAAAAATGTCGTTGTACATCATGTTGATAGTGGAAAAGGCGACTAGTGATGTAAGTCGAGGAGTGGTTTCTTTTATTTCTCTTATTCAGACACGTTTCAGATGGAAGCGCTGAGAAATATATACACTTCAGTACTGCCATAAAATGCTTGTCTTTCAAACGTTAGGACACACCCCCTGTTCAGCTCCAGTCGCTGCCCCCCCAACACCCCCGTTTTCAACTGGTATTCTCGGTGGCCGTACGCGGTCAATATACATTGTATATTTGATCTTTATGGCCCTTGGTGTTACACGAAGGTCGTTACCACAGCACGGAGTTTCACCTATTCGTGAAGTGCCATCAACATTCCGTAAGGTTGTGCAATGATCAGCCTCCTTTGAGATGCCGAAAGTGAATGACGTAAGGAAGAGATTAAGTTAAACGCTTGTAAGGACCGTTGAAGACGCTTCTTCCGACAAAATTAAAACATGGAGGGGGAAATGCATTGTTCTGTGATTGTTCCACTAACACACTAACATGTTTGATCAATACAAATCATCGCTGTAGTGAGTAATCTGTTTTACTTTTACAACACCAATTGTGCAACTGTGGCAGCTTCAACAACAACATCACTAGTGACGTTACAGGAGAATCGCGGACAGAGAGTCTAACTGCTCCTGATTCTGGGTCTGAGGAGAGCTGTACAGGTCAATTTTGACTGACGGACTGTACAAGCCAGTTTTGATTCACCAAATTTTTTGGAGGTTTATTTAAGAAATACAGGTTCGATTTTTGAAATGCCCACCAATAAAGATCTTTGCTGATGCTCTTAAGCAGTCAACAAGTCCATTTTTTTCCGGTGTTTTACTGGAAAAAAATCAAACTAGTATTTCTGTTTTAACTCCACCGAATTTTATTCAGAAAATTGGAACTTTGTTGAATACTTAATCATTTTTTTCCCTATGAAACAAAGCGGTCTCCAATAAGACTCTTAGAACAGAACAGTCAAGTTCCTGGGCAAGTTAGTTAAAAGTTCAACACAAATTATTTTGTAAGGTGCCATTTAACTGACCTTTATTCTGCAGATTGAAACTAGTATACTTTCTGTGAATTACTCATTGTTTAGTACCATTTCATAACATAGGCCTACAATCTGAATTAACTTTCTGTTTTCTGGTGCGAATTAATTCATAAAATGTTCTTAAAGCTGCAAGTGTGTTAATTCCTTAATCAGATTGGAAAGATTTTATTTATTTATTTATTTTATTTAATTATTTATTTATTTGATTGGTGTTTTACGCCGTACTTCAGAATATTTCACTTATACGACGGCGGTCAGCATTATGGTGGGAGGAAACCGAGCAGAGCCCGGGGAAAACACACCACCATCCGCGGGTTGCTGGCAGACCTTCCAACGCACGGCCGGAGAGTAAGGAAAGATTTGAGTTTTTCGGTTACACGACAACCCTCATAAATAAAATCAGGAAACGCTTCTATACATATGAAGTTTGAACATCGACGAGTTAATGAGTATCTGGGAATTATCTGAATTAGAAACACAAAAACTGATTCAAACGACAGAGTTTTTATGTTTTCGGCTGACGGGATTTGTAAAATGACAAGACTAGTATATGTAAAATTGAGGGGAAGCCGTAAGTGTATACCAGGCGTCTGATTCCTTGGCGAATTATTTGACACTAGTATTAGATGTTTAGTGTAACTGACGTTATGTCAGGTACGCAAGTATGTGAGTTCCTTAGCCAGTCAGTGGTTTTACAATCTCTGTTCACAATCTTTATTAAACGTCATTCGTATATCTGAATTCAGAAAGATGTTAATAAAAGATTAAGTCGGCATTCTATGTAAAATACTCAATGTAAATTGCATAATAACCAATAAAACTGCAAAGTACCCATTGCAACTACACGGGAAATCGTTCCGCGGTGATGTAATAATGAGGAGTATTTTTTTTCAAGCTGAAAAAAGGGGAAAATTTACTTGAATCTAAAGCACAATCATTTCACAACATGACCGTGATTGATATTTGTTTTATCACAAGTCAAAAGTAAGGTCTGTTTCAACAAGTGAAATGATCATATAACACAATTAAATTGAAAGTCTAATTAAGGTCCTCGTGAATCTATCCTCTCCCAAGGCTCCAGATTTGAGTTAAATGTCCATGCTGTACGTATAAAGATGATATGAATAGGAACTATAGGTAAAATAATACAAACTGTATTTCTTATTCAGGTCATGCTGTTATTATAGTCGATGTGGTGGTTGGAGACGTAATCATCTATGTTGCCATGGTGATCGGTGCGGCCTTGTGCTACAAACAAAGTCGCTCCTCATTATTCGGTCTCCATTATTCAGAAAGATAATGACGTCATATAGTATCCAGTTTTGTTTCGTGTACATCGGTGTAAACATACATGCATGGCGTCAGAAGCTTCCTCCGCTTTACTTCTAATGTTGTGATATCCACAAGTGTCTCTTCCCCTCATTTTTGTAGACACGCCTTTCGAGCAATTCCTCTAACTACTAACTCAACGTAATGGAGCTCAGGAGTTAACGGAAGACGGACTGTCTCGATCGAATGGCTCATGTATGATGTGTATTCTTATTTCTTTCGTCGAGTTGAAATACTGTGTATTAAGAACGGCACCCACGTGTTTACCATGTATATACTTCCAAAAAAGAAACGAGCACTTAGAAGATGTTGGTGACAAGACATGCCACCACCGTCTACTTGTGACTTGGTGTCATAGATGAATGAGAATGCGCTGTCATGGCTGAATGACAATGCGCTGTCATGGCTGAATGACAATGCGCTGTCATGGCTGAATGGCAATGGCTGCTTATTTCATGATTTCTGAGATTCTGACTTGTGTAACTTGACTGAAAATATGTTAGTTGTCTTCCTCTGAACAAAGCTGGTTTTTAAAGAAGGAAATTCTGCCTATGCGTTTCGATCTTTGCCGCCACATGGTTATCTTCATCACCGGAGTATCAAAATGCCATGATTTAAAACATACGTGAAATCTGAAGTTGGTGATACCGTAACAATTACCATACACAAGACATATTCCACTACCCACTGTGCAACAAAATCGGTGTAGTCTCAGTTTTGTTTTCTTCGCTGGCTTTGTTTTTCTCGTTTATTTTAGATCTAAGCCAACATCACCAGTCATTTTAGGACATAACAAAACGGACATACCGACAGCCAGCTATTCCTGTACAACACATGCCGTGTTTAATATGATGATTGTCTCCTCCAAGGCTCATCGCAACCCCCTCTTTACGAGGTCACCCAGACGGTGCAGAACACCGCTACGGCAAAGTACGCTACTGATTTAACTACTGCGTACTGACGTAACGTCAGTGTAAGCACAAAATGGTGATGCTAAATTTAGTACCAGGACGTCGCAAGGGTATGATCTCTGGAAGCTACTTGTCTTGGATTAAGATCACCACTACAGCAAAACACGTTACTGATTTTAACTACTCTGCATTGACTGACGCCACTGACGTAACGTCACTGTAAGTATAAAACGTTCAGGCTAGATTTAGTACCAGAAACCCCGAGTAGGACGATCTCTGGGGCCCGCCTTACGAAGCGGATGTATGTCTTCAACATGTGTCGTCGTGACAGTTGCGTTTGGCATAACTTACACCCTCTTCGTAAGTCTGGTCCCGGGAAGCTACTTGTTTTGGGTTACGCTAATGTAAAATACTGCAACTGACGTAAAGTCACTGTGAATACAAAACGTTTACCCATGTTTATTACTTCTACAGAGAGGCAGTAGCTTCCAGTGGGAAGATATCCGGATGCTTAACTGATCTCAGATGAAGCTCATCGCTGCATCAAAATATGTTCATGACGTCGATTAAGCTACTCTATACTTACTGACGTAACTGACGTAATATCAAGTTCAGTACAAAAAACTGATACCAGATTTAGGCTGGCACACACTGGGAGCAGCCGGTACTTCCCAATACCAAGATTTCCGGAAGCTCTTCGTCGCGGATGATCATGGCCAGAGTAAAACAAGTCCATGATTCTGACTACGGTAGTCCCTCCATACTGACTGACATAACTGTATCATTATTCGTGCTGACTTGAATTTTTATTGAAGTTACTGGCATCGCTATTCAAGCTGGTAGACACTGCTGTTATAAAATACAAAGGTTTGCTTCGTGTTGCAGAGATTTTGTGAGCCCTACCTGAGCGTTCATCTGTTCATCTGTTTGTCATATGGTATTATTTTCCAACCCATTATTACCATCATTAATTTTCAAAGTACGGCACCAACGCCAATCAAATCAACTCAAAATGACATTGTGGGGGTATCCTGTCTATATATATATAGAAATTCAATGTATGATTGAGTGAAGGTTGAACAGTCCATACATTATGTACCAGCACCACGTAACCATGTCTTCGTCACAGGCGAGAACGAGTCATTACTTTTCCGCCTATACTTCTGCAATCGATACATTTCCCGCTTATCATGAAGCGGGAGAATCACGTGTGGCCAATCACAATCTTTATCATCTTTTAACCATCCAATCAGTCTCATTTATCACAAGACAATTATATGTACATTTTACCATGTGGCCAGTTGCTCAAACAAATCTGACTGAGTAACAACGGACATGCCTCCATATAGAAGTTAGCCAGAACCAGTTCATTTTCCCACCACCAATCCCCATCTACAAACATCGATGTTAAATACAGGTATTCTGGCATTAAGTGAAGTAAAAAATTAAACTTCCCTTTGTTTCTTTTCCAACTGTGAAAATAATTGGTCTACACTTGGGTATTCACGCAATTATCTCGCAACTGTGATATCACATATTCTTTTTAGTATGTCGTGCTCAGCAGACCACAATGATCCATCAGGTCATAATGCAACTATCAAGGTGATGTCTGTCTCATGTTTGTCGTTCCAAAGGAAATGGTGATCCAACCATAGAACACCCGCATGCATTCATATTGTGCTCTGCAGAGCACCATGATGCATTAGATCATACACTATCTGTTTGGTTTTATTACTTTCCATTCATTGCAATATATATGTGTGTATTAATGTATATGATAATGTCATTGCTTACGCATGTACTTGTTACTGTCAGTTCATTTGCCTTATTTGTTTCCCCGATATAACCATAATCGAGGGACCAGTATTGTGCTTAACACTTTTATGCCAAAAAAAATTATTCGCCTTTAATTTTGTCTTCTGTTGTGTGTGGTTAAATACAACATCTGTATACAGTGAGACGTGTGATGTTGTAAACATACTATGTATTAACCATTGTTGGATCCAGGAAGTTTTCTAGTGTTCAGCAGAGCAAGGCGAAGCGTATTAGAATAGCCAAATGTGTGTAGATGCTCAGACATGGATTCCCAGCCATAACAGCTATTTCTGAGTATATTATAACTTGTATATATCACTGATATGTAGCAGGAAGGTAGACCTACAATTCACGAATTGGAACAATTCAAATCTTTATGCTATTTAATTTTATAAATATGTATCCCTCACTCCCAGGACCTTCACACCCCCAACCGCACCTGTGTTATCCTCTATTTGTATAATAACAGATTTCCCAGAACCCGCGCTTCTACACCATAAGTGACAAAACGAGAAGACGCAATAAGCCACCTCACGATCTGGAGCAGGGTTGTCGGGTGCATGCGCGCCTGCCTGAATACGCATAACGTCAATTTCAAAAAGCGACTAAAAAAACTGGGTCGTCCTATCTCTTAAAGATAGGGTGATATTGGGCAATTTGTGGTAAAAGAGTGTAGTATGTAGATTTAAAAACAACCATCAGTTTTTGTTTTTTAGATTTTTTTTTTGGACTCCGAGGCAATATAATTTAGGGTAGGTCATAACACACGCTCAATCGCGAATAATAAATACCCCCATGTAAAAAGGGTCGTAACTGTGAAAATTATGACTGTGAAATATTGATCAGTCAGAATGCAGTATTGTGTAAAACCTGCTTAGCGGATATGACATGAATCGGGCCCTTTATTCATTACCATTCTGTGTTGTAAAAAGTCGTCGTCTTCTGACACCTATGTGGGCTCACGGCGATGAAGCATATGTTTCTTAAAGAACGCCTAAACAATTCTCTTTAATGTTAGAGCAAGGACAAAGCCGCTGATTTCTCACCGTTTTCAAGTTATTTACACCGTAGAATGTAATTTCCACAAAACAATTGCTTTTCCACACACATGTGTCAATGAAAAAATGACGAACTGGACTAAATAAAGCAAAGAAAACGGCGCCGATGTGCTCCCTCTTATGTTAAAAGATGAACCACGCTAGTTTAGGGAAGCCGATAGAGGCTACCTTGCTACATGGACCGTCTTAATCGAGGACGAGTTAATGAGGCAGCGAGGCAGCGTGGAAGCGAAGTGCGACAGCGAGGTAACGAGATAGTGAAGCAAGACAGCGAGGTAGCGAAACGAGGCACCCAGATAGCAATGCGAGGCAGCGAGATTATCCACCTCGCTATCTTTCTGCCTCACATGGCTACCTTGCTGACCCGCATCGTTTCCTCGCTGCCTCCCATCGCTATCTCGTTGCCTCACATCGCTATCTCGCTGCCTTGCATCGTTATCTCGCTTCCTACACCTCTGTGAAAAGGGTGTGGTAGCGAGGTAGCGAAGCAGCCAGGTAGCGAGTAACCATGAAACTTATATGTAAAAGTGAAGATATGTTTTGCGTTGATTAGTGTAATTGGAGTGGGGTGGGGGAGAATACAGATAAATCAAGCCAAAGTGATTAAGTGAATTGTACTAAAGGAGGGGAATTACATACATGAAACTTCAACCAGCATTTCCAGTTGGAGGAAAGACGTGTATCCAGAATTTGACATTCACGGCGTCTATATAGCAAGACCATACGCGAAGAAGACACGCATTACTAACTGGCCCAAAAAACGGCATCTACACAGCATCCATGGACCTACATGCTGTTTTCATCTGCTTACTTTGGGAAACTTCATTGTAGAGAATTTTGAACCAGTTTAGGTTATTTTCCATTAAGATTATTTTCGGGGATAAATTATCACCATTCAACGACCACATTATAACAAGAGAAGGCTTTGTCATATTATCATCGATATGTTTGATTGTAACCACCTGGTTTACTGACTGAATCAGTTTAACTTACTTATGTGGACTTGCCAGTGTTATCACCCACTGATGTTCACATAACTCTTGGAAAGCGAAAGAAAGATAACGTGTGATTCAACATTCCACGTTTCTTTCGATGAGGTTCCGTACCCGTTCAGGATTTTTCTAACATTCCTCAGGTGACTGAGATCCGTTGTATTGAAACTTATGTTTGTTGGGCGTGGTTTTATTTGTATTGATTTTCTGGAGGAGTCTTTTGGGACGATCGTTAAGTTCTAACTTATTAAAATTAAAGTCAATTTCAGATTCAGAATATTCTCTGATAACCAATATAGATTTGAAAATTGCCGATGTTTCTTTGAAGTCTGAAACACTGTTACAGTTCCGGTAGTAACCGGTGATTTTACCTCTGGTAACGGATTTGAAACAGGATGGGTGGTGTGCCGACGTCGTGTATACATAGGTACGTTTCAGTGGGTTTTGAGTAGCATTTCAGATCGAGGATTAACTCCAGCTTGAACCTGTCATTCTTAAAGGTAGTAGAATTCATTTCTGAATTCGATATTTCATGAGTGAATTTACGGTGGGGCTGTTCTTTGTTATCAGCTCGAGGAGATGTTCAGTCATAGATTTATTAGACTTTATTATATTAAGTCAATCATCTCTGAAGCGTTTATGGAAAATTATTTCATTGCGGTGTGGATATTTATAGAAGTGCTGATTGATGTGCCTGAATATGGCGATATCGCAAAGTTCAGGGGAGAGCACTGCACCCCAGGGCGCACACACTATCTGCTTGTATTGTTTGTCATCAAGTGTGAACTCATCAGAATTCCAAATGAGCTCGGCAATTTTCAGTAGCGACAGGTCAGAGGGACGAATCATATCGTATTCGATGTCCTGGGATAAGGCTAGATCTGCCTCAAGTGCACCAAGTATCTCAGAGAAACTGAAATGGTGTAGAGCGACGTAATATCACTGGAAATGAGAACAGGTAGTTTTTCAATTAGATTGATAAAGTGACTCGTATGCAATAGATAAGTGTCCTGTTTCCTGACGATAGGTAACAGAAAGTAGTCACAAAAAATGTCCAACTTTTTCAGTTGGTGCACCGCACTGGGAGACGATAGGCCGTCGCGGTATACGGAGATCATTGCGGAGCGCTGGGTTAATAGTGTTCGTTGATCACGTCTTTCATTTTGTGGATGAGAAGTAGGTGAGAAATATAGAGTTGGTTTGCGGGATGTAATAACGGATAGATGGTATCATTGATGGTTCTCCAAGAACCCGTTAGAGTGTGCTTAGCACAAGGGACCTACGACCTTTCTCACTCCTCACGGTTCGTGTAAGCCTTGTAAAGCTACACGTAAATCTCCAAAACTACTTGTCCGTATGTAATGAAACTTCATCTTGTAATTTACTGGTGGCTTGCCCCAAGGGTACATGTATTGGAATGTGATCCACATGAAAGAAGTTTGACCCTACTTTCTCAGATCAGAGTTCATGCATGTGACTTTTGAAGCCATTTATCTCAAACTACAAAGCTAACTTCAAAGAAATTCCATACAGTGATTCACTTACTGGTCTCTGAGAATGTATTAGGGTGTTGTCAGCACAAATGTTCTTTGACCTACTTTTTCAGGTCATAATTTCATATTAGGGCTACTTTTCTCCTGTGAAAGCAATGTCTTAAACTGTATGCCATAATGCATCCACTCTTTGTAGTTGGGTAATTGTGAAGAGTTGAAGAACTGAGGGCTTTTGGATAACTCAGCTTCATGTGTTAATATTACCATATTGGAAAGGTATCAGAATACAATTACGGCAAAAGTTGAAACCAAGTTAGAAACCCCAAATATTGTCCTATTTGGCTGTGTTGCTACAGTGTGACAAACGAGAGACTCGAACAGTGTAAAATTTGCAATCACAGTAAATTACCGTACCTAAAACTGACACTCAGCAGGAACTGGACTAAGTACTGATTGGGCCAGTGTCCCTGTACATGTAAGACCACACGACGTGGTATTATTTGCTGCATCCTTCATTAGCACTTCACAAAAATATCCTGCAGAATCAGGTCCAACATACAGAGTGTATAAGAATGTTTTAGTGGTGGCCTGTCTGGTCAAAAATAAAACAAAAAAAAAAACAAGCAAATACTGTACCTTGGTAACTTTATTAAAGAGAAGTTCAATATTTCTGTGGAAAATAATCCAGTTAAAGATATTCAGTTGTTTAAAGCCACAAATTGTTCAATTTTGTCAATTGTAAATTTGTATGTCATTGGTGCTGTTGCTAGGCTACCCTGCCTCATGGCTGCAAGAACAGAGGAAGTTACAGAACCCCATCGTTAACTGGTGGCAGTTTGCTCATCCAGAACCACCAGTGAGGAAATACCGTGCCTTTCCGGACAGATGTCAGCGCTCTGAAATAGTGTTTGGACAGGCCTCAGACAGACAGAGAATTACTTTATTCGTTAACAATGCAGCAGTTGGATGTCTTACATCTGTTGCAAGTGCTTTGCATGGGCCGATCCAGTGAAAAATGAAAGGAGGCGGTTCCGACTATAACAACACAATAGGAGAGGGTCCAGGAGCCGTCTAGGCCACGGAAGCTCTACGTTAAATGACCGGAAACGCGTTCTCGTCCGTCTTCTGGAAATAAATTTACTTTCTGTGTGGTAGTTGCAATAACGTACTTCTCGTGTATTGGAGTGGCGTGTGAGATACAATGTGTTTCATGTTCTAAAATGTCGATCTTCTGACTTCTGAGGTCTTTAATCTGTAAATGGGTGCTACCTAAAGTAAGCCACTTAGCCATCCAACAGCTGCTCTGACTTCCAAAAAATTTCACTGACCCGCTCGTTTTTTCCCCCCGTCTTCGCCTTTTTAACCAAAGATGACAACAGCAATATCTAAAACGGGTAAAAGGGGGAAAAAAAAAAAAGACCCTCATCAGTGGGTTTTTTTGGGTATCATTAAGCCTGTATGTACACTTCATTGTGCGCAAATTTTGCATGGCTATGGCTTACTTTTGAATATATTTACCGACACAAGTCCTCAGCCAGGAGATTGACATATTTGAACATGAAACACCTTTTAACTCTCAAGGCGCTTACGCACGACTCGAGGAAGCGAGAGGTACATCATTGCAACTATTTGTATAGTAATAACTTTTACCTATTGAGTGCCTCACTTGGTACATATTTGGGCGTTGGCAAAAGTCAGTCGTTGGTGACAAGTGTCTTGGACAAAATCTCCGAGTAAATATCAACAAACTATGCACAGAACGTAAAAATAAATGGACTGGCTACTAGGTTGTTCAAAAAATACTAAACTTAAATGAAGGTTGTTATTTGTGTGGGTGGAAAACACCGGATGCCTGATGAACCACGGGCCACGGCCTGTTGCTACCTATTGACAAACTGGCGGCGGTGAATTGGTCGCCAAGTTAAGGCTATTTAAACTGTCTAAGGAGGGTTCTTCGCACATTCACCTTGTTGTCCCCACGAGGATACACTCAACATTGGTAAACACGATCATGGTATTGGTTCAAAATAAATAAATAAAAACACTAAACCACACTGAATTACCCCGTCAAAGAACCCCCACCCCCCTTAATCCGCCAGTGCTTTGTATGCCATGATGGCTATGTACTTCGTGCTGGACATGCATTACTGCAGGCATGTGACTGGGGCGTTGGAACTCATGCAACACTTTCTTCTTGGACTTCCCATCAACAAACTCCCCTCCAAAGTTCGAGACTTGTGTCGAAAACTCCAGTGATGGATACTGACTTGGACTAAAGGCAGAATTTTTGATGGTCAGGGTGTTGTTGTTAAAATGTGTCTGGTAGGTACATGTACAACAAATCTCCTTACCTTCATTAGATATATTATAAAAGATGTGTATATTTTTTTCTACAGTATATTTTTCTATGGGAAAACAGCGTAAGCACTATATGAGGGCATGTCCTAACATGTTATTTGTTAGTAAAGAATAAAAACATGGGGTCATTTTTGAGTGAATTGCGTTTTTTGTAAATGTGGTAACCTTTAATTAGCCAGTAGCCTTAATCAACTCAAATTATTTTTTTGTTGCATGCTTTTGACATCTTTGAGGTTATAAGGGTGATGTTAATGGATTAGCTTACAAATCCCCATGAAAAAAATGAGCATAAGCATTCCGCAATTTAATGTTTGTAATTATGCATTTTTATGAAGGTAAGGAATGTGACTAACCATATTTTAGAGGTCAAAGCTGCAAATGTGATTGGTCCCTTCGACCATTGTTATCATGCTTACTTTGACCCTATCTTGGGGACCAAAGAAAATCTGACCAAAAGTTGTTTGGTCGCGTCGACCAATGCTATAATGGTTACTTTGATCCTATGCCGGTGACCAAAGAAAAGCTGACCAAAAGTAATTTGATCGCTACGCCCAGTAGTATTATGGTTACTTTGACCCTATTCCTCAGACCATTAAAATGCAACCATAATGTTTCCAGTAATTTTGACCAGCCTTACAATGGTTACTTTGACTCAATTCTGGCCACAAAAGAAAATCTGACCCTAAATTATCTGGTCGCTTTGACCCTTTCATGTTTGATAGCCCCATATTTGGGTGGGACGTTTGGTTGGTGGTTTGTTTGGTCAGTTTTTTGGGGGATCATATCAACCAGCTCTTCTAACACTGTACACAGCAGAATTCGTAAAGGCATTTTAAGATAAATTTAGTCTAAGCAGGCTTACCTTTTACATACAGGATAAAACAAATAGGTAAATGGAGTCTACTGTCATAAACAAGCTTGGATATTCACCGGTTCGAATCCGACTCAAGCCACTTTATCCTTGTTTTTGAGTGAACTACCTGTTGGGCAGCTCAAGCCGAGAAAATACTACCCCTGTTCAATAGGCGAGGGTCCTGGGGCTGCCTAAGCCCCAGAAGCTCTGGCCTTTTAGACAGCCACCAAAACCATGAAAGTAAGCTTGTATAAACTGACTTTTCGGGGTCCCAAGGTGACGAACATCTCGGAAGCTCTGGCCTTTATATAGTTGGAGGCTCGTTTTAATCGAATTTGCTGACTAAAATTATGACAGGACACCGAGAAAACTGCACATTTTTCCTTTAGGTGGCAGATCATATAACTGACATTCACTGAGAGGAAAGTTTGGGTGAACAGACTAAAAAGTCTTAGTTTTGAAAAATGAAATGACTCTGAAAAATGAGTCATATGACTCCTCTGATTATCTTAATATCTCATAAATGCTCCGTGATTCCTTTGATTTCTCTTGTATGTCACCTAAACAATCAAATGAGTCTTAAAACAGCGGGAATAACCATCCTATATCCTACCGGCACGCATATTTGTACTTTTCATGCACATGAGTTGAAATCATTTTATACTTGCCACAAAACATGGAAGGGTACTTTGCCACTCTTGCCACCCTGAAGCAATGGAACGATAGGCCTACTGTGAAGTAATGACACGAGGGTGCGAAGCGATGAACGCGTTGGTGCGAAGCGATGAAACGATGCTAACGTCATTGTTTAGCACAACCGTGTCTCGTGCCCTCGTCGGGCGACATAACCATAGTGTGATGCTACGACGATGGCCTTAACCGGCCTCCATATTACAGAGTCTAAAGGTGGGCCTACATCTACTTCATGCTTATTACATTTATATCCGCTATCGCTTTCAGTCACGTGGTAGGTCCCCTTAACCTCAAGGAAGCAGGTGATTCCTGCCTTAAATAGTCAATCATGACATCAATCAATGTAGCAGCCAGTCAGTTCATTGCACAGTTTGTCACCATTTCCCGATTTTCTGAACTGCATAATCAAAACATAATCCAACGATCAATAACGGAAATTGAATGTGTCGTAAAAATATGCTAAGGCGTCACTAACATGGAACTCTCCAACACATGGAGGCAGGAAAGGCATACAAAAAATGGACGCCGAGCTTTTATGTTTATTGAAAACTAATGGGTGTCAGTGAGCATGTATAACAGAAAGAGATAAGTAAGTAAGGATTTGCTGTTCGTATGGTCTTTGTGATATCTTTTCATTTTTTCTTCCTCGACCGCTAAGGTAGAAATACAACTGAGTACACGGTTACTGTGTCATATTACAATGTCTCTGTGGGCAGTGTTTGTCTGGTGAGTGGAACAAACTAGCGGTTTCTGTGTTCGTTTGATATGTTTCTGGTTCGGATTATTATACAAATATGCGGCGTGTGTGCAGTCTCAGTATTTCCATTCCTGTGGCTTTGCACCATTGGGGAATCAACGAGTAACTATGTCTGTGAGCTACACGTGGACATACATGTAATTCAACAACGTTGTATGTAACAATAATGTTCGTCTGTCGTCGTCGACAATGACCACAGCTTCACGAAGTTGATTGGAGTCAGTGAGTCCGAAGGTGACTTGTCAGTCCAATTTGGTCGCGGAAGTAGCGTCCACAGGTTGGACATCTGTAGTCGGTCACTGTAGTTGAAATGTTTGCAGCTCTGGCTTTTCGTGCAGCTCGTCCAGATTGAATATGTGACTCTTCTGAGTTGGTACATCCGGTTTTGATTGACTCTACGGTCGAGGGCAAGGTTTTCCCAATTCTTCCAGCCTATGTTGAAGGACTTTAGCGATGCCCTCAGACTGGCTTTAAACCATTTTCTTTGACCTCCAAATGTTCTCTTGCCTGACATTAATTCCCCGTAAAGGAGTTGCTTCGGAATTCTGGTGTCAGACATCCGATACACATGGCCAGCCCAGCGAACTTGACTCTTTTGAAGAAAGGTGCGGATGGGGTTGAGATTGGCTCTCTCTAGTACTCCTGTATCAGGGATCTCGTGCCATCACATACTGAGAATCTTTCTGAGGCTTTTAGTTTGAAAATGGTTCAGCTTCCTTGCATCTCTACTGTAAACAGTCCATGTTTCACTGCTGTAGAGGAGAGTGATGAGGACCACCGCTTTGTACACTTTGATCTAGTTGCAGCTGAGATACCTCTTCTGTCCCATACAGTAGCAACCAGCCTCCCAAAAACAGTGCTAGCCTTAGCTATGCGTTTGTTGACTTCATCTTCAATATGCAAACAGCGTGATAGGGAACTGCCAAGATATGTGAAGTTGTCGACTGCATGTAGTTTTGTGCCATTAACCTCAATATTTGGTTCAGTATATGGAACACCTGCAGGAGGCTGATACATGACTTTGGTCTTCTTGGTGCTTATTGTAAGACCGAAGTTGTTGCAAGCAGTTGAAAATTTGTCCATGCATTGTTGCATCTGTTCACCACTGGAAGCATGTAACGCACAATCGTCAAAATGCTTTGTTCATTTGAAGACAATCAGTGTCCAGAGCTGCCTGTGCACAGGTTTGCAGCTGTAGTTGCCAGTGTATCCTCACCTACTACTTCGTCGCGCTCCCATGGCCACAGGGCTTTAATGTTGAATTTTCAACTGTGAATATGAAGCTGTGGCATGTGCTAAAACTTTGTTTAAAGTGTAAAAAACTTGCACAGCATCATCCACACTCTCTCGTCCAGGATCACCTGGATCCAGTGGCAAGACATAGTCAAGACGGCTGGAGATGTACATACCAGTATACTGCCTCCATAATTTATAATTCTGATGTTCATTCGATCGGTAGACATTAAACGGATGACACATGCTTTCCTGAAAAACTTTCTGGCTGATACAACCTTCCTGCGTTGCTGTTATCAGCCTGGTACCATCTCTCATGTATAACACAGGACCTGTCAGCCAGAAATATATGTAAATATCCACATTTTGGCTCATTTTTGTGTCATTCCCAAGAAGACTTCATCCTCGAAGTGAAACACAAATTTCAAAATGTAAAAATACGAAACCCAAACTGTAACTCTGGAGAATGCTGGAATGGAAGGGACAAATGTCTGCGAAACAGTGGCAAAACAGTAGATGACACTGTACCTGGCCTGGAGATTCAGAAAATAAATATACGTCCCCCTTCCTGGATAAATCCAACGAAGTACATGCTTCCCAGGCCATCATGTGGGCAGTAGCATGCACACAAAAGTTTGGAGACCGGCTAAATGATAAGGTAAATGTTAGAACGTAAAGTCAGGAGGGAGATCATTTAGGTTGCTGAACTACATGTGGGCAGTGCCCTCTTCCACATACTCTTTTCCATGCTGCTGTACAGTCAGTTATTATTCCGAGTTGTATCACCATGGCTTCCATAGTTGGTTGAGAGCCCAAAGTGAACCATCATTAATTTGATTCTGGAGTACAGTAAAGCCAAATAACTGAGGAATCAATCCCTGCCAGTGCTTTTGTCTGTTATGACAGACGGCAACTGTTTCTAGTAGATCATTTGTTTTGAAAAAGTCTAATTTTTGATTAGATGCGAATCACACACCATATTGGTTATCCAAAAGACTGCCTTTACGCACACACTGTCTAATCAGTTACCTATCTATCAAACCCAGGTATAGAATTTAGAAAACTAATTAAGCAGGCTTAGATTAATCTTCTGAATAATGTTCTTTGAGTCAAATATTTCCAAAGCAATTATATTCTGCCAGTGGTTTGATCTTTAATGTGAATAGTGCAGTGTTAAAAGAGTGGCAAGCAACCTTATATTGCTGTAAAACGGTGACATCATTTTGCACTGGTATGTCAAAGTTGAAATGCCCAGACCTCAGAGGAAAACTGTGTCTACCCAGTTGTTATAGATCATACAGTGTACTTTGCGACAGTTGTAAATGTAATCTACATCTTATGAAGACCAGCTGTTTTGCTTCTCTTTGGTGTGTTTGTGGCCAGTTTGTACAACTAAAACACATGGATATCTTAATCTACGTGAACAGTAAAACTATATATCTTCCCTTGGTGGCTATGAGTCTTCAAGACTGTAGCCTAATCGATGCACAGTATATGTTCATTGGACGGTAAGTGCCCATTAATAGCAGTTGGTGCTTATGTGTTTGAGAGAACAGTAATTGTCTTTTGTACCGTTTTTCTCACCATTCAGATTGTTCATTGTGTAGTGAAATATATATCAGTGGAAAGGTGTTTCTTGGTAATGCCATGTTAGAATATGATTTTATATCCTGCATTGTAGAGAATTTATTGATTTTGATTTTTTTACATCTTTTTGAAATCTTTTTGGCCATATGCAATTTATTCATGTAATGTTAAGGTTTTCAAAAATTGTTTTGGCATTTGCTGAGATTGTCTTTCTTCATTGAAAAAAATATTTTCCTGTAGGAAACTTCTATATAATGGCCCAGTGGAATGGGGGAGGGGACCCTGGTAGTGACACACATGCTCCTCTAGGGGCCACAGAAGATGAGGAGAGGGTTATCCGAGAGTCAGAGGATGTCGTGAAGAATTTCATGGCAGAAGCATATCAACATGACAGCCTTAACTCTGTGTCAGAGTATGGCAGCACCACCCCACCTGCACCTTTGCTGACTAATTTCACTTCATCCCCATTAAGGTTAGTACCTCCTGAACAGATATCAGAGGCATAGCAGGGTACAATAAAGTCAGTTGATTTTTCAGTCAGCCTTAGTTCTGTGCTAAAGCTTGATAGTACTTTTAACTATCATCAGCCGTGTAGTGTAAATGTCTCAATATGCTTATATCTTAATATGTGACTGTGGGGGTTAGTGCGTCATTGTGGCACTATGACTGTGCCTCTCACCAGTGCGATGGCTGTGAGTTCCAAGTCCAGCTCATGCTTGCTTCCTCTCCGGTCGTAAGTGGAAAGGTCTGCCAGCAACCTGCGGATGGTGTGGGTTTCCCCAGAGCACTGCCTGGTTTCCTCGCACCATAATGCTGGCCACTGTTGCATAAGTGAAATATTCTTGAGTACGGTGTAAAACACCAATCAAATAAATAATATGTGTTCTATTGCATGTACAACAATGTCTGTCTTTGTAAATAAATGAAATTTCTGATATAACTTTAAAAATATGTGTAGAATAATCTGTGCATTTGTACTTTTAGCACAGAAGCAAGAGTTGGCAGACAACTGGCTGTTATAGGGGATGACATCAATGAACGATATGCACATGAATTCAATAATATGATCAGCATGCTACAACTGACACCAGATACAGCTTATGAAGCCTTTGCTGGAGTTGCAAGAAAGTAAGTTGTGGCTCTTGACTTCTGAAGACTCCTTGTTTTTCACAGATATGATATGTTTATCTGTGTATCACGGGTGAGAAAGCTTGGTCGGGAGATCCGGAATCAAATCCGGGTCGGGTCATACCACAAACTTTAATATTGGTACTTGTAGCTGCCTCGTCATAGGATATTTTGCTCAAGGCTAACTTTGTGTTGACTGGTCTGTCTCAAACCTTGTAAAGATGGGAAAAATTCCAAGGCATTTCACTAAACAAGAAGAAATTCAGCTGTGAACACAGCCATTATTCCACTGGATAATGACAACTTCAGTATACTTTGAAGCTAAATGTATGTAGTACCATCTGTCGTTGTCTTTCTAATTGCTGCCTCTCACGTTTCTTGCAGACTGTTTGCTGATCGCTCGATAAATTGGGGACGGATTGTTACTTTACTTTGCTTTGGCTATCGCATAGCAATGAATGTGTTACAGTCTAAGACACGAGAGTTTGCAAAGTTTATGAAGAAGATTATCAGCTATATTGTAAAGTTTATTGTATCTGAAAAAATAGCCAAATGGATAGCAGAGCATGGAGG
The DNA here is from genome assembly GCA_016165875.1 of Acanthopleura granulata. Taxonomy (NCBI): domain Eukaryota; kingdom Metazoa; phylum Mollusca; class Polyplacophora; order Chitonida; family Chitonidae; genus Acanthopleura; species Acanthopleura granulata. Next base: position 24,798,424 of record JABBOT010000003.1, read on the forward strand.
CTGGGTAAGTGTGGAAAATCATTTGAAAGTTCTATCCAGTAGTTCTGCATTTGTGTGACACAGTGGAAGTTTATGTTACTCCCACTGGCTCAACAGAAGCCATATAATTGGGTTTGTTAGGTTCCTATCAAGTTATGCTGTCATCTTCTGGGTTCTTTATGCTTTATTTTCTTGCCTGCTTGCTTTTTTTTTCACCGGCCAGAAAATTAAAACTTTGGCAAAACAGTCCAGTCACAGATTACCAGAACGGGAAATGGTATCAGACTCCACAGAACACTTATACGAAATGTGAAAAAACAAAGATGCTGTGATGATTGTCAGAAGCTTTGGAACGAAGTGAAAACTAGCCTTTAAATAGAGATGACCATACATCAGCTAGATAAATCAAAGCTGCCACCAATTTGCCAATGTCTTTGTAAGGTCATATGTGACTTTTAATCTCATGAGGTGGTTTCAATATTAAATCAGTGATAAATCTGCAGCAAATCAGTCCAAACTGCAGTTTACTGTTTTGAGCTCTAAAATGTCCTGTTGTTAACTCACTGGCAAATGGTAGAAATTAAAGCCTTTTAATCACCCGTGTGTGCAAGCCTTAATATAGTATTGGCTGCATTCCTCCAAGTGTAGTAGTTCTGTGCATTTTATGGACCTACATGGTGGTTCAACGTACTAATAACAGGGAGTGGGGGGTCAAGGCATTTCATATGAAATGTGTACAGGCAGAGGGGGGTAAAAACAATTCGGAATGTGAGCATCCATACATTATGGATGGCTTCATGGGTAAGTTAACATGGATCAAATAACATTTCAGAATGTTTAATGTTGTTTATACGACCATTCAATATGGTGTTCAATGATATAAAAAATACATTAATTATTTGTTTGGTGGGTGATTTTCAGTACTCAAGAATATTTGAGTTAGATATGTACATGCGCACAGAGATCACATGTAAAAAATAGGGGAGGCTGGAATGGTTATTACCAGTCACCTGTCTCAACAAACACTGAAGAATATTTTAAACATTCTTGAGTTTGAATGAATTTACTGTAAGCTCAAGTTTTTTGAAAGTAGGCCCTGTTGCTTGTGTTACACTGGTGTCACTCAGTTACATGTTTAATATCTTTGGCGTGAGGCTTCATCAAAACAGCAGTATACACATGACAGCATTGGGATCATCGTGCTATAGGAAATCACAGCTGAGATCTGACTGTAAAGTACCAGTATTGTTGAATGTGGTCTTAAATTTCAAAGGAGTAGTATGTCACTTTGCCATGAAGAAACTGCTAACATACTGATTGTACTGTATTCTGTTTTTAGGTGGCAGCTCTGGCCTCTGATGCCATACCATATGTGGGCTACCCAACCCTGGTTGTTATCATGGGATTGGGCATTCTGTCTGCTTTGGCAGTCATTGTTCGAGCGAGAAAAGGATGACAAAGCTTGTATTATATGAAACTATAGTATAAACAGACTTATGGCCTCACTTCATTGATGTGTAAAACAGAGTTCATGGAAAGCATCCAATCATTTAATCAACTTGCTAGATTCCAGCGGAGTGTACAACACAGCCATTTTGATTAGCCCATGCCAGACGAGTGTTTTCCCCAGTAGTGTTGCGCAGTGAGCGGCGTCTGAATTACCACTGGCAGCAGATTCCGCATCATATCTTTTGCTACATATCACCGTATTACAGGGGCACTGATTTGAACTCGGATAACCTCGGATTCCCATCATGTGATGCAGCCGCAGCCTGCCTCCAGTTGTATTTATTGTGTGTGATAGGGGACTTTGCAATGCAAATGATCCAGCTGAGCTATTGACAATGACATGCCACTTTTTTGGGATACAGACATGTTTGGATTAATAGGTTACTGATGCAGACACTTTATATTCATGAGCATATATAAAACCATTGCAGAATATATGCGATACAGTGAAATGATCAATAATACTTAATACACTTTTGTTACTTTTGTCTTTGTAGATACAGTATTTTTTTATGAATTCCAATAATCATACCAAAGTGTCCTTTGTTGGTCTCATTTTAGGACAATGTGCACTGGTGAATGAAGTATGGTACAATGTATGCAGGTCAAGCAATGGCTGGCCGTTATAATCCAGGCTCAATTGTATATCTGTGTATGATGATCGTGTATTCAGAGTTGAACACTTCTGACAGAATACTGTGAGATTTGCCCAGTTTGGGGGTATTTTATTGTGTAAATAAAGCCATGTTATGGCTATTAACTTCATAAACTTTTATGCTTTCCTTGATTTTTGTGTGCTGGATACCAAACAATGTTGTTTTGATTCCACAGATATTCTTCAAATGTTTATTTGATCGTTGTTTTTATTACTTTCTAAGTGTTAAAAAAAAGGTTAAGAAGAAACTGCATAATGAGAACTTGTGTTAATCTCAAGTCATCCCTTTGATTTTTTGGATCTGGAATCTAAGGGAACAGAGACCTATGAGGGCATTTCTGAGGTGGTCAAACTTGTCACCAATTTACTGAAGTCGCTCCAGTTTTAGTGTGTACTGCCGTGGTCTATTTCAGCAACCCTGAAGTCATGAAATATGGTTCAGATCCTTGTTTGACAAAAACATTGGTGTGATGTTTGCAGGCACTCTCTTGCAGGACATGAGTAGGACAAAAAGTTGATATAAAACTAAGAAGGTTAAAATAAAAAAGTATTTTTTCTTTCTTAGGTAAAATGAAGTAGAAAATGAATATTTAAATAAAAACCATTGGAGTAAATTAAAGGTATTACAATTTAATAAAAAATATATTAAAAAAGAATATTTATTATTTGAAAGGTATTACACAGCATACTATGGAATATTTCACTTACAGGCGAAAGCCAGCATTAATTAATTGTGGAAATAAACCGGTTCAGAGAAAACCCACAGCCATCCGGGGATTGCTTCTGACTGGAGAGCAAGTAGGCCTGAGCTGGACATGAACTCGCAGCATTCACTGTGAGGAGAGATTCCTGGGTTGTTGTGAAATTGGAATATTTTTCATGATTTAAAAATTGGATACCTTAAAAGTAAATGCAAGACAAAGTCTTAGATTTGGTCATTTAAAACTCCTGAAATTTCATATTATTATCTTCACGTCTTATTATTATTATTTTTGGGCGGGGGGTGCGTGAAATACACACATGCTGCATCTATTATTATACTTGTTCATATAGCTAGATGGTCCCCAAATGATCCTCTTCAGTCTCAACAGGCTGAATATTTCTGACAGCTGCCAAGCAACAATCTCTCCCTTTTTTAAGCAACACACTTTTGTAACGGTTTATTATTCCAAGTGGCGGTTTTGTGAAAGTAAATTCACATAATTTGTCAATGTTTAATTCTTTTAAGTTGTCAGGTACCTACATATAGTCACTAACTTTTCTTGGTGAAACCAAGTTTTGATCTGTTTTGCCCAGTTTGGAAAAAAATATGTCTTTTATTCTTCTGGTATAGATTGGACCCAGCTATTTTGTCAGCTCAAAGAAGCATGTCTTGCTTTCACAATTTAATGCTTCTAGAATGATTGTTTCCAGATGCAATAGTTTATGAAAATTCAGTGTTGAAGTCAGCTCATACATTTCCATATGTACAATTCACTTAAGCATTCAAATCCAAGTTATGACCACATGGAAGAGAGTTTAAACAAAAACTTCCGTTTTAAGACCATCGTGTACTTTATCATCCTGCAATTGCACTGCGCAATAACCTGACCCCTTTTAAACTGATAAGGTTCTAGTTTATATTGAAGAAAGATTGTTCCAAAACCAAAATGCCTCTAAATGGCCGAACGGCAGTGAATTCTATTTGCTTACAGTCAAATACCATTTTTATATCCTTGTGTGTGTCTCTTGTGGTGACTTGAAGAATTGATCATTCGTGTCATTACAGTGAGACATACCAAGTTGATATGTCAAGAAGATTTCAAAACTGGAAATCTTGGCGCTTGCAAAAGGGATACTGCAGCACAAATACAGGGCAGCCTTCTCAGTGTCAATCCTGACTTGTCGTTGCAGGGTCAGTGATTCTCATTGGACTGTTATTTTTGTCCAAGAGACCAGACATGACACACCACCTAGTGACAGTACAGGTAAGTTGATGCCAGACTGACCAGGGCTTAAAAATGACCAGACTCAGGATTGAAACTGGGTGTGCTGTTTGAGGTGAGAACACTCAGACCTTCTGGCCGTCACAGCACTGTCACCACAAAGGACTTCAGGTAGTCGTTGCATGAAAACATACAACAGTTGATATTTCAGAAACGGGCACAAATCTGAATGCTTGTTTCATTGACAAACAAGTAAAACAATTCACAATCAGCTTATCTTCAGTATTTATTCTACCAACAGGTAAAAAAGACCACAAACAGTCATTATCACAGCCTTACAATTATAACAGACAAGATAAAAACGCACTGACATACCCATTCTTTAAAAGAAATACCAAATCTTGCTTGAAACAAACAAGAGCACAGGGCAAAAATCTAGAAGTATATAACTGCCAAATATATGGAAAGCATTATAGGTTAATCTGATATATGTAGTAACAAGGTTTTAACTTGTTGTTTAGTACTGCTTCCCTGGGCAACCTATCATTTCAAAGTAACAAATATGTACATAAATATTACACATTACAAGGTACAAGAAGGAATGAACACTATCTAGTAAACATTAGTATTACATTACTAACTCTCAACGGCATGACTATTAGTGCCTTTTTGTTCTATTTTAAATCTGAGATCTGTTTTTCAGGCTATAGTTCAACTAAAGGAGATTATGCCTATATCGGTATAACTGTACTTGTGAAACAGCAATCAAACCACAACATCTCTTGGAACATGCTTAGAAACAGTTCAATAAGATTCATTTACACAAATGAGAACTAAGACTTTACCTTTGTTACAGCACAATAAAATATTCAATAATAATCTTTATGTAATGTTTTATGTATTACATTTTCATTTTTAAAAATCTTATAGTTAAGGCTATATAAAGCCCTGTTTAACATGCGTAGTCACTAAAACACAAAAGTTAACCCTTCCACTATTAAAACTACAATCATTTTAACATATATAAATGCAAAATTTTGAATCAAAAAAGCCTCAAACACATGTGTAAAGTTATACAAAGGATTTTTATCATATACGCACTAATTACCCAGATTTGAAACCAGATGCTACATGTTCCTTTGGATTGGAATTAGAAATATGCCCATTTCAGAGAATGAATAACATGCGGATTAACTTCATATAACATAGCAAAAACTAAAGCCCATAATACGTGCAAGTGACATCAAAAGCATAAACTGTCTCACACAATCGTTACTTTGCAGAATATTTCATATTTTAGCAACAAAGCTTATTTTACGTATATATTTTCATCTGTTAATAAACTCAGAATGTGATTTCAAGCTTAATAATTGGTGTTGAACTTTAATCCTCATTTATACTGTACACAATGTGGTTGTGTATATCATATACATGATATTAGTGTATTGATCCAAAAGTCAGAGGGCACAATATCATACCATTTTTCTATAACAATTCAGAAAATATATTTTCTAAAATAATCTTTCCCACTGGGTGTCGTCAACATTTTCCAGAAAATAACAATTTTCTCCATGTAAAATATAAACCTGTAGTATCCTCATCTACTAACATCTTCATTAATTAACCAAAAAAAAAAAAACTTCAGAATACCTAATGATCTTACTGTATAAATTTAACAAACTGTCCACAGTTCGTGTCCATGAAACTATCCAATCAGGTTTAGCTTCTCATCTTGTGTAATACATTTTTAAGCACAAGTAACTATGGTAGGACCTGTGAGTTGAACAGTGCAGTTGACTGATTTGATACCGCAATCTGTAGATCCTTATTTTTTTGACTGATTTCTTCTAGATTGCGAAAATGCTGTATACGGTTGAGTTTTGCGGCTCGACTCCTCTGCTCCTTTACAGATGCCACTCTGTCAGCCTCCTCCAACTTGTTGTGAACTTCATCCCATCTGGCCTGTGACCTCTGAACTTTAGCCTCCTGCCAAGATAACAAACATACATAGTACTTGAAACAGGCTATTGTTGAACTCCTTAATCACCAAATATTTAATTCGTCAAAAAGATTCACCAAGATTCTTCAGCCCTAAGGATTCTTTAGAACACAAGTTTACCAATCAACGCTGACTTTAACGTAGGAAGAACCAATTAGAAGGCATTGAACAATAGTACCCAATATAAGCGTGCTGATGAGAGTGGCTTGTTGGCTAGTCATGCTGGTGAGCACAGAACTTGAGCCGGTGTGAGCATTGAATCATAGCGAAATAGTTAAAGAATCTCCTACAGTAACTGCTGCTCTGCAGGATGAGTCTGCTCTGTGGTTCTGGAGACATACTGTGCAGTTGTATTGTCATGATTGTTGTGGGGTTTTGTTTGCTTGGTGTCTTATTTGGTGCCTTGGTAGGGTAATGACCCTGGGGGCCGATTCCACGAAACTCGACTTGAGCAAAATGACTAAAGTTAGTAGACTGGCTTAGCTGAGCCAGTTTTATCAAACTGTTCACATCAATTTCACAAAGCAAAATGGTCGGCTTAGTTTTGTGGAATCGACTTCAGTCAGGTTTGGTGTGGCTTAGCCAGTTTCGGTGTCTTAGGTCAGTTTTAATTCACTAAGCAATGTTTTGTGGAATCGGCTGCTGGAGTCTCTCTGTGGATGGTCATGGGTTTCTCCGGTGCTCTGCCCAGTTTCCATCCATCATAATGCTGGCTGCCATCGCATAAGTGAAATATTTTTGAGCAGCAAATCAACTTCTAAATGCCATTCAATTTACAAGTTGTAGTGTTGTCGTAATGGTTTTGTGTGGTGAAATCGATCTGTACTCGCTTGTCCATGTTTTCTAGCGATGGTTGTACCTTGGGCATCTTACTAAATGCACATGTTACTGTTGTTTTATGTCATTGGAGAAGCTGACCTGCCGTTTCTGCACTTGTTCTTGCACCTCCTGGGTTCTCTTTGCCCAGGCCTGTTCTCTCTGCTCACGCTTCGCCACCTTGGCTGCCAAGCGGCGTTGCTCACGCTCATTAGCGCAGTGGCTGTTCTCGGTCAGCTTCACTTGTAGCTCCTGGTTTATTCTCTGTTTGGCCTCAAATGTCCTCTGAATGGCCTCATACTGCTGGAGTTGACGCCCTTTTTCGAACTGAATCTGACCCAGGATTTTCTGACGATGCTGGTCCGTCATCAGTTCCTTCGTCCTCTCTTCCTCACGCACCCGACATGTAAACTCCGTCTCTCTGGCAATCACTCGGGCTCTCCTGGAAGGAAAGAGCATTAGTTCTTACCGTATGCACAATATTTTATTCCACTCATTTATTCATTAACTGTGTAAAGTAATGAAAAAGTAGCACATTTTTTAGCCATGTGAGGTGGCACCATAGGAAGGCACTAATTCTTCTGCCTTTTCAGATGCTTGCAATGCAAGATGTTTATGCAAGCTTGTTCTGAGGGAATTATTCTGTGTAGACCGATAAAATGATTCTTTTGGCAAATCCATGAAACTGGCTAACCCTACCAATGCATTTTTTTTCTCCAAAGTGATATCAACAAAATGTATATATCGTTCTGAATATTGCTCCTTCATATACAAAATGGTTGAGGAATTACATGCAAAGTAGTCATTATTTTGAGTCACTATTATAGCAAAAACTGATGGTAGCACAATATTAATAAGGTTACAAAGTATTTGTTTCTACTGAAATGCTGTGCCGTGTTTAATGTGACGTCATGGTAATGAGTGCTGCTGCTGGGTATCTGCAGCGTCCCCATTACACAAATTAGGTTCACAAATTGTCATATGACACATTAAACTGAGCTATATGATTTATTCATTTACTTTTATGATTTTTATTTTATGCCGAAGTGAGCAATATGCTATGAGTACACATGCCAGTGTCATGTTAGCAAGAGGACATAACATGTATCTCACCGGAAGCAATCCTACTTAGTTAGTATGCCTACTTTCAACCTTGATCTGGTACCTGTACTCTATACGGAGGTCCTCAGGGGCCGGAGTCAGTCTCTCACGCACTCCTAGAGCCACACCCACCTCCGAGTTGGGAAAAGTCACAGGGCGTGGTTGGGAAGGTGGTTGGGGCTGTGCCGAGGGCTTCATCAGCTGTCCCACAGAGTTGTCGTAGTTGTGCTTGGCAAACACATCCACGTACCTGAAGTTTGGGCTTTTCCATTCCAGTGTATTCACTGCAACCACAAATTCACAGCAATCATGTCATGACATGATTAACAAGGCTTATGTCTAAATCATACTAAGAGTAAATTGTAACATGACTAACAATACAACGTCAACCCAAAACAAACTCATTTCTGTTACACATGTACTACATTTGATCATGACAAAGACGATAAGGCTTCAGCTTTGCCACTTTAAATTATGAATGTGAATGAGCATATTCTAATTCCTCCTGGCCTTAGACGGAATTAATGATGTGCTTAACCCCACTTCTGCACTAATACAGCCATATCATGGCAAGCAACATCTTTTCACACTTTATTTCAAATTCAATTGCAATCAATAACAACAAATTAAAGCTGCAAATCTGATTTACTAAATGTGGGAATTTAATACGAATAAATGTCGGAAAGTTCCACTCTAACGTAAGTGCATCATAAATAAAATACGTTGCAGACTGGTATTTGTATTTAGAATGAACAATTTACATACCTGGCTGACTTCGTACATCTGGCTGGATCCTGACATCTGTATGACTCTTGTCATCTGACGGCATCCTGGTGACTGGCTGGTATGTGACAGTTGGCTGGTAATATACAGCTGGTTGATATCTTACATTAGGCTGGGGGCTTCTGATACCCCGGTCCTTTGGCTCCAGAGGTGCTTGCATCACCGTCTGCCTAAAAGGCTTGGGTGGTTTACTGAGCCCCGTGGTCTTCACGCCGATCTCAGGGGCTGGGTCTCTCCCCCAGTATTTCCAGCCGGGTTTCTGGCGAAGTTTACGTGCCCTGGCCGACTGGTTCCTCTTGTAGAATATCCTGTACTCGGGTGGTAAGATACCCAGATTTTCTTCACTCTCCCACAGTTCAGGGCTACTCCCGTGACCACTGTCATAACCTCTGTCCGCGCTCTCCTCCAGCTCATCACGGAAACTCACAGACTTCCTCAAGCTGTTCTCTCCGCGCCGATTGCGTCGCAGCAGGCGGTCATAGTCTGATGTCCTCTCCCTTGGAGATCGCCACTCCCTTTCCCTCTCTAATCTCTCCTCTCGTCTCTCCTCCCGCTGTCTGGCTCGCTGACGCTCCAGTTTCTCATCCAACTCATCCTTCTCCTCTTCCAGTCTAAGCAATTCCAGCTCCTTCTCTCTCTTCCTTATTTCATCCATGAGCATTTTACGTTTCTTTATGCCGTCCATATCAGCTTTGTTGTCTCGCTGCTCTCTTTCTCTCACAGCTTCTTCACTGAGTCGCCTGATTTCCTCCTCCCGTGCCGTTATCTCCTCCATCAGTCTTCCAATCTCTCGCTCCCTCTTCACACTTCCATCTTGTCTCTCCTTCCTCTCACCTTCACTTTCCGATTGAACCCCACTGCTCCTGCTAACTGTATTGTCTGACTTCCCCAGCTCCTCCTCTAACTGGGAACTCACCTTCTCCTGCAGTTCCTTCTGGGTTAGATTTGTCCCTGGAATCAGTGCATCAATATCCTCACTCTTCACAGCACTGGGCACCTCATCCTTCCTGTCTTTATAGAAGATGGGATACAGGGGAATGTAATCTGGGTATGTGTACAAACCAGCATTCATTATGACTGGGTCGTAGTGGAACTTGAGGGCTGGGGCTGGTTTGAATGTAGCTGGTTTTGCCGTGGGCCCTGAGGTTGGATAGCCTGGTAGACTCTCCTGAGGATAGTTGGTCTGGGCCTCCAGAAATTTTCTGGCTTCAGCTGGCATCTTCAGCTCCAAATCCAACCTTTCAAACACTGACATTGGTATCCACACACCAGTATCAAGGGGAACAGTCTCTGTTTTACCATTGCTAAATATCACCGTAATTGTATGGTCTTCGTCTGGACCTGAACAGGCAAAAATGCACAAATGTTATGTTTATACACTTTTCACATGAATTGTACTGAGCAACTGAAGAGAGCAATGGAGATTCATTTACACGTATTTTGTGCCACAAGTGGTTATCTGAAATATTGGCAAGATCTTTCTGACAGCATTTTCAACTAATAACAACATACTGGTCATAAAACTAACACGAACACTACACATAACACCCCACTCAGTCAGAGTGTACCGACATCACTAGGGAACACCATACCAGAGATACTGGACATGACAGCCCATCCAGCTCAAGTGTACTCACACGTGAACAAGAGCTGAAGTACATGCACCATGGTACATCATGCCACAGACACTAGGCATGACACCCCACCCTATCAGAGTCCAATGAGAACTGCAAAGAGCTGAAGTACATGCACCAAGGCACATCATGCCACAGACACTAGGCATGACACCCCACCCTATCAGAGTGCAATGAGAACTGCCAAGAGCTGAAGTACATGCACCAAGGCACATCATGCCACAGTCACTAGGCATGACACCCCACCCTATCAGAGTACAATGAGAACTGCAAAGAGCTGAAGTACATGCACCAAGGCACATCATGCCACAGACACTAGGCATGACACCCCACCCTATCAGAGTACAATGAGAACTGCTAAGAGCTGAAGTACATGCACCATGGTACATCATGCCACAGACACTAGGCATGACATCCCACCCTATCAGAGTACAATGAGAACTGCCAAGAGCTGAAGTACATGCACCAAGGCACATCATGCCACAGACACTAGGCATGACACGCCACCCTATCAGAGTACAATGAGAACTGCCAAAAGCTGAAGTACATGCACCAAGGCACATCATGCCACAGACACTAGGCATGACACCCCACCCTATCAGAGTGCAATGAGAACTGCCAAGAGCTGAAGTACATGCACCAAGGTACATCATGCCACAGACACTAGGCATGGCATCCCACCCTATCAGAGTACAATGAGAACTGCCAAGAGCTGCAGTACATGTATGAATACACTGAGGAACTCCAAAATGCTTAAGTAAATGCACCAAGGAACACCAGACATGACACTCATCCAGTCAGAATGCACTGAGAGCTTAAGTACAAGTATCACAGTAGAAGGCATTACACCCAACCTGAACTGAAATGTAATAACTATGTGAACTGAAGTGGGCCATATGTTGTTCTGTATAATGAAGGTAAACTATTCTATGCAGAATTAGAACATTTTACCTGGTGCATCTCTTTTCTCTTGACCTGTAATCACTGTTCCTGAGCAGAACCTTTCCCCATCAGGCTCCCAGGGAGCTAGCACTTTGTCCCCAGGGATTATGGCATGGCGTTTAGCATCCTCCAAAGATATGATGTCATGGACCCAGGTCTCCTGATACACTGTGTCCTTGAATTTACCATGCTTGGTGGGGCCAAATCCAATCAGAAACTTATTTTCCAGGATCTACAAGAGAAATATGGAGTTCAAGTCATAAACCAAGAAACCCGTGAAATGTATTATTTTGTTTATAAAAAATATTATCTTGACAACAAAACTCAGTAAAATAGTTAAAAGGTTGGCACTCATTGGGGATGTAATGTAAGCCATTTTGAAGGTTATGGTAATAAAACAAAAGACACTTGCAATGGAAAGACTGGGTGAGTGTATTTAAACACATTACCTGACTCTGGACTGATGCAAGATAGAAATAACCATCTGCATCACTTCTTGCCAATACTCTCTTTCCAATAAGAAGAGTTCCAGCGGAAGGGGAAAACCCCATGTTGTCAAACTTATCCAACATCTCTTCTTGTGCCTTGAGCCATCCCTTTGCAGGACGGTACCGACTCCAGGGCTGTGGGTAGTAGTGATAAGGGAACCCTGGATACACAAAATAGTGTGGATGGTAGTAAGGGTGCACACAGTGGTTATTGGCCAGCCACACCTTGCGGGCCAGATTTAAGGTGTCTTCTGGGTCGACTTGCAGGGTGGTAGAGACACTGCACGACTTGCTGTTAGGATGCATTGTTCCATTCACAGTCCTGATCACCCTCCTGTGTGAGTGGTCAATAGCCATGATAGGGGTGACTTTATCAACACAGCCATGGTTTGTCAGGGTGACCACATGAAATGAGCCATAGGTCTCTGAGGCCAGATCTTCCAGGAATTCTGATGCAGCAGCATTAACTTCCTGTGTGACGAGGTAGATGCAATGAATGGGCCGCCCCTGGCCTGCGTAGCCCACATGGTCCAGAACATCCTCTGGGTACTGGTCAGGCAGTCCATCTGTCACCAAGTACACCGCATCACAGTTAGGGTCGGACAACGCAGTCAAAAGTGCATCCTGGGTATTTGTCCCTGTTTTGGGTGAAAGATCCTTGACCCAGGCTTTTGCCACGTTGACTGTCTCTGGCATACACTGGACCATCTTGTCAGCCCACTGTGTCACCTCTGAGTTGAACTCTATTAAGTTGAACAACGTTCCTGGGAGAAATGTGGCCCTCTTGGACAGTGTTTCTATTAGATGTTCCTTCACAGCATCTAATCCAACATACATACTACCTGAGGTGTCAATGCAGAAGGTAACATTTTTCTCAGGAACCAACCCAAACATTGTGGGAAGGTTATGGGCAACAGGCACTTCAGTCATGGCTTATGATATGTTGCATCCCCACTTTTATTCCTGGAATCACAAATACAGTCTTACACTAAACAAGATAAAGAAATATGCATGAAAGGGTCCCAAAAGACAACTGACTTAGGTAAGCAGACTAAAACTATTTCAACAATTTAAACAGATATAACATGACTAAAACTTAACATAAATGTGAAAAAGTACACAAATGCTCTTTTGTGTAAAATGTTACAGATGACAGCCCACAGTTTACAAAAATTTAGACTGGTTGATACATGTATACTTACAAAAGTCAGAATGTCTGGTTGACTTTGGTGCAAACATACAAGCTGTAAGGGTCTGAGCCAAATGCATCTACATAAATTTAATTACCACTGAAGTATTTAGCCCAGCAACATGATACCCTCACCTCTTAATGCTAAAATGGTGTACATTACACTCTGGCCGTTCGACACCAGGTAATTAACTCTTGTACTGTATTTGAAAGAGGCTAATGAATCTCTGTTTAACCCAGCAGTTTCAACAACTATACTGCATAAGTGTTACATTTGATTATGATTCATAGCTAATGATGAATTTATTTCCTTTTGGTATATGTTTAACTATGAAGAATATCTCACTCAATATGACAGCAGTCAGTGCCCATTGTAAACCTACTTTTCAACCACCAGATGAAGAGAATTAGTCATATGATTACTTGAACTACACTGTGTTTAACAAACTTCATGATAATGTTCATCAAAAGGTTTTTTAAAGACATAGACACACTCCATGTCATAGCAAATACTTATGTTTTCAAATAGTGCCATCTTACCATGAAGCTATTACACTGTTATCACAGATCCGTGATCCTATATATAAACATTTATACCCGTAGGCCTTTGGGAAACACCAACCCACCAGGAAATTATACACGTACAGTACAATATATACCAAATTAATTAAGTCTTCTTGCATCATGCTGCATATTATGTGCTGATAATCAAGTGCAATACCGTACATCTACACCTGATAGCAACTTACGTCACACCTACTGTATTAATTAATATTTTAGCACCTTAATTACAATGGTCCAACTAAACCTGCTTAGCATTTCAACACATATGGTTCGCCGACAGGCGTACGATTACCAGCATAAAGTACCACCACAGCATCACATTACCCGTACATACCTGCTGTGGCCTGCCACGTACAATTACATGCAGCCTACATAACATAGGTCTAACAGGTAACTTTAACAAAAGCCATCCTTCGAAATCTCAATTCTTATCATCAGCTGATCAATAATGATATAACCGGATAATGTTACAATAATGTTACCTTCAAATACCCCACCAGATAACAGGTGAGGTGCATCTTCTCGTGACAAGAAGCGATAAATACCAGATTAAATTCCTAATGGCCAATACGCCGCTGATTATTTGTTTACTCGTCGTGTTACCAACGAGCACCTGTCACTAAGGTCGCCATCTTTAAACACATACCACAATCTACTCTCACAAATGCAAGCATTTGAAATTTGTCATTCTGAGAGGAGATTACCACTATGTAAACTTACCTCCCTTTACACGGTAACTCGGTTGGAGAGGAAGGTAGCATTGGTCGCGTCCTCCATGGGACACACGAAAGGATAAAAATGTTTGCCGTCAGCAAATTGCGAGCCGTGTCTACGGTGTTGCAGCGAAATATTGGTTCTGTCAGGAATGGCGGAGCGTAAGTATTGTTACTGTCTCCGTCTGTGGCCCTAATGTTAAAGCGTAATACAGACCTGATATCGCACCCGGTGCTGCTGAATAGCCACAACTATATCAACAAAAATGGAAAATGTCAGCATTTCCATTCCTGTCAAGTATGTATGCCGTTCTCTGTGACAGTCAGACTTGTTGTAGAAAACGTGAGCTGTCAAGTTTTACAGTTAGGAGGAGTTGATATTCCACGGTGTACACATTATTGCTTGTCAAATTATTCCTACTGGTGAATTTTTAGGGTTTCTAAATTCAAGTCCAACTCATGCCCTTTCTTGTCCAGACATTTCGTACCCAACATCAGTACGAATACGTTGTTACATGGCAGTGAGTGGATATCACACGACTGACACCTCAGTTTCCGCTGTCACTTGTTCTCTGTATTCTTTTTCGTTCTGTGATTGCGTGATTTTTTACCTATATGAGATTAAATGTCCTATTTTTAGTCGGAGAACACAACCAAAATTGTGTTATTAGTGAATGGAGATATGATATAAACCTGATGAAAATTAAAATGTGACAGGCTGCATATGTGGAGTGGTGTGTTTACCATGTAACACACAGTTCATTTCACTTTAGATGTAACCATAAATTTGGGCTAAACATTGTCAGCTACGCTATTTTTACAGCTACCGGCCTCCTGCCAAAGTTAGTCAAGCAACGAAACAACAACTGAGGGTGATCTCAGCTGTCAAAAGAGTTCCACTTTTTCAGTGGGCATTACCTAACCCAACATAAAGCTTTAAAGGTTACACAAGGTGCTTTGCCTGTAACAAGACGTGCGGACCTCTTCATTCTGACCTACACCAAAATCTTCATCTTTGAAGAAAGTAACTTTCACAGAAAGTAGCTAAGGGTATTGGCAACATATATTGTCAGTATCGTCCATAATGTAAGCCACCATACAATCAAAACATTTGACCATACTTAATTTGGTGAAAAAAATAAAACTTTCAGTTTTATTTGCAAGGCACTTTTGACTAGAACAAGCTAGACAGTATACTTGTATGGCCACAGTTTTAGGTAGAGGTTCTTTGATGAACTGATGTGAAATCCTGTAGCGTACCACATGATATAAACAGCAACATGTCATCAGGTTTGTTTGTGTTGAAAAACTTTCTTTTTTTTTTTTAAAAAAAGAAAAAAGCTCTTGAAGTGATTTCTTGCAGAACATCCTCTCCTTGGTTGCACGGTTTTCTATGGTAGGGTTATATTTCGAAAGACAGTTACTGTGAGTTCCAAATGATTTTTAGCTCTACTGGTCAAAGACCAGAAGAAGTTATGTATTAGCAAGTTGTCTGGCGTCTGTCTATCTGTCTGATAGCTGTCTGGCGTTTGTTAACTTTTGCTTCAAAATGCTACTCCTACAGACTTTTTCCGATTTCAAGAGAAACTTGGGTCAAGTGTAGACAACATCAGGGTACACAATTCTTAGTATCGATTTTCTATTTCGATGGTCAGTTGTCTGTCTGTCTGTTTATCCAGAATGTGTTAACATTTTCAAAGCGCTAGTTCTCCTACAGTTATTATCAGATTTCAATGGTACTTAGGTCAAGTGCAGATTACGTCAGGGTACATAATTCATAGTATTGATTTTCCATTTTGATTTCCGTCTGTTCTTGTTAACATTTTCTTTTAAATGCTAAGTGACTCTTACAGTTTTTGTACGATTGCAAGGAAACTTTAAAGTTTAGACTACAGCAAGATAAATAATTTGTAGCATTGATTTTCCGTTTCAATGATTGGTTGTCCATCTTGTGTTCATTTATATTCAGCATGTTGACATTTGCTTCAAATCTCTACCCTTCCTACAGCTTTGTCTAGTTTTAACGAAACTGAAATGTAGACTACATTATTATTGTTATTCTTAGTCTGTCCGTACAATATCTCAATAACGACCTCAATTACAATATCTCCCAGATTGCTGAAGGTAGAGAAACCAAACTTTGAAGTTTTGATAATGAACATATGAAACACCTTTTGACATTTTGTGATTTTTCGCCAGTGACATGATTTAGCAGCCATTTTGAATTTCATTGTTAAGCTTAAAAAAGTCCTCTTCTCCAAAATGGGTAAGCTGTCGGAATGAAGTTTCAGTTACTGTTTCGAGGTGGATGGCCCTACTCACCTGCCCTAAATCTGTGAGATTGTCATACTAATTAGACCCCAATTGATCTTTAAAGTTAGGTAAAAATTGCCTCACTTCTAAATACTGCTTGAAATGATGCAACAAACACACTATCTGGTTCTCCATGATGTCAGGATTACAAATGTGCAAGAATGACTTTCATGCATTGTATAGTTTTCAAGTTTTTACTAAGAAACCAACAAAAGGTTTTCAAAATTCTCACATTTAATTAACAAGGGAGCTTTCTGCAAGACATCACCAAAGCCTTTACTATGGTTTGGCTGGCAAGACACTATCTGGGTTGTCTGGCTCTGGGATCAGTAGATCAAAGGCACAGTCTCTCCCAACATGTGGCTGAGTCCTGGTATCTGACAGGACTGTTTATTTTCTTTTCACTGGCTTTCAGCTTAGCCCCAGTGAACCTTGTACCTGCAGTGGCAGTCTCAGGTTCAAATTCAGTTAAATTCTGCTAGTCTTCTCTCTCTCTTTTCTTCAAGTACTATGGAATTGTTAGACACCACAGAGCTGTCCTAGCACTCTGAGTTTCAAATCCAGTGTGTTTGTTATCACTTTTACATGGAACTTTTCCCCCACAATTTGTCTTGTTCAGCCTGACCTACTTTGGATGCCATATTGCCATGAATAGAATGTGTTGATATGTCATTTTCTTGCAAAGCATATGTGCGATTGAGCTGAAATATATAATACAGATAGAAGACCTTGGGGAAAGTTAACTGTAGAGAAATCCTTTTCATGTCTTGAAAATGGTGGAAATGCACTGATTACCGAAATTGTCACATGACCAAAAATTTTTTAATTTAAATTTTTTTAGGTATTCTTGATCTTATTTCTTTCCTGTGATGTACACTTTTGACGCAAAATTAAAAAAAGTGCAGCTCTCCACTTATTTGGAGGTGATGTGAGACAAAACCATGACAGTTGTTATGCTGAAAATTAAAGAGTGCGAAAAACAGAAATTCACCCATATTTAGAGCTGAAAATTGCTGAGTGCAGTTTACCGTGAGAGTAGAAATAATCCTTGCTTCACTGTATTCTCTTTGTCGTTTGTTATGAGCTATGAGCAAAAGATCATAGCTACATTGCTTCCACGCTGGTTTTTAATGGTCAGCCCAGTGTATGATACCTGGCCGTCACGGGGTCAAATCCTATTTGTTCTTTTTAAATCTTTTCAGTTTTTTGTCTTTTTTATTACCATGAAGGTATCATGGGACAACCAGACATGGTAAATAGGTAATAATGTGGACCGCAGGAACACTGTTGGAGAACAGTTTTAATTTTGTAATGGACTCTGATAATGTTGTCCCAACCACTAGAGCTACTGTCTTATCAAGGAATCTGGTTTATATTTGTAAGATTCTGTTAATATTGTTCATTTTCTTTCTTTGTACAGGTGGACCTATAGAGAACCCCCAGCTCCACCCCCTAGATATATTATAAACACTGCAGAGGCTATAGGCGCTGTTGCTTGGTACTGGTTTCTCTGGCATCTGTGGTATCAGCCAGAACATGTGATTGTAAGCTACTTTTTTTTGTTTAGAGCCAGTCTTAATTTCTACTATAATGGATACCAGTCATTTATTACTTTCAAAACACCAACAGTGTTTCCAAGTGCTCACTTGTTTTCATACATGCTTAGTGCTTTTATTTTATACTCCAGACTTCAGACTTTGAGAGAATAACATAATAAAATCTTGTTTTTTGCCTTTGTCTTGACAGGGCCATTTCCCTTACCCTGACCCATCCAAATGGACAGATGAAGAACTTGGTATACCACCAGATGATGCGGACTGAACTAGTGACTGTATAGTGGTAAAGACCACAGTGGTGGTATGAAAACTTATGTTATGCAGATGGTTTTAGCAGTGTGTGAAGAGCTACATTCATTAGTCCTCATTGAAATTTTGAGTAGTTGACTTCTGCTTCAGGAAGCCACACTGCTGTCAGTTAGTTAATTGTCTATGAAGTACTTCAATAAATGTGTTATGTAGTATGTTTGCCTTATGTCAGTTGGTCATACATAGGAGCATCCTTCAAACAAAACCTGTTTGTTGTGTGTAATCTGACCCTATTAGAAGAAAAGTGTCGGTCGGTCGGTCGGTTGGGTTACACCCAACAAACAGTTTTTTTGAGGATGGCCTAGCAGTTTGTTATGTCGTGGATATTTCTTCCAGTTGCCATACTTACATATGAAAAACTTACGAGACAGTGTCATTATTCTGCAATATTTGACTTAAAATGTCATTTTTAAAATGACCAGGTTACTCAGTTTCCTTGATTGCCAGATTCTGAAAGCTGTATTGAAGTTTTATTTTGAAGGTAGGAAGAAACTCTGGAAAAAATGTTTCACCACCGAAAAGTAATATTTCATGACTTTTATTTCCCTTTAACTGTGTACTTTTTCATGCAACATTTTACGTTAGATGTTTACGCAGTAAGCGGACATCAAGGCACCCATGTTCAGGTTGGTGACAAGTTGTACTCTAGAAGTTCATTGTAATGGGATGGACAAGGTTCTGGTAGATCTGGTGTCCACCTACTGTGACTGGCTGGAGTACCATGTAGGTCAGAGGTGCCTAGGACATGACACTTCAGAACATGTTATGATTCTGATTTATCTGTTAAAAGGGCATATAGTGAGTTGACTGAAATACGATTAAAAGTTAAAAGTTAGAGATCAGAAAGTTAGAATTCATCTGTTAAGTGTTATAAGTCTGATCTTATTTCACACATCAGCAGAATGAAATCCTGGAGAAAGAAACATTACGACGAAAACTACCCCTCAACAACAACAGTAGATGCACAGGATATTGTCCAAACCAACATAAATTTGAGGAGGAGTAAATCCAAATAACGAACTCATCGATCCCCGTCAACAATCTCCTCCAGCCGTCCGAAGCGACGCTTTTTCGAAACGGTCATTTTTCCAAGTAGCACACTGCTTGTCACCTACAAGATAGTAGTCGGCATCAACTCACAATAACATTCCCTAAACTGTGCCAGCGGGGAAGTGGAATACCACGACGATTTATTACCGTTTACACGCTGTCTCAATTCCTGTTCAAACTCTGAAAAGCCCTCCTCCATCACTTTTCCTTTGCAGAAACAGTTATAGTGAAAACTAAATGTAGACATATTTAAATTGATGCTCCCCAAACGGATGGATTATCAGTAGACATGTGTTTGCCCGTGTCTGTTTTGACATGTTTAGATGACACGTGGAGCCAGTGTAACCCACACAGGACAGACATGCTCGCCTGTCAATGGCTTAAATCACAAGGTTGTGGCTCAATCCTAACCATGTACACGGAATTTGTGGACTCTCCTGTTGTCAGTTCCTGGAGGCTTTGGTGACAGTGAAGCCGTGTGTGGTCGTTTGTACAGACTGACGCGTTCGGTGAGGGTCATTTATGCGAATATCTATCTGTAGGTTAAATGTGAGGAAGTTCGTGGATCCACAAGCCACTGGCTACACAATTCTGATTTTCTTCTCCTAATGATTGTCGTAGTGTAAAACTCTTCAGTGCACATCGTTAAACCACGATCTAATAAATATATCTTGCACTCGGCAGCAGCATTTCTGGTCCTATTTTCTGATGGAACATTTCACAGTTCGTCAGTTAATGCATCAGTATGGACTGACTGGTATATAATTTAGTTATACGATATTCATTCGCCCGCTACAGATGTGCGTTTCCGTCAGATACTGGCCGGTTTCCTTTGACCATAATGCTGGCTGCCGTCGTATAAGTGAAATATTCTTGAGTCGTAAAACACCGTTCAATAAGAAAATTAACTGTTTAATTCGCTCGCACTGAAATCTGATGATATGACTGTCCGTCTGGCCTGCAAGGTCTATACTGTAAATGCTATGGGTAAGGAGAGGAGCCGTCCCAGGTCGAATGATATAGGTGCTCGCGTACATTTCAGTCGCCAGGACACGAGGTATGGGTTCACCTGGATTCTCATAGGCCATACTCAAGGTTAAATTCATGTCCGGAAGAAACGCGCGGACCACAGGGCATATGAGAGCACTGCTCCAGGTATTTGGCGAACCTAATTGAGGGCCGATACCGTATATACTGGTTATAGAGCTGAATTCAAACCGACTCCAGTATACCACTTGACGGGATATGGCCCTTGTAAATACATTGACGAAGACTACCAAAACTTCGCCAAATTAGAGGATTTTTAAAGGCACGTAAATTTCATAAAACCTTACCTTTGGCGCTAAGACATACACTTTCGAGTAGGATATCATTCCTGCACTTCAAGACAATTTCAGAACACCTTACTAGGATCAACAAGACTCTTGGAATCAGGAAAAAGGAGTATCCGGTAACTTTTAAGTCAGGGAAGAAATTTAGATCATTTGCGGTATTTGCACACTAAACGTATCTGACGTATTGTGTTTTAACCAAAAATGTTCCGCCGAGTTATCTTTGATGTCTGGGTCGTGAAAACTAAATACTGTAGATACCGAAAGTATTTCGCTTACACAATATACCATTTAAATTGTTTTAATGGTGCTGGGTGAATTTGTCACATCGTTATTGATCTATTATAATTTTTGATGGTGACCTCTTCACATTCAACTTATTGCACAGCAGTTATGTCATAGGCAGTATTGCACGCTGTGATATAATTGTATGACGCAGGCGATGTTTCATACAGGAACACTTACGTATTAAGTTCACATACCTTACGGTACTCTTTTATTGCATATATATATCAACGTTTGAAGTAACCGGTTTGGGCATTTTTATAAAATTCAGACTGTTGGCTGTGAAAGAATCAACTAAAATTAGCTAAATAAGAACTGAAGCTTCGGAAAGGAATGTTCTTGAACAGATTTGGAACAGGCCTGCTTTATGGGCCGGTTAATATTTAGCTTTTTTCTCCTTCTAAAATAGGCCTACCATCGTTCTGAAAGAAAAGTGTGTGTCTTGAAACCAAGATGACATAAAGATGATAACATTTTTTTTTTGTCTTGGTCTAGTTTGATGACTGTAATTTACCGGTGTCTGATTAATGATTTATAGATACGCTCTCGCCGACAGAATGAAGGTGTGACCTTACGGCTTCTGATTTCCACAACACAGAATATAACTAATTACATATTGAAAAATAAAAAATTTGAGCTTTAGAAATACGATGTTGTTATGGTAAATTTTACACCATAAATACATACCTCATTGCCAATATCACTTTAGAGTACCATTTACAGGATATGCAGAATAACGCATTAAAAATACAAAACAATTTTATTACGAAAAATGGAAATCAGTATTGCCAGCAGTAAACAAGAAACGGAAAGAAAAAGACAATATTTTCATGGCACAGCTCATATACCTTCATGAAAAGCACTAGGTTGCATCCAAAGTAATACATGATATTGTACGAGGAAATTGGACAGTTAGACCATTTAACGTGTTAATGGTTGTTTTTAGCACATAATAACAGCCATAACGGACTTAAGCATACACTTACTTTACTGTCTCGTTAACAGGTTTTGAATAATTTAAAAATACGTTTCCTCATTCGAGGAAGTACTTATTAAAGGAATTTGTAATTTCGTATAAACTGCTGGCAAGCACTATTGCATTGTTGCATGCAGTACAAATAAAACAAGTTCTTAAATGTTATGAACGTTGCGATTTAAAGTAATTTAAAAGCAAAATGATGTTGGCACGTTAAATCTGAAAGAAAAGACGTCCGAATGTCACTGAAAAGTGGTGGCACATAACGCTGAACATGTGATGATGTACTACCGAATGACAGACGTCACACGATATCTAAAGAGGCATATACGTCCATTTATGTTAAAGCAGGCAGATCCTCCATCTTTGAAAGCACTATGGATTTACGCAGTTGTATTGAATCACATAATAAAATACACACACAAATATACAGTCAACATTGCAATTATCATAAACGTGGAACTCTCTTTTCTTTGTTACAGTAATGAGCTATAAGATCAGTCAACACGATCTGGTAATTTACATAAATGTTTTTGTGATGAGCGCATAGGACAAGTGACGCTAGTTATATGTACATTATGTCATGATAGTTAAGTATTTACAATATGTTCCTTGTAGCACTTGGTATATAGATGAACATCATTCTTAAAACTTCATACACTGGATATCTACACAACATTCTCCCATCTCTGTAAGACTGGATTTCTACAAATTCTGACCCAAACTTGAAACATGTAACATTGGACATCTACATTATTCATTATTCCCTCAACTGTCTAACACTGCATATCTACACAATATTCCCTCAACTCTCTAACACTGCATATCTACACAATATTCCCTCAACTCTCTAACACTGGGTTTCTACGGAGTATTCCTGCAAATATATAACATTGGGCATCTGCATAGTACGCCCTAAAACCTGAAAGACTGGGTACGCAACACAATAGACGTTCCCTTGACATGTCATACTGCATATCTAAATGAACTTGGCATTGCCTCGAACATGTAACACTACATGGGTATAACGTACAGAGCTTTCTCTACCATACATGATAAGTTTCTCATGCAGCTGTAAATAGAGCATGTGGAGCGCCACTATATGTTTAAGAAATCATTCGGAGGATAGCTTTCTCTTTGAAATGCAAGTTTCTCCATCTTTCCCCATCTAGATGTAACTACATGTAGTAGAGCAAGCCTGTGTTCAGGGAATCGTGTATGGAGTAGTGTTTCCCATCTACATGGCAAGTTTCCCCACCTGTAACCGATAGAAGGCGCCTATGTTCGGGGGATCGTATGGACGATAGTTTTCTCCCTTTCCCCAGTTGTAACTAGAAGACTACTCCAATGTTCAGGGAGACCATACGTAGGACAATATCTATACATAGCATATTTCCCAAGTTGTATAACTAGTAGAGCACGCCTACCCGGTCGGGGAATCATCCGGAGGACAGTTTCCTCCTCTGTACGTGCTAAATTATTCCCCAGTTGAAACTAGAAGAACACGTCTTTGTTCGGGGATTCGTGTGCGGTGGACAATTTTCCCATCTACATTTGTAACTAGTAGACCACGCCTATGTGCGGGGAGTCGTGGGCGGAGGGCAATTTCTAATCCAAACATGGTAAGTTTCCCCAGTTGTAACTAGTAGAGGACGTTCAGGGAATCATACGGAGGAGGACTGCTTCCTTCGCTTTCCTTGGAGCTTGGTCTCACTTCCAATTGACCCAGAGGAGTCTAAAATAAAAACCAATACCCGACTAATTATAAACAATCACTTTATATATTAAACGCAGGTATTAGATAATCATTTACATATATGGCTCACCAGACAGCCCTTGTGCTAGTTTCGTGCTACTAAATGAGAAAAGATTCGAACGTTGATTTTTTTTACACGCGCTCTATAGCTATATAGTTTAATTTGACATGGTATTGAGACAGACACTTTAAAGATAAACATTTAAAAGTTTGCAAACAACTTGACATTGACGAAACTCGGTGTTTAGTCTATAAAAGTTAGTTCAATATATAACTTGACTTCTGCAAATACTGGCAGCTGCGCCCCGCTATAACCACAAACACCGTTTATTATACCATTGTGCAGTTATATATTTGTTGTCAGAAATCTGTATAGTAGAAGTGCTCGTGGATAAAGCTGAGGTTATACTGCATAGGCTTACACTTAACCGAATAGTATTCTTAAAAAAATTACTTTTGAGCAAATGCCATGCTTTATACCAGCCTCTGTTTGGTATATATTGTACCTTATATAAGTCAATCTGTGTGTATATGCTGTCCGTATATTGGTCGCCCATGGTGAAAATATTGATTCTGTTATATATTTATTTATTTCCTCATTTGGTGTTTAACGCCGCATTCAAGATTATTTGAGTTTTACTACGACGGTCAGATACTCTTTAAAATAACTGTGTACAAATTTGCGCACTCCCAGTATATGCGAATCAGTGGTACACGTCGTTGTGCATGTATTACACAAAATGCACCAACTGTGTACTGCTGGCACACAAAAATTATGTGGATGTGCATCTTTGTAACAATAATAGGTACCACTCGTACACAATAGTTTCAGAAAGTATACAGGTGGAAAAAATAAAAAAGACAAACCAAAAATGAAAAAATGACAAAACGCCGAGAGACCGATGTAAACAATTTGCCGCCCTTCGTCACTGGGACAAGCCACCTGACTTACAGCCGCTGCCCAAACGCGATTCCGACATTCTATACTTATATATGAACAAAAGGCATGAGTGCACAATAACAAGTTGCCTTCACATGACTGCTGGCTTTGGATGTATCTGTATCATACTGGCGGTGCCTTGATAAGTAGAAAGAAGATGTAGTGATTTCTTCTACGTTCTGAATGCCAAGGACATGTTAGTTGGGTTATGCACAGGGATTGAACATTGTACAGAGAACAACACAGGATAGAAAGCTACAGGACGAAGAAGTGGTAGGTAGGTATTAGTATTAAGGAACATTGAAAATGTAAATCCAGCTATAGTACATGAGCTTAAAGTTCGAAATAATTTAAAGCAAACAAAACAACAAGGCACTGCTTAAACCACTGTTTATGGGATACCGAGTAGCATCGATAATCTCGAATATGTGGTTCTATGTGACTCCTACATTACTGGGTTAGGCTTACCCAAAGGACTTAGCAGAGAGAAGAGGAGGGGATATTTGCTGTAGCTATAAACTTACGGCATTAATGTCCTCTAATTTCTCTTGTATCGTCTCTTTGCTACCTGTATCAAGCCATTACATACAAAATTTTCAGTTCTGCTATTTTCACCATAGTTACAGTGTTGAATGGAAGCATTATTCGGGTCGGTACGCTTGGAGTGAAGTGGTTATAATAGATAGATCTTAGCTGATATTAAACTGTTTTGAACCTCCTGGGATGGAAACCGAATGACGTCGGATTGAACTATTTTATGCCAAGAGTTACTTCGTATAATTCATGTAGACCAGTTTTTAATTCATTACTTAGTCAGCTACGTGTACAGACAGAAAAAAAATGGAGAACTTCTATAATTCTACGAAGAAATAAGACAAGCAAAGACAACAGGTTTATGGCTGGTTTTGTTATCACCATAGTCATTATATATGTTTATACACACCTCTTTTGCCTACTAGTCTGGTGGACATGACGGCGTTTACAGCCGCCCGGAACCTCCGTTTGGTGCCATGAGTTGTACTGTTTGTACCTGAATCAACCAACACGTATGCACTGTTTGAATCAATTCATGAATGAGTACAGTTCTGCCATACTGTGGTGTATTGAATTTGAACCAAAAAAATATGATTATGGCGTAACGCCACGTCGGGAATATTTCGACCATACCTTGGCTTTACAAAGTTTAAAACTCTCTTGGCCACTGCATGCCAACGATTTGAATTTCATATTAAGTTTTGCACATTTAAAAACATCACGGAGAATGTATATTTTCAAGAATAAATGTGATTTAAACAAGTGTACATTTTAGGTATAAACCTATAGAGCCCCGAAAAATATAAGAATAACTGCATAGTATATCACGTACATCATGTGAATAATTTGTAATGGGGAGCATAACCAGACTGCTCAAACGGGGCCAAACTTATGCGCTGTATTTTATTCCTTTTTTCTTCTGACTAACAAGTGAGAACAAACACTCTTTTGTTCCGCAAAAATAAAACACGAATCAGTGATTGAAGCAGCTACGGGAAACTATTTGCCGTGCACATCACACATGGTCCATTAGCAAAGAGCGGCAACTGTTTAACGGACTTGGCGTTTGGAGCCATTAGTCAAGCAGCACAACAAGCTGGCAATGCATCGTTTCTGGCGCTCTACATTTCACTTCATCGACCTTGATTTACTTAACATCTATTTATTTGATTGGTGTTTTACGCCGTACTCAAGAATATTTCACTTTTACCATGGCTGCTAGGTATATGGTTGGAGGAAACCGGGCGGGGCTCGGGGAAACCCACGGCCAATCCGCAGACTGGTGGTGTACGTTCCCCACTATTCGACCGCACAGGAAGCCAGCGTGAGCTGCGCATGAACTCACGATGATCGCATAGGTGAGAGGCACCTGGATCATTACACTGCATTGAGGCCCCGATTTATATACCACATGCCTACGCTAATTAAATTCGTCAGACTCACCTCTGCTGGATTTCTGGCTGGTAAATGACGGGAAAGAATGAGAGTTACAACAGAACAGCCTCTTCTGTATGTCCCGCTTCATCAGACAGAAAAATATGAAAATAAATAATCCCTGAAGGACGTTGAAAATGGTAAAGAGATATTGGAAGACAACCCTGGCGTCGCCTATTGCAAATATGGCGAAAACCCAAGTTAGGCCCAGAAGGATGAATACTCCGACAATTCCTCGCAACTGCTTGCTCAACGAGGTTGTCTCCGACTTGTTTAGCTTCTTTGACGACATTCCACATATCTGTCGAATAACCAGCGCAAAAATTATCGAGTTTCCAATGAGGACGATGGCAACCGGAGCCAGGAAAGTGACGTAAAAAGCGGTTCTGTTCAACCAACATCTGTAAACACAAGGAAGCACAAAGTTACTGTCGGTTTGTGCCAGAAATACATGTTGCAATATATCTCTCGAAAAGCTTAATAGTCAAAACTAAAATATGAAACAGCGAACGCGGTTACCATATATTGAAAAACAACTCTCTCAAGGATCTGTAGTTGTCCTGATATACATGGAATCCTCAAGCTGTCAGAAAATATCAGTTTTGAATATAATTTTCTTAAAATCGCTAATCACATCAACCTAAAGCTCAAATTTAGCTACCATCATTTAGGAAACAAAGTAAGTAAAATTAATGACATGTCGTATCTGGACCGTCCGATAAATAATTTCGTGCCTTTCACTTTCGCATAGCGATTACTCTCTTTCGTTCGAACTTACAGCTTATCATTTGCTAGAATTCCATAGTTTCCTGTCTGGTTTACTCCAATAGTTACTGCCACAATCACCAACGGTACCCCTGGAACAAGTTGGCAAAGGAGGATAAGTAAGACGATTTGTTCTCGTATATCACAACAGAAGACTATCCCTTTTACTCAATCCATAACTGTACTATAGAACCTCTACTAAATAACACCAACTCATGTTTCTTTCGCCTTCCTGTCCGTAAATATCTCAACATAACACTTTCGAGTTAATCATCGACCCTATGTACTATGTGGTTTGGAGGAAAGACGAACGTTTTCTTAAAAAGCATGCAATGAATGCGCGCCACACTGTTACTGTGTCATCGTTATATCTGTTTATTTATTTGACTGGTTTTTTATGCCGTACTCGTGTCATCGTTACAAACTTACCCCATCCAAACAACATGGTCTTCAGCAGAAAGTGCCGGAAGTAAGTTCGGAAGACAAGAACCAGGGCCAGATACATGTAGAAGGCCTCTATGCTCATCCAAGCCATGGACGATAAGAGAAAATAGTGCATCAGGATTGCAATCGCCTAGGAAAAGAAAATGTTTAGCTTACATAAAAGCGTAGTAAGTATAACAACACACCCTGGTCATTATGAAAAAGGACAACAGCTTTAACTAAAAAAATTTCAGGGGAATAACTTAATAAACACAAGAAGGGACAGTGGAAAATGGGAGACAAAAGCATTTTCGTTTATAACTGGAAAGGTATTTGTTTATTGCCTTTGTTGCACCATTGGCACAGGCAGTTTACTACACTGTCATTTCCGACTGAAGAAGGCACTTCAGGGTATGTTCCTAAAGGACCGCCTTTTATATAAAAGATAACAGATTTTAGGTTATGAAGACCGACAACAGAACATGTTTTTCCTTTGTCGTTTTCTGGAGACGTTCTCCATGATATGGGATTGCTACCTTGCACAAGGCTGGGTTTTCCAGGGCATATATCCCAATAATGAAGGTGACATTGACACACGCCAGAGCTAGGCAGAGGTTGAGCAATATCTTTGATGGCGTGTCTCTTCTCAATTTGCTGAAATGGAAATCAAACATGATCGTTTGCAGCTATACAGTTCACTGCTTGTCTGAAGAGTTGCAACTAATGCACCATTGCAATTCATCTACTTTGATCTGGGCATGTAGTAATTTTAGACTTTTGTTTAATTTCGAATTGTCGACAGGGATGCCTATTTGTTAGGTTGCCCGGTGATAACGCATTCATGGATTCCATTATGTTCGATTTATGACAAACCCGTGCAACTGTAACAGCCGCAAAGATTACATAAACAAACAATTATTTTAACGAGTATACTTGTTCTGCTAATATGTTTTATTTCGTTGCAAGGCATGTTCTCCTAAAATGTCAACATATTATCTGCGTACGTAATAACTTTTCATTTGAAGCAATCAGTGTCGTTTCTCTATATGGTTTCTTGTCTTTTGTCGGTGAACCTGATCTTGATTTTGAGGAATAATGCATTTGTCAGCTCAACTACTATAAAAACAAGGATTTGCCCTACCTGAAGAGGCAGTATATGATAATCGTCAGCACGAGTGCCAAGAAGGAAATGGCGCAGCCGATGTAGGAAAGCAGAGTGAGAACAACCGGATGTTCAGTGCCGCTGTCATACACGTCCTGCGAACAAATACAAGTATTGCAAGCTTTCCTCTACACTTCTGAACACAGCTTCTCCCTGGCCAGCAATCAACCCTTAAAACCAAACGGCTACCTTATCTTCCCTGCTAGAATCGTGCCTCATAATTTGTGAGCGTTCCGTAAACACATATCGTCGACATACTCATCACCTGCAAGCATCTTGTCAAGCAGTTAACTTTCAAGGTCAAGTGTAACGCTATGACGGTAGTCACATTGTGGTCAGGAAGCATACAATAGCTGTGGCCAAAACTGAAATGACAATAAACCGTGAGCTTGCACAAGACAGAATCTAGTATTCAAAGAGTCCATACACGTCAAAGTAGTGTTTTTCTCTGTAGAAATGCTCTCTAGTTACAGATCTTGTTCAAATTATAACAGGTCTATGTCATGTTCTATGGTGAACAATTCTAATGGTTCTAAGACGCGGATCAACCAACTGCACCTTTGTGGTACTTAATACAGCTTGTTTTTTCGTATCACGTCGAACAGATATCCTAGATAAATCTGTTGTGGTTCAAATTGGTTTGTATATTTTGCACTATTTGTGTTTGTTCACACTACTCACCATCAGGAGGGCGAAGTTTGTAAGGTGGTCACACTGGCAGATTGTGTGACTCCCGTTGATATATTCTCTCGCCCGACATCCCCGGCTTGACCACGCCCCAGTCACAGTGTCCCAAAACACACACTGGGGGTTACTCAAGTTCTGAAAATTGCAGAGCAAACAAAAAACATGCCTGATGCGTTTTACACTCAGTTTTCATAACTTTCATGATACTGGCTGTGTTTTTATTCACTGTCATAAATGAATACAGGTGACCAAAAATGAAATCCAAGCGGTCGCAATAAAATATTCACTGTCACCTTCAACTGAATATATGCAGGGATATCAACGAAACTGTACATATAACTTAACACAACCTGGGTCTCTCATTGGAAGAAGAAAAAGAACACAAATAGAAATGCTTCAGAGAGGTTAAATACAACAATTTCGACACTTGGTCGCATCTCCTTGTTAACGATATGGCTCGTATAGAGCATGAGTTACGTTCCCGTTCTGAAACATGGGTTACTTCCTCGCCTCTGAGAATTAACTGCAGGAACACAGCCAACGAGTCACTTATAGTAATATCTGGATAAGAGCCACCATGGATATGACACGCCTTCGACCAAAAAATCCCGTATTCATCCACGTATCTTCCCCAAAACCTTTTGCCAAATTTCAGGAATATCTGCTGAGAACTTTAGAAATTGCGTTGATAACGCCACAGTTCATGCAAGTCCAAATCTTAACTTCAAACGGCGATGATTTGGAAATTAACTGACGGGATGGATTGAAAAACAATGTACACATCTACAGAGGCCATTGAAAACTGTAGTTAAGCTGGCGTTGACAAGATTATAACAGACGTACAGACTGGAGGACAGACAGACAAGAGGACTGAGTTAATCACCCCCTCCTTTCCCACCTCACCCTACCCCAAACAACACTCGAGATGAAAATGATCAGCTCAACTCTCAAGTAAACTGTGTTTTCAAACCCAGCTTTCGCTGGTTTACCTGTGTCATTTTCTGGCACAGTTATTTTCCATCCACGGAGTGTGTCATTGTATCTTACCTGTACACGGTGCCTAAATGTCATGACTACGGGATCCTGTAGATCTGTGAGAGTCAGGTTACCAATCGTTACGGACACCACCCGGCTGTTCACTTGTGTTAGATTTTTATGGTCTAATGTCACACTCTCATCACCCATCGTCGCATCTTGGATAGCCTGTAATATTAATGCAATTCGAAAATTAAAATGTGTGCCGAACTCTCTTAAGCGACACAATTTGTGGCAGCTTAGTCGCTTACGAAAACAAACAAAAAAAAATGATTCAACATAAGACATTCGATATGGCTCCTGCAAATTGCACGTTGGATTTACAAATCCTAGTATGTGTTTCCCAGACAACTATATCAGAGAAGACAAAAAACCGCAAGAAAGAAAAGAACCTTCGACAGCACCATGGCATGCTTATGTAATTAACAGCATGATATCATTCAATAAACAACACATTTTTTACTTCGTCATTACAGTTGAAACGTTACAACGCTAAGTCTTCTTCAAGTGCCTTTAGTGATATTAAACTGCTAAATGTTTCTTTGATGAATCCGATTCAGCCTACCTTGAAAAAGGTGTCATTCTCATGTAGAATGAAACTGACGCGGTTCCCACCTGCCAAAGAGCTGTCGTTAACGCCTGAGAACAGCGTGGCTGGCAGGCTGACAGAATCCTTATCCGTGACTCCATCACTAACCGTGGACGACGCATTTCTCAACAAAACCTGTGCAACACAGGGTGTACACCTATATAAACGGGGTTCCAAATGTCTGATACCGCGAATAGTTCTATGTAAAGAGTTTGAGAATAAAGGATGAAGAGTCAGTATTATTAGAACTGGACAAAAGAAAAATTTCCCGTCATTACGCTCTTGTCTATTTATAATGGCGTTCAACACTTTAGTTCCCAAAGGAATATGTAAATTTTATTTATTTACCTGATTGGTGTTTTACGCCCCACTCATGAGTATTTCTCTCACACGAGGCTGACCAGCATGAATTTTGGTGGGGGAAAACCAGGCAGAGATAGCCTCGGGGAATGCTACGACCAACCAGCCGGTTAAACTTTTGAACCGAACTTTTCGAGCCAGCGTTGCTATGTCTTGAATTCAAACATGTGGCGGAAGCTGGAATTCAAAACATGGTGGCGTGGGTTCGAAAAGTTCGGTTCAAAAGTTTAAACGGCTGGATTACTGTTGAAAGATGATTTACCGGTGCCGGTTTTGTCATGTTTACGTTCAGGTTGACTCAAGAAATCGGCTCATACCAAATGTAAGGTAGGGTTCGAGCTGTTATTTGTAGTGAAATTTTCACTGTGGACTTCTATGGGACCGGTACTGGGCGCTACGGTAACCTATTTAGGCGACCAGCTAGCTGTGCTACTTTCGGTATGTGTTTATGCCATTATAATGATGATTAACAACGTCACTTGTCGTAAATGCGACGATACATTGGTGACTTTTCTCCCCATTATAAAAACGAGAACACTCTCTCTAAGTGACTCACCGACGCTTTCCCCACCATCTTTCTGTCAGCCTCCAGAGTGATGTTGTTGAAATCAGAATGATTAATCTGTTTGACCACAATGGCCAGATTAGGATGTATTTCCTCTATCGGGGAATTTTGTAACTTGACGTGAGCGGCGAAATCATCTATCGTCTTAAGATACCTGTAATATTCAAGTTAGTCTCGTAACAGGACCTGCATAGTAAATTCTATCCATTCCACATATACTGCATGTATATGGGAGAGGAAGAAGACAAAAAAAAAAGCTGCCGAAATGAGATTTTCTGTTCGTGTTTCTCAGATTTCTCAGCTATTATTTTAATTCTTTAAATATTTCTTTTTTATACGTTAATTTATTTATTTCACTGGTGTTTTACGCCGTACTTAAGAATATTTCACTTACACGACAGCGGCCAGCATTATGGTGGAAGGAAACCTGGCCGAACTCCGGGGAAACCAACGACCACCCGCAGGCCCCAGATCAAATACACTCTCTTCTTTGTAAATATAGGAAATTCATGCATAAGTAGAAATAACATGGCGACATACCGCTTGGCAGACTGAAATTTACGCTCTGCACCAACTAGGCTTTCCTTCGGGATCCGGAACATGTTACTCATAGCAGACACTGTGTTGTTTATCACATCGCGATCTTGAACATTTATGCTGAGCGAGAGCAGTTCTGTGACAATCTTCACTGCCTTCTCAAAGTCCAGCTCGCTGAACTCTGAACTCCTTGCAGACAGCTCCATTATACGCTCTGACACGTTTTTTGACGTGTTTTCTGCAGAGAGGATTATGATATAAATACGGTAAAAGGTAAAAGGGTAAAAGACAACGTCCAGTGAAAAACGATGCTTTTAATGACGTCAAATTTAGTATTTGAGTTATACATCAAAAACGAACGAATTAAACCCTATATCCTTTGACTTACAGCCTAAGCCTTATAATGTCATTTCCTTATCATTCGATTCGATGGGAAGAGACTTCCAGAACTCATTGCTGGCATCAAACTATGTCATGTATTGTTATCTTTACTACGTGTAGAATGAAACCATGACTTGTGCACTGACCCAGGCCAACAACTCAAGCAATAGCTCACATCACAGAGTATTTAAAATTTTTTGCCATGCGAGTTGTTCTGATCAGCAGACACACAAATAACCTAAAATTTTGACCAGGACAAAGTTGATTTGCATGATTTAGAGAATTCCACTGACAACAGAAAAAATGTTATAGGCTTTATTTGAAAGAAATGGTTTCATCACAAAGAGTGATATCTTATGACATTTATTTATCTTTAAAAACAGCGCTTGATCGAAATTTTAAGGTCTTTTACAGTAGTATTTTCACCTAATGCATGGAAAATGAAAGTGAAGCCACTCCATGCAAAGAACTTGGAATGGGGAATAAGGCACCTTGTTCAAACGATGTGTGATAGTGAATTTGGATTTATCTAGACCTTATCCATCTAGTTATATCTGTTGATGTAAGCGTCCAAACTAACCTGATATAACCTGGTGAAGTAGGTCCTCTAGATCACCGGTGATCTTACTCTCGTAAAGACATTTGAACTCCGGTTCTTCCCACGTCGTCGAACTGTTACCAAAGGAATGGATACAAGAAGGTGATGTGATAATACATGTAGCCCTTTCCGAGAGCACATCGAGAAAGGCGGAATGTAAAAACAGTAAACTCAATCATTATATTTGAAGTCTGAAATTTAAGCAGTCCATTTTATAAGTAATAAAGTAATAATACTGTCTTTCGATTACAAAGTAGATTTTTGGGTGATTTTAAGTGTCACTAAGGGCTGGACTATTTCTTGTGATCTATCAATCCATATACCGTTGCCAAAAGTTAAACGAAGAAAGTAACTTTTTGGTGGTGGCAACTAACTTACATTTAATTATCCACATCGCACTCAAAAATATTTCTATTATACGACGGCCACTAGAAGGAAACCGCACAGAGCCCGGGGCCAACCCACGACCAACAGCAAGTTGCTGGCAGACCTTCCCACGTACGGCTGGAGAGGAAGCCAGCATGAACTGGACTGGCACTCTCAGCAACAGCATTGGTAAGAGACTCCTAGGTCATTACGCTTTGCTAGGGGACTTACCACCTCGGTCACTATGAAAAGAAACATTCTAAATGCAGACTCACGTGAAAAGGTAGAGTACGGTATACAAGACTCACCACTGTCGGGTGACTTTCCCAGTTGAAGGATCTGGACACGGGAGCTCCGCGCTAGATCCGTAGAGCGTCATAGGCCAGGTGAGTCCAGCTTTCAGCTCGCCTTTACATACACAGGTGGAGGCATCTGGAATTATTGAGCACAGCGTGAATGCAACGTATCACGGAAATGTAACGTTTAGACATAGTCACATTGAAGGAAAAGAAAACAGTAAGTGTAATCTTGCTAATCTTGATAATCAAACAGGATCTGCCAGTAAGAGGTAACAGCCAATCAAAAAGCCACTTTCACAAAATTTACTTCCTAACTCGAATTCCTAGGAACTTTTTTCTGAAAAGAAGTTATCTAGTATTTAGCATCATAGGGCAAAGTGACTTCCGACAAAAGTTATGAAAATTGCATTTACGAAGTTTTGTACGAAGTAGGAAGGTTGAATATACTGGCGCAATATGATCCACCCAAAACCAATATC
Organism: Acanthopleura granulata; assembly: GCA_016165875.1. Lineage (NCBI taxonomy): Eukaryota > Metazoa > Mollusca > Polyplacophora > Chitonida > Chitonidae > Acanthopleura > Acanthopleura granulata. The sequence goes on from JABBOT010000003.1 coordinate 24,833,451, forward strand.
ATACTGGCGTGGGGTTGGTTTATTCGCTGTATAGGAGATGGTGGGAGAGGGGGTGGGGTGAAGATGTTGTGGACTAGGATTTTACAGAATGTTATTTCGGCTTGGAATTTCAATCTGCGGAAAACAAAATGTTAAACATACATGTTCAAAATGGCAAGTCTCTGTCTTCCTGAAACCCTTGGCTGCATTTGCCTAGTCCATTGGACTTGAAGAAGGCTTCACTTCACTTGAAGTGAAATTAGTATTACTCTTAGGAAAATTAATAAAAATATATAAATGCATTTAATACATAGCAAGAGAAAAGTTAATCACCCGAACTCGATAATATTGGCGCTTTAATGTCTGGGTGAAATTCTTCGACAGACTTATTCATACAAGACTTTTTTATAGCAACAATAAAATTATCATCATAATTTGTTCACCATTGTCATTGTTGCATAGCTCTTCGTTGCAGCAGATTCTACAGGAGTTTTTTGCACAGGTACATCTGCTGATACAGCCATTTCTTTCAGCACAATCCTTGGTGTAGAACACACGGCCACCTATCAGTTGAATGATGGACACACACGCCGACTGAAAAGTGAAATATTACAGCAAATATTAAGGCCTGATGTTAAATGTCGTGAAATGTTGCGGCTATTCCGAATCAGCCTTAGCACCACGTTTAATGTAATGTGTAATGGAAAGCTGAAAGCGACTATAATATATGCAAATACACAGCTTCCTTCCGGATAAAAGTGTTATTACACTGATAAAGTGTTATGACTTTTGTTGCTACATTTTGATATTACACTGCTGGTGACCTTGGCCCTGATCTAGACGCCGTGACGTCGTAAACGAAAGAGTTTGTTTTTACGACGTTCCAATCTGAGCTCACTGGGATGACGTCATAATACAAGTCTAGTCAATTGCTATATTCCGACGTCACACAAGAAGACACGACGTCATACTAAACGTCCTCTATACCGGCACGCTATTTACAGGTCTTTGAAGGCCTGCAGCTAAAAGATTGCTTAAAAATTCTTTAAATACACAAAACCATGATATTGGTAAAGTATAAATAAATAGAATATTGCACAGTGATGGTTGAATACCATAAATATTGTTCGAGTGTGAGGTGGAAATGATAACCCACGAGATGCACGGTGTTTGTCGTCATTTTCAAGAATCATTCACTTATAGGAAATGTTTATTGGTGTTGGAAACCCGGCTGTTCCTCACCGGAACTTGCCAGACACTTTACAAACACCCCCAATTTCGCATATAGGTGTCAACACAAGCACTTGTTGATACCAATCCTCAGCTCTGATGAACGCTCAATAATCACCAGACCAATTTCCATAAATAGCGTTCAACACAAGCCACCAAAAAACTAAGAAAGTATAAAAAGTACGAAATTAGGACGGACTCATGTAAAGAAAAGCAGTCAATTCCCAATGATGTCGGACAACTTCGCTTTAACCGACTGTGCCCAAAGTAGGTCTAAATAAATGACAGGTCAGTGTAAAATCCTACCTTCCTTCCGGCGCACCGTGTCTTCGTCATGCACTGTTCTTTATTTGTCACATTACGACACACATAACAGTCGATCGCCTCGTCCGATTCACTACTGCCGCCGTCATCGGTCAAGCCTGGAGTCGTCGTCACGGACGCTGTGGGGCCGGTGGAGCCTTTGGAAGGAGAAGAAACCATTGTTTCTGAGGGTCGAGACGCTGTTCTAGTTAATAATGAATCAGTGTTTGTTACTGAAGGTGAAGTTCCAGACGCATCTGGGGTCGGTTTTGTAGGTGCGTCCGTGACCGAGTTTGTGGGCGAATCAGTGATCGGCCTTGTGGGCGAATCAGTGACAGGTTTTGTATGCGCGTCCGTGACCGAGTTTGTGGGTGCATCAGTGATCGGCTTAGTGGGCGAATCAGTGACCGATTTGGTGGGCGCATCAGTGATCGGCTTTGTAGTCGCGTCCGTGACAGGCTTTGTAGGCACATCAATGCGCGTCTTTGTAGAAGCACCAGTTGGTCGGTTTGTAGGTGCATTAGTACGCGTCTTTGTAGGTGCACCAGTGACCGCTTTTGTGGGCGCATCAGTGACAGGCTTTGTAGGCGCATCAGTGACTGGCTTGGTGGGCGCATCAGTGACAGGCTTTGTAGGCGCGTTCGTGAACGCTTTTGTGGGTGTATCAGTGATCGGCTTTGTGGGCGAATCAGTGATTGGCTTTGTGGGCGAATCAGTGATCGGCTTTGTGGGCGCATCAGTGACTGGCTTGGTGGGTGCATCAGTGACAGGCTTTGTAGTCGCGTCCGTGACCGATTTTGTGGGCGAATCAGTGATCGGCTTTGTGGGCACATCAGTGACTGGCAATATGGGCGCATCAGTGATCGGTTTGGTGGGCGCATCAGTGACCGGTTTGGTGGGCGCATCAGTGACTGGCAATGTGGGGTCATCAGTGATCGCCATGGTGGGTGCATCAGTGACAGGCTTTCTAGTCGCGTCCGTGACCGAGTTTGTGGGAGAATCAGTGATCGGCTTTGTGGGCGAATCAGTGACAGGCTTCGTAGTCGCGTCCGTGACCGAGTTTGTGGGAGAATCAGTGATCGGCTTTGTGGGCGCATCAGTGACCGGTTTGGTGGGCGCATCAGTGACAGGTAATGTGGGGCCATCAGTGACCGGCATGGTGGGCGCATCAGTAACTGACTTAGTGGGTGCATCAGTGACAGGCTTTGTGGGTACATTGGTACGCGTCTTTGTAGGTGCACCAGTTGATTGGTTGGTAGGTGCATTAGTACGTGTCTTTGTAGGTGCACCAGTGGATGGCTTTGTAGGTGCATCAGTTCGCTTCTCTGTAGGTGCATCAGTGGGTGGCTTTGTAAATGAATCAGTCTCTCCTTTTGAAACAGAATCATTTGTTTCTATAACAGAGAATGCCTGCATCTTGATTGCTAGAAAATCTTCTTCTTGTTTTTGTTACACAGGGTGTTAGGGGAAAACCCCCAGGTAAGTTGAATGTATGCATTACTATCCTGTTGTACAAGGAACTTCAGTGAATGTATAAACCAATGTCTAATGTTGTGATTTTCTAATGGTTTCTAATTCGGTTCAGTGTGAAGTTTTACAAAAAAAAACTCCCTGTGACTGTCAACAGCCTTTATTTCAACAGCTTCGCTTTATCAGCGTATGACGAAACATGTATAACAAGAAAACAATATACCTGTACACTCAGACTTGATTGCACGCGGTAGTTTGGATACCTGGTCACATCGGAGGCCTGAGAGCAAAACGCTTTTGGATCCAGACAGTCGCCCACTCCATTCACAGCTGCAGGTCTGCCCTTTGGCTTTTAGGGACCTACGAAGCCAATTAATATGCATTGCAACCATTAACAACATTAATTAAACAATGTTTAAGAAAGTTGTAAGCTAACCTTCTGGCCGAACTATTTTCGAATGAAGATGAAACAGCTCAAACACACAAATCATACAGAAAAATCAGCGTTCAGAGGAAAAGTTTCCTCTAATATTAATCTGGCGAAAGTCTTCAAACTTGCAAAAACAATTAAGCTCATTAAGCCGTAGTCAGCTATAGATTTACTGGATTACTCAATCGTTTGTTCATTTGTACATATATATTATTTAATTTTAAGAAACGGTGTATGAATGAAAATGGTTTCAACGCTATGTCCGTAAATTTATTTCTGGAAGTAAAGAACAGCATTTCGATCGACAAGTAAATCACGCACTCTACAAAAAGCAAGTACTTACACCACTTCCAGTTTTTTCAGTGCTGACAATACCGAAAAATCTATGGTTGTAAATTTGTTTTCTCCTAGATATCTGTCAAAATCAACAGCAACTTCAATGACTTTTTAGGTAAATAACACATACTTCACACAGATATATATAATTGTCAGTGTTTGTCCCATGTAGGCCAATATCACACAAAAGGAAATCATTCATTTTACAGGCCATTCATTCACGACATTTTATCACGCATGTCAATCATGATTTTTTACATCATCTATGTAAAATCTATATTAATGTTCGAAAAGTAATGTACACATAACGTCCTGTCCAATTCCTGTGACAGAATACATTTTTGAATTCAGTTTCAATCGACACTGCTTCGTCTCAGGAAGTCAAGTATCTGGTGAAGGACGATTAACTCTGGATATCCAGATAACTCAGACAACCCAGATAATGTGGCCGCCTTGAGGTTCGTAGACAAGCGAACTTGTTGGTGTGAGATACCAAGCTGCGGAGCATTTCGAAAACGCGCCTCACGGTTCACAAGAAGAAGAAAACCGTCCCCAACAACATCATGAACAACAGTCTCATAAAGGGTTGCTCTACGCAGCTGGATACAGCGTTATATATACCCTAGTTCTTCTAAATATCTGGTCTGAAGTTCTTAGTCAGTATACATCTAAATGTAAGAGGAACATCAGTTTCCTTTTCTCATATGGTTAGTCGATCTAAGGAAAAACATATCAATATCTTTACATTTTCGAGAAAAAAATGGAAAAGAAAAAAACCAGGGAACACCAAACAACTGAATAAATATAAACCAGCATAACATTCATGAAATGAAGGGGCCCAAAAACTTCCTTGTTAATGAGTCTTGTCTTTATCAACTTGAAACGCCCTTTCGATGATTTATTAGTGATATACGAATCACGATTGACGCTTAGATCCACTTCACTTAACACCTTCCGTATTATTACAGGTTATTTACGCCGTATATAGACGGTATACGAGGGTGAAGGGAATAGGTCAGAGATCATAGGAAACCATTTGCATTTCGTCATCAAGTACTGATGACACATCCCTTGATTGTTACAATCAGGGGTGGTGGATAATGTAACCCCTTGGTTAAGGTTTAGTGGTTTCTGGTGACAGGTATTAGATCACTCGGCCGCCAAAAACATTTTACTAAGAAATTACAAAGCTTTGAATGACATTTTTTTTGTTGGAAACGAATGTTTTATCTGGCACTGGTTTGATTCAATGGTTAAAAACTGTATACGGAGACAGTAGGAAGTTTACAGTGAGTGTATTTCCGCTTACAAATTTTTCAGTTGCGGCAGTGAACGTTTCCTATCCGACCGAGACAGAGAGATGGTATGGATTTTGTTGCCTATCAAAGACCTGTAAACAGAAAATATGTCAACGGGGTAAACATTAAGCATGCATGACAATACTGTTACTTGGACAAAGAATAAAACAAGGGTTTTGGTTACTGAAGGAGATTTGCTGTAAGGTTTCATAAAGAATCAAAATCATCAAAATGTTTCCAAACCAGGTTTTAATTTCAAAATGTGTCAAATAAAACTTTTGAAAGGCTTCAGTGTATTTGATGTAGTTGTTGTTACTTACAGACTCTCCAATTTCTGAAGGTTAGAAAACACCGAAAGATCAATTGTTTCTATGAGGTTGTAGTCCAGGTTCCTGTTAACAAGTGAAACGAAAAGCATTTAGACCGCGACATAACATCTACAGCTTCATAATGACTATATACACATATCTGACTCTTTATCACAGAATTCTTCATGATTGATATTAACTGACCACTGTGGTATGAGAAAATCAAATGTGGAATACAAGTCCAACATTTCCTCTTGTGGGCTACTTTTACAACACAGGTTCCAGGTCCCGAATGGTATCCATATACCTTGAACTTCTTATATACAGGTACGTCATGATTTCGGCTGGAAGTATTATCAATCTCTAACAACTTAAGCACTGCTCTGTTCGCTTCTAGTTTCTCTGTCATTTTGCACTGAAGTGCACAAGAAGTCCAGCTTCTCACTGGAGAGCACATGTAAATGTGTCTGATCATTCTAGGGTAGACGCACCACCATCAAATGGAAATGATTACTTGCTAAATAAAGTAGTAACAGGTTGAAAGTAAGACTTAAACACTTACAACGTAGATAAGTAGGACAGCTGTTGCCATGATTGATCCACTGATATATTCCTTATCTTGTTGCGCATGAGAGACCTGTGAATTGTAAAATAATCCCACTCTCTTCACACAAGGAACTCCAAAACTATCATGTCAGAGCATACAGAAGGCCAGCTCGTTCCACATTGACAACGCTTAAATATAATTACTTTTCAAGTACAAAAATGTTACAAAACTTTAAATATATAGCACTAATGTGTTAACGAAGACATATACATTTCTAAATACTTACAGGTGTTGCAGTTTCCTAAGGTTGGTATAGTTCTGAAAGTTAAGGTCTGTCAGCTCATTGGTGTCCATAAATCTGTGAAAAGGAAATCGTTAACCCCACTTTACTGCCATTTAACTAAACAATTAACCATTATAGCATGTATCATATGCTGGTGGTTTAGTATGAGGGACTCATATTAAAATTTGTATTTATCCTTTAGGTAATTCAGCAACCTGCGGATGGGTTTCCCCAGAGCTCTGCCCGGTTTCCTTCCACCACAATGTTGATCGTCGTCGTATAAGTGAAATATTCTTGAGTACGGCTTAAAACACTAATCAAGCAAATGAATAAATAAATAAGTTTACGTAATATACACGTTTCAGTACTTGGTTTTTCAATTCCATTTTTCCAACTTATATTGACTTTCAAAAACTCCCGCGTTTGGTCAATGCTCCAGAATCATCCGGGCTTGAAGTACTGAAAAAGGCATTTGTTTTGGTACATGTATACAGGAATATTAGCCAAAGATGAAAGAGCTTCAATTTATCGATAAACAGACAAGTGGTTATGGATACTAACAAATACTTTATCGATATACACTGTAAAGCACTGGTTATGGAGTAGTTAGTATGGAAAAATGTTTTGGTATTTGTGCATGTGTAAAGGATTTGTGTGCATCTATGCAATTCCTTTATATACATACATCAGGAAAAGAATTGTACATATGTGCTAATAAAAAAGTACTTTAAACATGAACATAAATGTATACATATGAAGTGCAGATACAAATAACAGACATGCAAGTGTTGGGGAATACATGGCAGATATACCAGTACTATTTATGTATATATCAGGGATATACGTACAATCTTTGGGCATGGATAATGGATTTACGTAGAATGTCCTGGTATACGCTCAAAATATCTTCCGTTAAATCCGTTCTCTGAGTGATGACGGAATGCATTTTCGTCCATTTTAACGGACTAATCCGTTCCTAGTGGTGAATTAATCGGTAATAAGGAAGGAATTAAATCGTTATCAGGAATGGATTAATCCGTTAGATCGATGAATGTGCAATCCGTCATAACTATGTGTGTAACGGATACACGTGTAATGCTAATTCAGATATGTAGAGAAGATTTACGTACAGTGCTTGAGCCTTCGTTGGTATTCCTTCTGGGATGGCTTTCAGGTTCTGTCCTGGGCAATAAACGTTCTTTTTATCACATTTGCACACTTCCGGGCAATGATTTCTTGGATTGTTTTCGTCCTGGTCAAAAAGCTGCCTGGGAAAGCTGAAATGACTGGACAAGCAGAGAGTTGTCCCCCATGCTGCCAGTAGGATGAGCCTTGATAAGAGAGTTGTCATGGTGAGAAAATGTGTGTGGTTCAAGTGTTGTCCACCATGTTCACAAAATCAGGTATAACTGTTTTTGCAGCCAGCTCTCGTCCACTCCCCTTTAATGGTCGAACGCAATTCTTTCTACGATTGGAATCCACTTAATCCTACAACAAAAGAGAATAAAAATTAAACAATATACTACGAAATATGTATTTTGATTCACTTCAAGTTTTGTTGAAACTGGACAAAAACTGTAACAGAAAATAGTATCATTTTGAAAAAGATGTTAACATATGCTGAATGAACAGACAGACAGACAGACAACCGATCACTGGAATGGACAATTGGTAATATCTGTCAAAATGTGTAGGAGGAGTAGTGTTTTGAAAAAAATGTGTGTTAAGATATTCTGGATAAACAGACAGAGAGACGAACAACCGATCATCGGAATGAAAAATCGATACCACGAATTATGTGTCTTGATGTACTCTACACTTCAACATAGTTTCGGTCAAATAGGACCATAACTGTAGGAGTTAAAATACTGTAGGAAATAAAACTTTGAATAAGAAGAACATGTTTAAACACGTATAGGCTTGTAAAATTTATATTCTCTTCATTTTTCAGTGCGCTTTGCTGTGTATGGCATGAATTGTCACTTTCTTGCCGCAAGAACATGTAATTGATCTGTTTACAGACACGGATTCGTAGACTTAAAACTATCGCACTATAGCCTGTTGATTGAGAAGGACGTGAAATGTAATAAGCTACCCCTTCGTAACGTATGTGCAAATCATTATTTCACAGAAGCTGTTCGAAAAGAGACGAATACAGACTAAGTACACGAATTGTACCACTTTTATTCACTATGTCTCAAAGCGTAGCGAGAGGCATATTCACGTACCTTTATCCTACTTACATATGAGCTGTTGAAGGCTATTGTATGTTTTATGTTAGCCCAGCCATCAAAAGATGTCAGATTAAATGATTTGAATGGATTTGAGGAACGCCCAAGTCAAAAAGAAATTTTACATAGGCCGTGCCATCCACATCCTGTTTGGTAGGCCTATAGAGGCCTGCGGTGTACTTCAGTAAGCGGTCGACGGCGCTGGTCTGGGCCCTTTTCACCCTGCCAGACCATAAAGTTCGTGCCAGTTCGCTGAAAGCCACTAGTCTTCCACCAAATGAATATGGAAAAGTTCGTCAATAACTTGACAAAGGGTCGTATATTTAACTGAGGCATTCTGCTTTCCCCAATAAAGTTGACCACTATCATACTAGGGCAAAATTCTTCATCATAGAGTTAAAGAAAAATCCGTCAACCCAAATTAGATACATGAGTAAATAAGTGACTTTAAGGTGATTTCATCAACGGCAGCTGTCCGGCATTTAGATTTCAAGACCTGGCTGGGAAAGACGAGAATATACTGCTATACTGTTTCTGATCAACTTCCATCGATTGTCAAGTTCAACGTGGACGTTAAGGATAAATATAAAGTACAGTGACGCCCACAACCTATAGACACAAATCTAACAACCTACATGTAGGACACTCCCGATGGAGAACATCCGTGAATGGCAAACAATGGTGTTGTAGTTTAATAGGTAATGATCGTGATCCGCCTTGTCATAAGAATGTTATCGTGTGACGAGATCGAACCGCTGTCGTACGTAATGTAGATGATGGGTTTGAGGCTTGGGGGTAGGGGTGGGAGGGTAACATACATTAAATGATGAAATCCAGTAATATTAGAAGTAACAATGTTTATACACGGAAGAAAAACTCGCCTTTCTACAGTTTATTTTGAAGTATGCTGAGGTCAGTGTAAATATTATACATATAACACTACACATAAAATACGTTCGGAATAATTAGGCTGGTCATTGAATAAACAATGAATATATGACAACTTTTTGCAAGATTTAAAAGATAACATCACGTGGTTTCAAAGTGGATATATATCGAAGCAGGCATATGCAAAGACTGAACTCAGCTTTGTGCCTGCCTAGAACTCTCCAAATCCATGTTATGTGCGCGTATAAATGCTAACCAGTGAGGAGTTTACATTCGCATTAAACAAGCTGCCACTTTGACTGCCACAGTTGTATATACTACAACTGGTGCATCATACGCCTGTCAGAGATCAGTTAAACAGGGATGAGTGTTCAACAATTCATTTCAATTCGATTCAGTTTCTTCATTCGCTCTAAAAACTATTGAGCACACACAAAATGTGTACTGTTTGCAAAAAAGATCCATTTAACACCGCATCCACAGAATGTGAACAAATACAGGATATATCTTCAAAATATGTATATTCATATACTATATAGGTAAGATTAATCAAACCTCAAAGCGTACAGTATATATATACGAACAGTAATATGTTGCACGATGCAATCAAGGATTATTTTATATACAGTCATCTCTTGAGGAACAAAAACGACTACAAAGCAGCTATGTCATAACAAGTGTTCGGAAATAAGTTTCACATTGCCTGGTATAGCACATAGTGGTTACATGGGAGTCCTGGGGCCTACCCTAAATCCAGATTACCCAATACATGTTGAAACATTCAGACAAGAAGAACAAATAAGTGCACAGAGCCATGGAGAATATTCTCGAGTATAAATGTGATCCCATGGCTTCAAGGAATCAAGAAGGCTGTGTTTTACTCATATATATATATATATATATATCCATCACCTGATTATACTCATTGAGCACACTTTCAGCTTTCATCATTTCGTCCCTGATGAGTCTAGTGAAATATTGGTAAAAAATGTACTCCACAAGTATCTTATCAGTCATCCAGCACGAAAACACAAGACACATCTATATAGTCAGACGCTTTATTCTGTTTTAACAGCTTAATAAATTCTCAATGATCGTCACTAACGGGGGTAGAAATTCGCCAGTAGGGGCAATCTCTTCAGGATTTCTAAACTATTTAATATTAACTTATTTCATTCGGTGGAAAGAAATGTATTAGTTTTCTATATATATATATATATATATATGATGTCTCTCCTTTCCTTATTATATATGGTAGATATATTTATTTTATTTATTTGACTGGTGTTTTTTGCCGTACTCAAGAATATTTCACTCACACGACGGCGACCGGTATTGTGGCGGGAGGAAGCCTGACTGAACCCGGGGAAACCGGGTAGATATGTAGATATAAGCTTCGTTTTCTCGGCATAATTACGGAAGTTCAGGTAGCAGTTGAAACCGCCTCCTATATATAGCATTACATTTAATCTCGCATCATCCATAACTCTGTACGTATATGTAGGGTCGTGGAGTTCAAGTTACACACATTAAAACCTCAAGTCTACTTTATTTCACACTTTGTCTTCAATTTATAGGCCTGACATTTTCATCGAAGCTAATTTGTAAAGCGTTTTTGTTCAGCTGAGTGTTCTCTCCTCTCACTCCGGAAAAGGTGTGAAATACCTGCAAACAATTATCCGGCGTCCGAACCAATGGGCGCAGTTTAGCCTTAGGTAAACTTGGGGGAACACTCCACACCTGTATTGCAAATGCTCACTGATGGGTGGGGGATAGGCTGTATTTATGTATATATATACTGTACATGAATGTTCTTGACTTATTTATATCTGAAAGATTGTGAAATTTCGCCAGTTTAACTAACGCATGAATTTGTTAATAAGCATACAGAGGCCCCGATGTCCCCTGTTTATTAATGACTTTATAGACATGCATCATTCGACCACTGTTTTCGATCTACATTGTTTAGGCCCTAATGCTAAAATAAATAGTGTCTGCTTTCGTCCCGTATAGTCTTGAAAAAAGTAATCCGACATAGAATGTAGACGACCGTAAATTTCTTTGTATCGTGGTGAACTTTCCTGCACGCTTCATGTATATGCTGTTTGTGTCATCTTCATGATTTTATTGGCTCTATCCTCCACAAGATGTAACAGTTTACCCTACATGTACAAGTGAAATAAATAAAACATTGTTTGAACAATATGTATGAAAACTTGGCGTGAGTTGAGCCCAAGGTTGCGTGTGTAGGACTGACGATGAGTTGTTCAGTTGTCATTCAAGCCAGCTTACAGCTGTAAGTTGATGATTAATGTTTGTACAACTCAAATGAGGAACCTTCTGAATTCTGTGGTATTGTATATAACATTAAAAAACTGTACATGTGTTATTCATCTCCAAGGACTATACATATAGATACCAGTGTACAACAAACTTCGTTCGCCCTGGTCCATATCTATTGTTATCGTGGTATGCGTAAAAAGAGGAAAATATAGTTCAAAAGCAAAAATGTTATACTATCCGTAAGACAATTCCGAGAAAGTACTACAACAACATCTTTTGGTTGCTTTTTCTACAGCAACAGCAGTTGCTGTTATCTTTGTCTTTGATTCTCGGAGAACGGATTAACAGTAATCTCCAGTATAGCCATCTTTTCAGACGGTTAATGCATTTTACAAGAAGTTGCAAATTTTAAATTATTCGTGTTTCGCCTTGCTGCATTTCCAAGTATAAATGAGACATGAAATCTGGAGTCTGGAAGTGTCGAGCCTAATACATGGTGTTAGCAGTTTTCTTTTCATTTTATCTACCATGAGCATGTAATAAAACAATAATCACATGCATAGAAAACTATACGATGAATAGTAAAGCCAGAGCAGCGACGACAGTGAGATAGCAACCAAATGGTCAGACATAACAAGTGAAACCAGGCTTGTTGTCAGTTTACCTCTGGGTAAAGTTCATGTAAATGCTTAAATAGTAGCAACACCATCTAGCACCGAGGCTTAAGCAGCATCAGGTAAAATGCAGTATAAATCTTAACTACAATTTTAGATTTTAACACAGTTTTACTGATCTCCCCCATTGGAGACATTTGCCGACATGCCACGGAAGTCAAGTGTACTTTACCGCGTGAATCAAGAACGTCTTTACCGCGTTACCTAAACATGACTTATCGAGTTAGTCACGAGTGATTTACCACGTTAGTTTGATTTACTACATTGGACCAGTGTAACTTAATTGCCTTAATAGCCTTAATCAAGCGTAACTTAAAACGTTAGTCAAGTGTGACCTACCACGTCAGTTAATTGTAGCTTACCACGTTAATCAAGTGTGACTCACAAAGTTAGTCAAGTATCAAGTGCAACGTTAGTTATGTGTACATTTCAACGTTAGTAAAGTGTGGCATACCACGTTAGCTGAGAGATAACATGTACGAGCTTCCACGGCACATCGTGTCGATGCCCTTCCATATATAACCATTCAAATTACGACTCGGCTACACAGTCCTAACTAGAAACTTACCATCTCAAATGCGAATAACTCAGTTACAAAGTTGGAGTTTGATAACTCCTACCGGATTGCCTCATAAAATTTGATGATCCATTCGATTAAGTAGAAAGGATAACCTTTGCGTTGACACACAACCTAGATAATCCAGAGCTTCTCGTCGCCTATATATATGTGTGTATTCAGTCTAAAAAAATATTCATAACTCATAATAAAAAGAATAAATGTGGCTAGAAATTCTGAAGTTTCTCAGTACGCTTTTGTACAGCAAACAATTTATAAAACTGCAAGAGCTGTACTACACAAAAGTACATTTGAAAGCTGGAGAGGAGGAGGAGGTAGGTGTGTTATCTGTTCCCATAGCCTGAACGAGGCAGGGTTTTGTCAGGTTGTTTGTTTGCCTTAGTCCCAGTCTCACTCAGCATATTTAATATCAGTGTGCTTTATATGATGGAAAAGATTTGAATTAATACTCAGGGTGTTTGGCCTTTATACTTGGTTCTATTGCTTACGTAAAACTGCGGCGCAAAAAAACCAAATTTTCACCAGAATTAAGACCTCTGTATATTGTAACCTAAGAGTTATGCATACCATTTGATCTTGAATAATATGCGCATAGTGTTTCGATCAACTCGTTACGTTTCAACATCTCCAAGTAAGGTAAAGTGACAAGAGGCTGGAGATGACAAGTTACCTGAGAACACTTGCTAAATACAATACTGTAGTCCCTGCTCTGTCGGTTATACTCTTTTTATCATTTATACATCAGTGAAATTCCAGTATTTCTTCACTGATAAAAGTGATATCTTCACTAGTTAGATATCACTTTCGTTATTATATTTTGATAATAAAAGGGTAAGGTAAGGTAAAAATAATAAGGTCACAGGGTGACCTTGACCGATGATCCAGACGCCGTGACGTCAAAATGAAACACTTTGTTTTTATGACGTTCCAATCAGCGCTCCAATCAGGGATGAGGTCATAATACAAGTCTAGTCGGTTGCTATATTCCGACGTCAGGCAAGAAGACACGACGTCATACTAGACGTCACAGGATTTTGAGGGCACAATATACAATACACAAAATCGTGACACTGTTAAGTATAAATAATAAATAGAATATTGCACAGTGATGGTTGAATACCATAAATACTCTCGTGAAAGGTGGAAATGATAACTCACTCGAGGCTTCGTATCTCGTGCGTTATCTTTTCCACCTCTCACTCGAACAATATTTATGGTATTCAACCTTCACTGTGCAATATCCTCTATGTACTGTTGCCTTTTATAAAATACACTGCAAAAACAAACGGTAGCTCAGAAGATTGCATCAGTTTGCTGTGTAAGTTTTCATTATGGTGTTAGGTATACATATATATCTTCACTTCACATTTATCTGCTGTCATATTAGAACCGGAAGAAGCAAAGCAGAAGAGAAAACAGTTGGACTTTTACAGTGACATTTATGGTACATACTTACGGGCAATACATTTGTAAATTTACCGGCGTGATGAACAGAGGATATAATCACAGAGGAATAGAGTGTAAACTAACACCAAAAATTCCGGCATTATTTTTACCCTTGAATTCATAGTTCCAGTTTACATTACCTTGTGATGTAAAATTACACTCCGTTTTGCAGTGTATTCTTTGGACGCAGCTCCGCGAACATCACGTCACTTGAACGATATCCACTCATTCAGTAATATTTGGATTAAATATAAAATATATAGCTGATGTAGGGCCTATTTCTTACAAGTCTGCATTCGTATCTAGTGAAAGACAACTGAGAAAATTGTGATTTTTCATAGTTAAAACACTCTTCCTCTTTCCGGACAGAGTGCGATCTGAGGTATACATTTTGTGATCTATCTCCTATGTTTAGCACATGCAAGATAAACAAACTTAAGCTCTTCTATTCATCAGAGGTCTAGCAAAGCAAACGTTTGGGTAACAACTTAAAGTGAAAAACCATTCATGTTCTAAGTTAAGTTTGCCAAAAAGGTTGGACAGTATTATGTTTATTTCGGTGAAGTACTTTTTCTAACAGCCATTACCACAGCGGAAATCGACATTTGACCGGGCTCCATCGACAAACAATGAAACGCAGCCATCTGTCCGGGCTGTGACGTAATTGCTCCAAGCGCAGAACACTCTTGTAACCTGACACTGTAGTACGCTGTTCTGACACTCTAGTATGCTGTTAGGGTTGTGGTTGAAACTTAAGTATGTATGTAAATTTATAACATTAAATGATCTAGAAACTTTTTTTTGTCATAACACAATGGTCTGGAAATAATTTGCAGCCTTCTTCACACCTGTACTAGTTATAACTAAACCATATAACGTTAAAAGAGTGCAATGTCCCTGTACATGTTATTCCATGTTACACTGACACTCAACTCAGAGCATTTGCGTCACAGCCTGTAAACAGCTGATATCTCCTGGCACTCTCATTGATCAGTCTTTCATATGCTTAAAGCATGGGCGCCTTCAGATCCCCAGTCGGCTACAAAATACTCCATACTTCAACGGAAGACAATTCAACAACGAATTCCTACAAATTCAAACAGGTCTTTGTATTCAAAAGAGAATATAAATACTACGAGGAGCTTGGTCGATGGCGTCACCTGGGCGCAGTGTGGGAATAGCTTTTGTTACGCATGTACATGCAATTAGCAACTTAGCTGATGTTGAGTTAGTGTTTCACAGCTAAGTTGTACAAAGATGTTTCACATGGTGTTGTAAAAAGAACATGTATTGTACAACTGACTTGGTCGTGTAAACTGAGACATTAAAGTGAGACAGATGATATCACACAAATGCGTTGATGTAAAATTGTGGAATTGTGACATTGAAGACCCACGAATAAGCCAATATTGTACATGTACACTTTACAATTGAGCTGGTGTTATAAAACTGACTTTCTGTCGTGTAAGTCTGCTGGTTCTGTTACCACCTTCAACCCTTAGACGTCGACATGTTTTAAGCCAAATCAATGGTCAGAAATTCTGTGAAAATGCTTTAAACTCTAACAAAATTATGAAAACCTTCGCCAAATGAACGATGACAGTATCAACAGCGTCACCCTCATCAAACACAACCATTAGTATATATCTTGTACCGGTACACGTGCACATACATACAGAGTCTAACACAAAGCAGATATAATGTTTGACCACTTGCTTCATGGTCTCTGTTATGATTTTTTTCTGGCGTTAACCTAGGATGAAACTACTGAAATACATGCATATTTGGTTTGGATTGGGAATCACGAATTGAAGTTGTTACACAGCTAAAAACATATGTTTTATTTATTGAAAAACGTTATGAACCCTAAATATTGTATAGGTTTGGCCATAGGGAACCCATGTTTCATAAAACGTTAAAAATTTTGACTTCTCTTTGCCTTCTGTGCATGAGACTTTCATGTCTTCTCTTTCAAGCAGAAGGTTACTCAAATTGGAATTGTTTTGCCATGTCACGACGGGTACTGCATTACGTCTGAGAATCGTCGCATCGCTATACAAATTTGCATGCTACGCTACAATGTGCTTGCATTTTCTCTTTGAAGCCGTACGTCTCGCGAATAAGGCACTGTTGGAAAATGATGTTATTATGAAACAAATGTTGGAAAGCTTGGACGTTACAATAATATTTAAAAGCACAATTTTCACACTTAATGGAGTATTTTATGGGCGAAAAGCTAAGGCTGTGAGCATACTCTAAGCTTGGCTTGAAAAAGACACAAATACAAGGACCATTTGCCACACTAAGAACCCTGACCCACAAGCGCTGGGAGGGCCAAATATTTCTGTAAATAAATAAATATTCATGCTAACAAACATTAGAGCTCTACCTTGTAAATAAGACTTATGTACGTCAAGACCCTGACCAAAAGTCATATCAGGTAAATGAAAAACATCCCACCGATTTTTTTTAAAAGGGTACCATTTCTTTGGATACATTTATAAATACCTTCACATATATATCACCCAAAAGGGAACAGTTTATCACTATCAGGTCTGGGGGTTAAAAAATCACTGGAGCTTGCCTTACATGTAAGAAGAAATACATTGGCCGAGGTTTGCAGACCGTGCACGTCTTGGATGGATGCAAGGTATAGCACCAAGACACCGGACAACTATACACTAGAGTCGACCGTACGATACAGGCTAGTCAGGGTACACATGAATGTAGAACTGACTGTAAAGGAAAATGGGTGTCTACTTTCTCAACACTCCCATTTCTCATACGAAGCCTCAGGAGAATTTTCCGCAATAAACTGGTCCTGTCCATGAAACTATATGTTCCAAAAGTTAGTCAAGAGAGTAAATGGTCGCTTGTCGAACAGTTGTTTCAAATGAGATCCATCATTTAAGTTATATGTAATTATGGGTTGAATTGCGTTTTAAAGGTGACACACAGACTCTACTTGGAAAACTTTTTCATTCTTTTCCGGACATAGAAAATCCAACTAGTACAAACTCAAGAAAGCCTGAACTATAAATGCTTCAGTGATTGCTTCGTCGATCTATTGGCTCCTGGTTTGATAAAATCAGCTTCCGTTTGTTTCGTTGACTGATTCTTTAGCTGAAATTAGCTGATGCATTTTTTTTCTGTTTTGAGGACGAGGCTCACTGGTGTAAAGCGCGCAACTGCAACAATTAACTAGCCGAGGTGTGGGATCGATTTCAGCCGTGGACATGTAGGAAATTCTAGAAGCCGAAAAGGTGGAAAATGTACGGAACACGTTGTTCGTGGATCTCTGGTGACAACTTGAAGCGATCAACGACGATGGTGTGACCGTTTGTCCAATTCGTTTGCGTTTGATGAAGATCGTGTGTCATAGAGTAATACATGGCGTTCAAATCTGTAAGTTAGTAATTTAGTAACACCTAGCCCACCAACGCCTCCATCTTTTCCTGACGATTGTTTTTTTCCTATCTAACCACATCAATATTGATTCTCGCAACGATTACAAATCCTCTACTTCCTCTCCCGAATGATTACGGTTCACTGCCTGATTGGTTGACAGCTTTTTTTAGCAATCTTTTACAGCTGTTGTGATTTTCTTTTTGGGATAGCGGCAGGAAGGGGGAAGCGAGGGAGGGGGGGAATAACATTACATGTATATCCATGACTTATAACTATGTGAGCCATGGGTTGACGTAATCTTCATGGACAACCTCCACCTCGCGTGATTTCTAGAGATTTAACCAGACCAGCTGTATGTGGGAAAAGTCGCACCGAACAGTAAAAAAGGTGTCAAAGCGTTAATCCGTTTGTTCAATATGGAAATAATCTTCAAAGTGAATACCACCGAGCTACAAAACTCCTTCCACCCATGGACAGTGGGAACGAACGTGATAGTGTACAATGAACTCGAGCCCTGTTAGGAAAATACAATTAACCCAGCTGATGTACATGACAGCCACCCCTCAGATGTCCCAGTTGGGGTATATATCAATGGAGATGAATTCTTCGGCAAAGACATTGCTACATATATTAAACTGTGCCACTATCGTGTACCTGGGTAGGTGAATGTATGCAGTACTTATTTCGTAACACGTCAAACAGGTTCATGGACATAGTACAGGTAAAGCCGAGTCATACAGGTATGTTTTCGTACAGGTAAATATATACGGAAAAATATCAAAGCACACAACAACAAATTGTGTTTCTAAAAAAAGGTCTACAAATAAGCGTCATAAAAACATGGCAAGGCGGAAGAATCATAACAAATAACATTGTCTGAGCGAGAAAGTAAAAAGTGCTCTCGATTTACAATTACGTTCTACTTGATGCAAGATAAGAGAGGACTTTTTCCTCATTTATTCTTTTGTATGATGTATCACGAAAGCAACTCCTTAGAGGACGTAAAAGGATGAATCTCGAGGACGAAAACCGTACGTAGCCAACTTAGATACATTAGATGTTATTTGTAAATAACAGATAACTGAAATAAACGATGATATAATATCACCTGTATTTGACCGCCTTTTTCGGGCTACAGGGCGTAAGTTTCGTTGTATGTAGTACGATGTACCAGGCATATAAATCTACATGTTGAAATAAATATCAGTTTATAGCTGATACATGTATAGCTCATACATGTTAACCGAACACCCATTGGGGATCTTTTAGCAGATGATTTACCACCAAATTTAACAGATAATATGGATATCATCGTTCCTCTATATTATACAAAACACTCCGTTCACTCACTATACCCTTGGTCCCTGTGGTGTAGGCTACTGTGTTCTGATGGAAAGTAAGAAAACCTTAATCGTCTTCATACACTCGTTTTCACACCTTGAAGACATTTTGTGCCAGTCTTATAAACACGATACATATACATGTTCATATACACGTACTTACCATATATATACACTGCGGTTTACTCCGCTGAGTACATCTTGGCTCCTCTACAGGTATATGGTAAATCCGTACATGAAACCCCACTCTCACCAGGTATGAAAATTCCGCACAGGATATTACTGTATAATGTAGGCGACTCTCTTACAAGCCTGCAGCTGATGTCTGTATTCGGACGATTAATAACTGACGATTCAAGTTTGTGTCCACAGTTCGGGCAAATACTCACGCGAAAACGGAAACCAGGTAGATAGTACAATCGATCAGTGAGACAGAGAGCTGCCTACAAAAATCACCACTCATAGCCTGTCGCCTGAAGACCACAGGGACCCCCAGGTACACACCTTAACACTGAAATCAAGGCCTTGGTATGTCGAAATGAAAAAAAAAAAAACAAAAAAAAGACCGTGGGCTGATGCTATCAGTGTATGAATAGTCTAGAAAGCCTTTCATTTACTGAAAGGCCTGCTTGAGTCAGTAAGGTGACATGTCTAAGTGCGCACACCAGGTTGGGAAGCATTCAGAGGGAAGTATACGCGGGGATATGGAACGATTCATGTGAACAGCTCACAATGCTGACACACTTTACAAGCCTCACTGCATGGGACAGCGGATTTCAGCGGTTTATCTGTTAAGATTGTATGGCATATGCATACGAGGCTTCCCCTGAGGCCATTTATATACTTTCTTATATACTTTAAAACAGACCGATGTGTTTTCATTTGTAAACAAATTGAATTGGCCTTATTTTTTTAAGTGAGCACAAAATCCATTATTCAATTAAAGCATCGGTCTTTTAAAGTCACAAGTTTACGACAGGTTACGAAAAAAATGTGGTTACTATGAATCATTCTGCGACGTCTTAGTCAGACGAACATTCAACGACGATTTCTTTAAAGTAACTATATACGAAATAATGTAATTTCCTTTTTGAAAATTCAGTACATCCTTACTTTTATATAGCCTGCAATGCATTATATATAAAAATGTAGGTCCTGTATATTCTGAAAAGCCTAAATATGTGTTAAACTTAAATGCTTAACAGGTAGGGTTGCTATTTATAGGTTTGTATTGAAAGTGAGAGGCGCGGTAGCTGTTTCATTCCATTACCATCGAAACTTTTCACATATAACCTCCCTGCAGCTTGATACCATCTAACATAGGGAGTTATTACACACGTTCTCCACGTTATACTTTTCCACGAAGTTTTCAACGGGTTCAAATCATCATGAATACCCACATGTCCCACATTAAAAACTGTACATGCGTGAAATTTCATCATACGCACGTGCGCCCATGACATGACGTCACTGCGGAGGTATGTTTTTCTTTGACATCTCATTGAAGAGTGTCCATAAAAGAAGCCGATGGGTGAATACCAACGATTTAGAGGGATATTACACAAATGAAATGTGGAAGGTTTTCAATTAGCGGGTTCCTTGGGAAAACACTAATTCAACTGAATGACCCTTTGTGGGTCAAGTGTACATAGTCCAGCTTGGAGGTTGAAAGAATGTAAGAGGTGGACCCTTAAAT
This sequence comes from Acanthopleura granulata, assembly GCA_016165875.1. NCBI lineage: Eukaryota > Metazoa > Mollusca > Polyplacophora > Chitonida > Chitonidae > Acanthopleura > Acanthopleura granulata. The sequence continues at coordinate 24,854,178 of JABBOT010000003.1, forward strand.
TAGCTTGTCTTACGATTGATCAAAGGAAGATAAAACAGGTATCTCATATACAGTATCACTTCTAGAAAAACTCAGTAATGAGTTGGCGTCCACAAACCTCCAATCAATATTTCTTTGTTATCTAAGTCCTCAAGATTCATTTCCAAAATCATCAAAAAATTATACCACAACTTCACTGGCAATGAGAACTCCGTATATCACATAGGAGGAAAGACTGGACTGATTAAAGATTGGTGACATAAAAACTCCAACAGCAATATATTTTTGTGCTGGTTAAATAAACCATAAAAAATCACACTGAGCAAACACTGTCTGGATAGTAATGTTTGATGAAAGACATAAACGAAAGACATAAATGGTTCATTTGATTTTATTTACCGGATCAAGAGTTTGGTGCAGAGCCGAAGAATATATATTAGAGCATATACAATATATGTATAGAGCATATGCACGTACATGTTTTATATGTATTCTTTTGGAATACCTCCTTATAACTTGTCCTGACCGCCTCGGTGGCCGGGCGGTTAGAGCCTCCGCCTCGAGCCCGAGGAATCCGGGATCAGTCCAGGGTGGGGTCAACCCAAAGACTTTAAAATGGTACTTGTTGCTGCCTCGATTGGGGTTAAGTACTGAGTAATTAGAGCAAGGACAAAGGATTGGTCGGCCCAGGATCAGTATAATATGACTGGACGAGGTGTCATATCTGGTGTCTTCGATATGATGTTCCAGTGGCGGCTGCAGTTTGGCGGCATGGACTTAAAACTGCCACAAGAAGGCACATTATATATACATTCAAAGGGATACACATATTGGTGTTCTGTTTTTATTATCCAGATTTACAACTTTACTTTAACACTGGTACATGCATGATGGGTGTTTTATAAGATAGGGCCAATACTCCACGTCGTGCAGCTGTTCTCGTGAATGGAGAAAGTTGATGGAAGGCATAACCAGCCATAGGTTTCCATGGCTAACTGGTAGCCTATACGTCTCTTTAGTGATGGTGTTCACAGGTATCTTCCGTGCAAGGCTATCCTCGATTGAAAATCTCATATCTGGAAACCAAGCCGTCTTCCGAAAGAATCGTAGAAGAAATGAACACCTATTTCTGTTGAAGTGTATTATTGATATATTCCTTTGTTCTGGTAAAGATTAAGTTATATTGCGGTTTTATTGACTATGAAAAGGCTTTTGTATGGCAGAAGAGATGGTGGCGTGAGTCAAAAATTTTGAAAGAAGACCACAAAGTCAAAATATTAACCTGTTCTCCCATCCATCAATGAAAATATACTACACGCGTGCGTGTAAAGGGGGACAACTCTTCCTATCAAAGCAATAAACATCAACATCAAATCAAAATCTGTCAGCCTACCCGCAAAAATGGCGATGATGTCTGGGTACATCAATGTGGAAAACTGGGTGGCAGACCAAGTAGCTGCCTGGCTCAGAGGTCAGTACTGTTTGCATCCTTTCTGTTTACTGTAGCAAATAACGGAAATTCTGTACTTCACGCCAAAACCGCAAGCCGTCTTCATGAATGTCAAATCTTGTCAAGCATGTGTTGTTGTTGTATCGGGTGTGTTATATATTTGCTTGGATGATTACTTATAATTATTGTGAAATTTTCATCCAAATTTGAGGGCGATTTGTTATAATAATCAATATTGATTCTAAATAAATGAATTTGATTCAGCATTATACGGTGAACTGATCCAGGGGTGACAAATCATGATATATGTATACATGTGTTGACCAGACCAGCTGTACGTGGGAAAAGTCACACGGACTGGTAAAGCAAAAAGTGTCAAAGCGTTCATGGAAAGCTTGAAATGTGCTCTTTTTGTAACTGTTATCTCGAGAGGTTTTAGCGGAGTAGTTTCTGCGATAATGTCTCTTATGTGTGGGCGACCCCCCTACATTTCACTCCGTTATTCTGATCTGTGTCCGATCTGTCATGGTGGTCTTTTGAGAAATGTTACAGCTACCGGTATGGATCTGATGTGGAATGTCAGATACGAAGCCTAGCCGACTTGTAGTAAAGATTAGAGCCCAAACAGGTCAGGATCCCTGGGCTTTTGACTCAAGCCCTCAATAGCCCTAATCTTAATTCTGGACATGAGGCCACAGCCATGCATTTCAAATGTAGAAATGTGTTTCTTATTTTGTACAACCTTTTTCTTTATAATAAGCAAAGTAGGCATTTTGGGATTCTCACAAATCCTTTGAGGTTGGACCAGAGGGGTTGTCTTGCAAGCGAATGTGGCAGAAGAAGGGATTTTATGGTAGTTGCATTGCCAGCCTTCCCTCTGAACACGGTCAGTGGTTTCCATGGCCTCATTCTCTGAGGGGCAAGGTGTATCAAAAGAGGTGGTCTTATATCTATTAACAAAAAATACATCTTTAGCTAATTTAGTTTGCAAGAGCACCCCCTTCTTTCGCCGCAACCTGTGTGAATCGAAACGCTGACTCGGATTATAAAATCAGATAAAGATATTATAACAATTTTTATTCATAGTAAATATCATTTTTAATAATATGTTGTAATGCAGAATTTAAATATATCATGGGTTTCAGTCACATAAGTGAAATATTCTTGAGTATGGCATAAAACACCAATCAAATAAATAAATAAGTAAATTGTATACAGAAACCCGAATTGGTGAACATTGCTTAGTCCTACATGAACGCCACCGTTGCTCAGATATTTGATGTCCCTATGCTGGTATAGTGACAACCAAATATTGGAGTGATGGTGGATTTCATGTAAGACTAAGACAAGGTATGGATAATGCCAGTGTTAACACCACAGAGATATTCAGGGTTGTTTATTTCAACATTTCTATATTTTACATTTTTCTTTGGAAATATATGTATACTGTTTTCAAGATTTGCATGTCACTTTTTATTTGTATTGTAAAGAAAATACATACTTTTGAGCTCATATCCATTTTTGAAATAAGGGCTAAGAGCTTGTGTCCTAAGGCCTCATGTCCTTGTACCTTGTAGCATCTTTCACATCAGCTATTAAGTATTTATGTGGTGGTCAACCAAGAGGCTTGTAACGTTGAGTTTCCTTCATCTGTGTAGATCTGTGGTGTGACCTTGTTAGGGTTTGAACACAGGTATGTGACAAGCCATATCATTATATCATATCAGAGAGCACTGGCAACTATTTCCACCAAGATTTATCATTGTATAGTATGTAATACTGTAACTGAAGTAGGACCAGATATCAAGAAAGCGGTAGTGTTACTAGTTAATGGTTACAAAGGTCATTTCATTTGCAACAAAAGCATACATGCAACCTAAGTATTATTAGAGGGGACCTTGCTGTCTATTTTGACAAAAGAGTCGCTCTTACAGCAGCTGATAATGTTGCATCCAGTGAGGTCACAAGCTAGAATTCATTACTCACTGCCTCAGCTTCAGAGGTGTTAAGTTAGTAGGTTCATCAGGCAAAGGCCAATGGGCGGAGGTTTAATCCAGGCTCTCCGGATTCCTTCGGCAGTAAATCTTTTCTTGATTATCATGCAGTACTGTAATGTTAAACATAAATTAGGTAATCAAAATTTAAACACTTAATAACCAAAATTTTGTCCAGGACAAAATTGATCTCCATTGAGTTACTTACCGTTGTCACTTTCACTCTCCAATATTAATAATACTGAGAGTGCAATTGTTTGAGCTGTCTGGACAGATGGACCTTTAAAGTGGCTGAATGTGACAGACCTAAGTTAAAGTGAGATCATTTGGTTATACTGTTATAAATCTTGATCATAACAAAATACATTTACCTGCAAGGTTAAGTTGTATGAAAAATTTGCTGATTTTTATCTGAGAGTTTATTTTGCCAAAAATTAGTTATTTCCCACTAGATTCTCCCATTTGAAGTAAGGAAACAGCATTTGGTACAGATTTTCTACCGATGACTTTCTGTCAACTTAGAACAACAATCTAATTGTCTGTTAATTTGGAATCAGTCAAAGATCATGTGTTCTGATGATCTTGTCCCATAATCGTTTGTGTATTTTGGGGTATGTACTTAGTAAGGACTAGACGAGAAGGTATGATAATATCTAACTGGAAAAACGTTAGTTTCAGTACCAAAGATAATACAAGTATTTTATGACATAAATTTTCCTTTAAAAATTCACTTTTTTGGGGTGAAATTTAGGTCACTTATGGTTAATGTTGTAAGTCACATTAACAGCCGATTAATTACATTTTTGGAATTGGGGTTTAGTTAGTTTGGTATTGTTCAACCTAATTGTAAATTACCACTTCAAGTTTGAATGAAACATTTATGTCACCGACATTATGTTGATAAAAATGAAATATTAATACTTGTGGCAAACTACTGTGACCTATCAGTCTTTTGAGGTACCATATTCAAAACTGATTTTGTTGCTTTTTCCAGGCCTAGATGATGTAGTTTTACCATATGTCCATTTCTTCCTTAACAATGGGATCAATGGAAAGAAACTGTTAATGCTGACTCATCAGGACTTAGAGGATTTTGGAATAACCAAGTTAGGCCATCAAGAGCTTATCCTGGAAGCTGTTGATCTTCTCAGAGCTTTGGTAAGTAAACATACATGTACATGCACATAGGGATTGTTTGAAATTCATTTTGCATGTAGATTTTGTATCATTTCTCTAGTAACTAAGCACATAATTTATATCAGATTATGATGTGAGGCAACTCCCTTTTTTCATGGTTGTTGATATCATCTTTGTCACATCAAGATATGCATATACAAGTTTTCTTAGAAGGCCTCTGAATTTACAGAAATCAGATCACATGCATATTTTCAGTATCAAGCTTAACTGAAATCCTGTGCTTTTTTTTTAGTTGGCCTGTTTTTATGGATTTGTGAAACATTGCTGCAAAATGCTGATTATAAGGATTCATTACTCTAGCTACTTATACAGAAATGAGTAAGAAAGGTGACAACAGTTATCATTCAGTTTTGGAGGATTTTTCCTGTCTTTTTGTTCACAGTGCCAGAGTCCCCATATTTTATTTTCAACCAGTAGGTCTGCTCAGGAATTTTTTAAGGGTCAGCAGGTGCGAAAATCTTGCATACTTTAAAAGCCTGACTTTGTCCATGTTGACGTGGGTTGTTATTGCGAGTATCTCTCCAAAAAGCTTTCACAGTTCTCACAAGCTAAACCACATGACTAGCCAATTAACCGTCATGTGATTTGTCTGTAAAACCATTATAACACCTTGAAGAAGGCTAAGAAACTCATTCAGCTGTACTACTACATGGCAGTACATGCAACAGACAACATAAAGTTTATACAGGAAACATTACCTTTCATGAATCGTAATGTTTTCAGGCCTTCGGTTTTGTTTTTGAGCAGGAGCTGTGCTAATCACATGGTGACACCCCTTGCAGAGGATCAGTAGTGTGCTAATCACATGGTGACACCCCTTGCAGAGGATCAGTAGTGTGCTAATCACATGGTGACACCCCTTTGCAGAGGATCATTAGTGTGCTAATCACATGGTGACACCCCTTGCAGAAGATCAGTAGTGTGCTAATCACATGGTGACACCCCTTGCAGAGGATCATTAGTGTGCTAATCACATGGTGACACCCCTTGCAGAGGATTAGTAGTGTGCTAATCACATGGTGACACCCCTTGCAGAGGATTAGTAGTGTGCTAATCACATGGTGACACCCCTTGCAGAGGATCAGTAGTGTGAATTGCACACTTAGATTTACATTCCCCAGGCTCTTCATTATTTCAGGCTTGTGTTATTAGCATACCTAGATTTTTTTTCAGGATTGTGTTAGGTTTGGGAGTGATAGCACGTCTCAAATGTGAAGGCCTGTGTTTTGATAAAGGCTGGCTGTGAGCTGTAAGTATGCCAGCTGATATTTGTCAAGCTCCTATCTGAAACAAGGATGTTGTATAATCAATCAAAGTCCCATACAATAAATGAAACATGCATTGTTATCTGAGAGATAATGCTTCCAGTTCTTCTTCCTGGTTTAAATGGTCAAGATTTTGTTTTGTGATCTGGATAATTGTATGAAGGTTTTGGAAATGACTTGTGTGGTCATAACCTCAGCAAAAACTTGCTACTTGCTTGTGATTTATGATTAAATGATTGACATTTTCCCTCGGTAAACATTTTGTTATTATTTATTCATTTGTTTGTTTATTTATTGTTCAAAGACATTGATCTAGAATTTTTCAGTTATATAATGGTTGTCAGTATATTATTGTGTGGAGAATGCCGAAGTGTATGTTGATCAAGTAAATCACTGAACTGTGGATACTGTAATGGTGCACTTTGGCCTGTGTGGCATGTGTCACTCTGGTATAGGGTATCTGTGGTCTGCTGAGGACTCCATGTAACACTATACCAAAGACCACTGGTGACCGTCAATTTCCACCAAGGTCAGGAGAGCAATGGAAGTAGGAGAGTATTGAAAATTCTCTGTCAGAGAATGGCATAGACCTTTCGGAACTGTCAGTAAAAAACGAGTCATAATCAATAATGTTGCAACAAGTAGGTTTACTGGATGTCCTACAAAATGGTTACAAATGTTCGATCTTTCTGTAATATCATTATGTCACATCTGCTTTAAGCGGGAGTGGAATGAAAAAGTAACCTTGATTCCACTTGTTATGGGAAGAGGTAATGAGACATCAGATGTGGTGGATGTATCCATTGAACCCGCAGGTTGTGTGATCTGGCGACTCAAAACACTTCAGCCACTTCAGATGTGGTGGATGTATCCATTGAACCCACAGGTTGTGTGATCTGGCGACTCAAAACACTTCAGCCACTTCAGATGTGGTGGATGTATCCATTGAACCCACAGGTTGTGTGATCTGGCGACTCAAAACACTTCAGCCATTTCAGATGTGGTGGATGTATCCATTGAACCCACAGGTTGTGTGATTTGACGACTCAAAACACTTCAGCCATTTCAGATGTGGTGGATGTATCCATTGAACCCACAGGTTGTGTGATTTGGCGACTCAAAACACTTCATCCATTTCAGATGTGGTGGATGTATCCATTGAACCCACAGGTTGTGTGATTTGGCGACTCAAAACACTTCAGCCACTTCAGATGTGGTGGATGTATCCATTGAACCCACAGGTTGTGTGATTTGGCGACTCAAAACACTTCAGCCACTTCAGATGTGGTGGATGTATCCATTGAACCCACAGGTTGTGTGATTTGGCGACTCAAAACACTTCATTCATTTCAGATGTGGTGGATGTATCCATTGAACCCACAGGTTGTGTGATCTGGCTACTCGAAACACTTCAGCCACTCAACCATGACCCGCTCCCTGTGATTAAGTGAATCAGCATTCTTAGTATAATTATATAAATTGTGACAAGCAAGTACTTAATCTGAGTTACTCTGAGATCCAGAACACATATATGTCAAACAGTCTCATATCTGTTTCCTGTATATTTACAGCATTATGGCTTTGAGACAGAGAATCTGCAATCTGTGACACTGCAGCTTGGTTGCAAAGCTAAGAGCCTCCATAACGAGCTACAAGCAACAGGTGTGGAAAACGACATGAATAACGGTAACGTGACTTACCCAGGACGATCCAATCAGCAACGGCTTCCTGTGGCTGTCCTCTCCTCAGTGGCTGATATTCTCACTGCACTGAAAGTTGTCGTCTCCTGGTTAGACAGGTATCAACCAGCTGTGTTCTTGGTGTTCTTGCTGATTAAGTACTGAAGTACAATGTTTCACCTCAACTTTACCATGTCAAAAGGCACTTTCAGAAGCACAGGGAGGCCTTAACTTGATACTTTTGATGCCAGCAGTTAAGTTTGTGTGGAGAGCGAATAATCAGGCAACGAACCGGCCCTCAGAGGTGGATGAATTGATCAGAATCAGGCGAAATGTGTTACTTGAAAAATTTGAAACTGAAGATGGAGTACATTATTGAAAGGATTAATCAACAATATGGAAAATGTAAATTGAAAGCAGTTTGTAGAAAAATGACACATGGACTGAGTAGTCAATAATAAAGAGTTAAAATATCATGTGTAAAAAAAAAAACAACAGGAATTGAAAAGGAAATAGAATATTTGAAATGAAATGCAAAACAGTATCTGAAATTGGCAACACAACATATGTAAAATGAAAATTAAGTAAACAAAGCAAAAAACAAAGACAGAAGAAATGAAGAAAAAGACCTGAAGACAAAATATTTTAGTAAGCAGAGAAGACCATTAAGAATATTTTTATTGATCTTTGTGGTTTTTTACCTATTTTTAGTGTGTGTTGTCAATTGTTTTTGGACAGGGCTCCATTTGAAAGCATGTATGAGATGTGCCTGCAAAGGAACACGATTGTGAAAATTGGCATTGAGCTGATAGCTGTAACACAAAAGGATCACCCCAGACAGGAAGCAGAGGATGCTATCATGAAAAGTGTAAGTCATCCTGTGTTATCCTCATGTATGTGGCTTCATTGATGTGCAGCACTTGTTGTTATTACAGTGTGATGTTTGTGGAACCTCTGTTATCCAGCAAGCAGTAAATCTGAGTTTGTATTAACACTTCAGTAGCTTTGTTTACTGCAGTTCAGTATTTTTGTGTACTCAGAATGTTTCTCTCAGTATTTATGTGTACTCAGAATGTTTCTCTCAGTGTTTTTGCCCACCACAGGATAGGGAGATGCATGCTGAGTTCCAGGTGCGGTTATGCCAAAGGCTTTAAAAATGGTACCTTTGCTGCCTTGCTGGGTGCTAAGCAATGAGAGGTTAAAGGGGAACGGGACTGGTCAGCCAGTTGTCATTATAATGTTGATGGGTGGGTTGTCATGTCTGGTGTCTTCAGCATGATGTTAGAGGTCAGGGCAGCACTTTGGCAGCATGAACTCACCTTGCCACAAGAGGACACAGTATATATACATTCTAAGGACACCTCATAGTCATATAACTGAAAAATTGTTGAGGGTGATGTAAAAAACATACACAAATACCGTATTTTTGTGATTTGATTAATACAATCCTGTCATTTGACAGACCCCCATCCTCTCATCATACCAAGATTACTGGAGATGGTAGTATTTGTGTGTTTAATATTGCAGGATTTCTGTTGTATTATATGGCAGCTTTTGTGCCTTTCCAAGGTGCTGTATTATGTCAGAGTATTATGAGGGTCTGTAGAACTCTGTATTCTTCCTGGCACTGGCATTATGTCAGAGTATTAAGAGAGTCTGTAGAACTCTGTATTCTTCCTGGCACTGGCATTATGTCAGAGTATTAAGAGAGTCTGTAGAACTCCATATTCTTCCTGGCACTGTCATTATGTCAGAGTATTAAGAGAGTCTGTAGAACTCTGTATTCTTCCTGGCACTGGCATTATGTCAGAGTATCATGAGAGTCTGTAGAACTCTGTATTCTTCCTGGCACTGGCATTATGTCAGAGTATTAAGAGAGTCTGTAGAACTCCGTATTCTTCCTGGCACTGGCATCATGTCAGAGTATTATGAGAGTCTGTAGAACTCCGTATTCTTCTTGGCACTGGCATCATGTCAGAGTATCATGAGAGTCTGTAGAACTCCGTATTCTTCCTGGCACTGGCATTATGTCAGAGTATTATGAGAGTCTGTAGAACTCTGTATTCTTCCTGGCACTGGCATCATGTCAGAGTATTATGAGAGTCTGTAGAACTCCGTATTCTTCTTGGCACTGGCATCATGTCAGAGTATCATGAGAGTCTGTAGAACTCCGTATTCTTCCTGGCACTGGCATTATGTCAGAGTATTATGAGAGTCTGTAGAACTCCATATTCTTCCTGGCACTGTCATTATGTCAGAGTATTATGAGAGTCTGTAGAACTCCGTATTCTTCCTGGCACTGGCATTAGTTTTGTGTGATTATAATAAAATACTGCAGTATCTCTGTGTTATAATCACACAGTATGATTTGTGTTTTTTCACAGTGCAGCATTATGTCTGATATCTGTGATGAGATTGTGATCCAGTCACGAGACCCCCTGGTCATTCAGCCCACATCACTGGAGCTGGCCACTATCAGGAAGAAGCCAGGGGAGGAACTGGTGAGATTACACAAGTTTCTGTTGCTGTAGTTATGGTGTCCTGATGTTTCGGCTGATCTGTGTGTACTTACTATTTAAATTTCTGAAGTTTCTATTATCTTAGTCAACCAGTGCAGATAAAGGAAGATATTAAAGTTAAAAACAGCGTTCTATGCTCTGTGTTCAGTTTGCCAGAAAGGTTGCACAGTATTAGGTTCATTTCGGTAAAGCATTTCTTCTAATAGCTACTATGACAGCGGAAACTGACATTTGACCATGCTCCATCAATTAGCATGAAAAGTCAGCATTCTGTCTAGGCTATGACGTAATTGTTCCAAGCGCAGAACGCTCTTGTCACCTGAGACTTTCGTAAGCTGCTAGGGTTTTGTTTGTAAATTAAGTATATATGTCAATTTATAACATGAAATGATGCTGAAACTTACCGCTGCCACAACTGTCTGGAAATATGTTGCAATGTTGTCCACCCATGTACTTGTTATAATTGAATCACTTAACATGAAGTAGGCTGTCCCTATGTTATTACATGTTACATTAACAGATAGCTCACAACATTTACGTTACAGCTTATAAAGAGCGTATATCTTCTAGCTCTCTGATTAAAAGCATGGGTGTCTTCAGATTCCAGGTCGGCAGCAAACATGCAAGAGAGAAATTTATAATCTTTTTAATGAACAGTACCTCATTTATGAGCTGTCTTTTACTAAGGATGAATTTTTATGGTTAGGCCATCCCTACAAACAGTTTAGGAAAAATTAGTGTCAGTTGATAGGGAATTCTTTCTGTTTTATTCTATCTCTTGAAAAAGACAGGAATTTTAAAGAAATTAAGATGGAGAAGAAAAATGTAAAAAAAATTTTCAATAAAAGACCAATGCAAACTTTTGAGGAGGCCCTTTGTTCAAGGGGTGGCCAGGTTACCCCAAACAAGCATAGTTTTTAGGATGGCCCTATGAACTGAAAGTTCACTTGTGGTGTAAGTTTATCATTGTTAGTATCATTAAATGTATAAATCATACATGAAGAAATGTGTAAAATAATATCTAGCTTATACAAGCCAGATGGTAGTTTCAGGAATCAAAAATATTCATTTATGTGTGCATGCAATAACTGAAGTCATTGTTTGTGGTAATTTAATTCAAAGCCTTCTTGAGGGGATAGATTTTCCTTATTGCTGTTAGCATGTTCATGACATGAGACATGTTTGAAAATCTTAGGGAAAGAATATTGGCCCTTCACCTTGTTGCAGGTTTATGGCAACAAGTGTGGAAATATGTCACAGGAAATTATTGGACTTTCAGCATTGTTACTTTTTCCCCCACAGGGTATGCACATCCAGTCCTCGTATTATGGGATACATGCTATAGGAGGGGTTAAAGATTTGGTATGCATACATTTAAATGAAGGATACTATTAAATGTATTTTTGTAGGTCAACTTCACCACAAAAGTGTTATACATTTACACCATTTTGATTCGGTACAGTTTTGTGTATCTGAGAATGTTTATTATTTAATACATGTATGTTTACCTCTTTGAAAATACATTGTGTCGTAGTGGACCTTTAGTAAGGGCTCCACATACAGTATGTGTGAAGCAGGCATTCAGTTCAGATTTTACTTATATCAGAAACTTGGTAGATTTTTTGTTGCACCTCAAAATGGTGGCTTTAAAAATCTGTTGTTTTTTTTTGTACAACAAAAATCATGTGGAATGTATCTTAATGTGCAAAGCAGAACTGAAATATAAGTGTTGCCATACCATTTTAATCACTGGCACAAGTCAAATTTATTATAAAAAGTAGTTTTATTTTTCTGATAATCGCAGTGTCACTAAATTTTAAGTATATGTAATTTCAAAGCATTTCAGTAATATTATTGAAGTTTTCATTATTGCTTCAGTGGTTGATACCGTCTATGTCTTTTCTTCCAGTCTCCTGCGTTTCTCTGTGGTAAAATAGAGAAGGGGGATGAAGTTATAGCAGTCAATCACCAGATAGTGGTAAGAGTGCAAATATTCACGTATCCTAAATCCTCAACAAGTTATGATCTGAACAGGTTATTTTATAATTTATGTGAATTTTATGTCTGCCCCAAGCTGAAGAATACATTTTAGTCAATATACCGATGATCATTGACTTCAAAAACGTATGAATTATGGTATGTTTCCAAATTGCATCTCAAATTATACGCTGCAGATCAGAGTTTAGTTTAAAATTTCAGGAGACACATTACAGTTCAAGCTGCTAAACTCAAGGTTTGCAGTTTACACATTCAAATTTTATCTCCGGGCATTTTGTCAGTTGCCTGAAATTGAAGCAAACACTTGTTAGCCATTTATTAAAAGTACATAGTATGAAAAATGCCAACACTGCTTTTAGTTCATAAAAATATGGAAATTGAGTTTTATTTGATATAATTTTCACAGGTGGGTTGGCAGCTGAAAAAGCTAGTGAATACTTTGAAGGAGAAGCCAAAAGAAGTTGTTTTATTACTGAAGAAACGTCCTCACCATATCAACCCATTTGGAAATGTGCCTAACAAGAAGAAACTGACACAGAAGCAGCAGGCAGCTACCTTACCCTCCATTACCAAGCGACGCTCTAGGGAGGGAGACAAGCAGCCACGCCCCTCCCTACAGGAGTTTGTCAGTGTCACCCCGCCCGCAGAGGAAGTAGGCTTCTCCCCAAAGTAAGTCTGACTTGGCCATGCTCTGTCTTAGTTATGATGTTAATTGTTTAGTTATGATGTTAATTGTTTAGTTGTGATGTTAAAAGTGTAGTTATGATGTTACTTGTTTAGTTGAAATGTTAATTATTTAGTTAGGATTTTAAGTGTTTGTCTGTTGCAGTAGATTTAATCAGTAGCATACTGAAGTTGGACACAATCCTTAAAAAGACTTCAAATACTAAAAAAAAACACACACAAAGTTAGAAGTCTAATTCTGCCTTTTGTGAATTTGAAAACGATTGCCTGACTTCTTATCAGAGTTAAGACCGTAAGCTGTAATCAAAGCAGACAGATCCAGAGACCAATGTAGGCCCCAGTGATCATATATTTCCCTGCTTGTGAGCACAGGTTTGGCCTTTGCTGATTTTGTATACCCATGTCCATGTTCATGTACGCTTGACAAACATGTGTCATCTCGGTGATGATGTGATGACATGTGTAAGGAGCTGAAAGTTCAAAGGAAGGATAGGTGGATTACAGGTGTACATGTGTGTGTTGAGGGCCAACTGTATCCTCACCTGATCTGCAGATGTGTTTGTCCATAAACGTCACATAATACTGACCTACATACTATGCAAATATACCTACGTCACAATATGGTATATTTAATGTCTTTTGCTGGTGAACAAATTCGCCATTGTCTGATGAAGTGAGACACTGTTATGACAGAGCTGGAGAGCGCTACTGGCTGTGTCTGTGGAGTGTTCAGTGTTAAACTGAAGGGTGTGGTCTAATTCAGGTACAGTTTAGGGCCTGTAGGCAGGAGTCATCCACAGTCTTTAATAGCACTGTTTCTTTCTGAGTGTGAAGACCATGATCAGTGTACATGTAGTTAGGAGTGCCACTTGGTAGTCTACAGTTGCAATAGACATGATCAGATGGATTGTCTTATTGACATGACATTAGTGGATGTCTGTGCCACTTGGTAGTTTACAGTTGCAATAGACATGGTCAGATGGATTATCTTATTGACATGACATTAGTGGATGTCTGTGCCACACGTTAGTTTACTGTTGCAATACATGGTCAAATGGATTATCTTATTGACATGACATTAGTGGATGTCTGTGCCACACGTTAGTTTACAGATGCAATAGACATGCTCAAATGGATTATCTTATTGACATGACATTAGTGGATGTCTGTGCCACTTGGTAGTTTACAGTTGCAATAAACATGGTCAAATGGATTATCTTATTGACATGACATTAGTGGATGTCTGTGCCACACATTAGTTTACAGTTGCAATAAACATGGTCAGATGGATTATCTTATTGACATGACATTAGTGGATGTCTGTGCCACACATTAGTTTACAGTTGCAATAAACATGGTCAAATGGATTATCTTATTGACATGACATCAGTGGATGTCTGTGCCACACGTTAGTTTACAGTTGCAATACATGGCCTGATGGATTATCTTATTGACATGACATTAGTGGATGTCTGTGCCACACGTTAGTTTACGGTCACTATAGGCATGGTCAAATGGATTATCTTATTGACATGACATTAGTGGATGTCTGTGCCACACATTAGTTTACAGTTGCAATAGACATGGTCAAATGGATTATCTTATTGACATGACATTAGTGGATGTCTGTGCCACACATTAATTTTCAGTTGCAATAAACATGGTCAAATGGATTATCTTATTGACATGACATTAGTGGATGTCTGTGCCACACGTTAGCGTACAGTTGCAATAAACATGGTCACATGGATTATCTTATTGACACGACATTTGTGGATATCTGTGCCACACGTTAGTTTACGGTCACTATAGGCATGGTCAAATGGATTATCTTATTGACATGACATTAGTGGATGTCTGTGCCACACATTAGTTTACAGTTGCAATAAACATGGTCAGATGGATTATCTTATTGACATGACATTAGTGGATGTCTGTGCCACACATTAGTTTACAGTTGCAATAAACATGGTCAAATGGATTATCTTATTGACATGACATCAGTGGATGTCTGTGCCACACGTTAGTTTACAGTTGCAATACATGGCCTGATGGATTATCTTATTGACATGACATTAGTGGATGTCTGTGCCACACGTTAGTTTACGGTCACTATAGGCATGGTCAAATGGATTATCTTATTGACATGACATTAGTGGATGTCTGTGCCACACATTAGTTTACAGTTGCAATAGACATGGTCAAATGGATTATCTTATTGACATGACATTAGTGGATGTCTGTGCCACACATTAATTTTCAGTTGCAATAAACATGGTCAAATGGATTATCTTATTGACATGACATTAGTGGATGTCTGTGCCACACGTTAGCGTACAGTTGCAATAAACATGGTCACATGGATTATCTTATTGACACGACATTTGTGGATATCTGTGCCACACGTTAGTTTACGGTCACTATAGGCATGGTCAAATGGATTATCTTATTGACATGACATTAGTGGATGTCTGTGCCACACGTTAGTTTACAGTTGCAATAAACATGGTCAGATGGATTATCTTATTGACACGACATTAGTGGATGTCTGTGCCACACGTTAGTTTACAGATGCAATAGACATGCTCAAATGGATTATCTTATTGACATGACATTAGTGGATGTCTGTGCCACTTGGTAGTTTACAGTTGCAATAAACATGGTCAAATGGATTATCTTATTGACATGACATTAGTGGATGTCTGTGCCACACATTAGTTTACAGTTGCAATAAACATGGTCAGATGGATTATCTTATTGACATGACATTAGTGGATGTCTGTGCCACACATTAGTTTACAGTTGCAATAAACATGGTCAAATGGATTATCTTATTGACATGACATCAGTGGATGTCTGTGCCACACGTTAGTTTACAGTTGCAATACATGGCCTGATGGATTATCTTATTGACATGACATTAGTGGATGTCTGTGCCACACGTTAGTTTACGGTCACTATAGGCATGGTCAAATGGATTATCTTATTGACATGACATTAGTGGATGTCTGTGCCACACATTAGTTTACAGTTGCAATAGACATGGTCAAATGGATTATCTTATTGACATGACATTAGTGGATGTCTGTGCCACACATTAATTTTCAGTTGCAATAAACATGGTCAAATGGATTATCTTATTGACATGACATTAGTGGATGTCTGTGCCACACGTTAGCGTACAGTTGCAATAAACATGGTCACATGGATTATCTTATTGACACGACATTTGTGGATATCTGTGCCACACGTTAGTTTACGGTCACTATAGGCATGGTCAAATGGATTATCTTATTGACATGACATTAGTGGATGTCTGTGCCACACGTTAGTTTACAGTTGCAATAAACATGGTCAGATGGATTATCTTATTGACACGACATTTGTGGATATCTGTGCCACACGTTAGTTTACAGTTGCAATAAACATGGTCAAATGGATTATCTTATTGACATGACATTAGTGGATGTCTGTGCCACACGTTAGTTTACAGTTGCAATAAACATGGTCAAATGGATTATCTTATTGACACGACATTTGTGGATATCTGTGCCACACGTTAGTTTACAGTTGCAATACATGGCCTGATGGATTATCTTATTGACATGACATTAGTGGATGTCTGTGCCACACGTTAGTTTACAGATGCAATAAACATGGTCAGATGGGTTATCTTATTGACGTGACATTAATGGATGTCTGTGACACTTCTTCATTTGACACTTGGTTCTGCTGCTTCTGAGATAAAAAAAAAAAAAAAAATTGTGCTTATTGCATGCATTTGTTATTTATTTAGATTGTTAAAACAGTGCTGACAGTCTTCATTTGCAGATGTCTGTGTGCTCTGGTGCCTGTGTGTGATTTAGTAGGACTGTTCAAATTTGATAGACGCATTCTTACCACTGTTGTCATGATCTGATTAAATTTTGAAGAAATTATGCAATAGTCCTTTGGTTTAAGGGCTACTCTGTAAGCAGGGCTGAACTACATGTCCTCAGTTGATGCAGGTGTGTATCTCAGGATTGACCACAAATTTTGAAGGGCTACTAGGAGGTGAATATCTGCTTTGTAAACACCTAGTTCAGCTTCTATTTGTGTTTAATGAAGATCTAAGTAAGGTTATCCGGTTAAACTGTAGACTACCAAGTGGCACTCCTAACTACATGTACACTGATCATGGTCTTCACATTCAGAAAGAAACAGTGCTATTAAAGATGGATGTGGATGACTGCCTGCCTACTATCTTTTGACCTAAAAACTTTATGTTGCATATTTTAATGTGCAGATTGTACATCATGCTGTAAATATTAAAGACTGAATTTTGTTCTTCAGTCCAAGTACATTTAGTGAGTCATATTTAAATATCCAAACCTCATATATTAAGTGATTTGTAATTTAATATCCAGGAATTGATTCAGATGTGTGAGTCATATTTTTAAGATTCAAGCCGTGAGTCACACTTCAGTATATAGCCTAACAGTGAAACTTTGAATACCACCAGGCTTAAATTGTGATTTTGTTTATTTTCTTTGATTGTTATTTATCACCTCACCAAAGATTTTTTTACTTGTACAATGGCTGTCAAATTTATGGATAGAGGACACGACAGTAGTCTGGGTAAACCACCAATTATATGGCAAGTTACTGACCAAGTTTTTTTTGCGAAGACAAGTGGCCCTGAATGGTATTCTGCACAAATGGCCACTGTAATGGCAGTATGAGTGAAATATTCTTGAGTACAGCGTAAAACACCAATCAAATAAATAAATAAATAAATAAATAAATAAATAAATAAATGTATCAAAGGTCTTAGTGTCACATTCTGTACCCTGTAGCCACTGTGTACAGTATATGCTGCAGGGCACAGAATACTGTACATATACTGTACACAGCACATATACTTGTTAATGTACATGTACGTCTGCAGATAAGCTCAAGAGGTGATTTCATGCCTATGTATTCAAGAGGTAATGCACTTCCTTCCTTCCTGCCTCTGTGTGTGCAGGCTTTCCGGGACTTGTGATTTCACTCGTTAGTGTAGCTGTTTTTCTGTTATTAATTCCTACTAAAGCTGATATTATCTCTAACGGTTACTGAGTGATAGGATACAAAACCATATAGGGTAAGTACTTCTCATATTGGGTAAGGTGTCAGATGAACTTTGAATTATCAAGCAGAGATCTGCCGGAACTATGACATCATAATGTTATTGACGGTGTTATACCAACAGTCCTTTGTGATGTTGTTCTCGTTGTTGCCTCGCATTGTAACTGTTATGTTATGGGGTTAATCCTCCTATTGATTCATCAGACAGATGTAAAATCTGCTACAAGATTCAGAAGTATGCGTATCTCCCAGAGATCGAAGGCTACAAACAGGGTTCTTATTGGCAGATTTATAGATTATATTTTAACTTACGTATACAGGGTATTTTACATGTATTTTATGCAATTTGACCCCAATGTCTGTGTTGTGTTTGCTGAACATGCCCTGAAACTTGACTCTTCCCCAGATATATGATCATGAAATTATTAGTCCATAGTTACTTTCTACATTTTAATACCAGTAGTGCTTAATCAGCAGATGTTTATAAACTTTGACAAAGAATGAAATATTTCAACCAGATATGTGCCTCCCGGATTTCAGCTGTTCAGGAATTCAAATACAGTTGTTGAAATTGACCTTCCTCTTAAAATTTCAGCAAAATTCTTGATTCCATCTCTTTCAAGTTAACAGAAAATCATTAAAGGTGTCAAAAAGGCGTTAAAAATCATACAAGGATTTTGCCTAGCATATTATGCTATATTACAACGTAACGGCGGGTTGCCTCACAAAATGGCCATACATCATAGATCATGTTTACAACATTATGCTAGAAATGAGATCTCCAGCGTGAGTTCAATATTATGTTCAATTTGTTAGCACTACTCGTGACACCCCCTGTGGCAGACACTTGGTAATATGTGTTTTTGTAACAAATTGATAAGATGCACACATACATAGATGGCTTTATGTAATTTATTTTTTCAAATGTTTTCAGGCATGCCAAACTACACATATATAAAATCATCCTTAATTTCATCAAAACAGTAAATGAAACATCTATTTATTAATTTGATTGTTGTTAAAACAGCATTCTGAAGAAACATGCATTTATAAAAGTCTGCAGTATATATGGGTACATGTTAGCCACTGTATTAATTAATGACCAGAGATTTAGGAAGAGTCAGAGTGTCTCATTTCCTATTTTTCTCCCACTTTCCTTGTCTTTATCATGCTAATCCATTTAATGGATTAAGGTGTCTTGAAGATATTGAGGCACTTCCTGTGGCTTGTAAAACCTACTTAATAATCAACTTGTTCATGTCTCTTTAATGTGTTAAGGATAATTCCTATATTGTGACTTGTACATGTATGTTCCAGGATTTATTAAAGTAGCTTTGATTGTTGTAAATTTAAATACATATAAATGGAGTGAAATTGAGTTGAAAATTGCATTTTTTTTCTTAATTTTCTGTAGTATGCATAAACTATAGGACGACCCATGTACCGAACTGTCACTTAAAAACTTACATGTATGACGTTATTATTGTTACTGATACGTCAACCAGATGGCCATTGGTTACATATATTCAGTCTTTCTGTGAGATTATAACATCACAATCACTCTTGCTAAGAATGGAAAGAAATGTAAGTGTCAATTTGGGCAAAATTTGGCAAGTGGCCTTCTACATCCATATACGGTACTGCTTATTACTTTCTGTGCATACATTAATTTTTGTAGTTTTGACCGAAGTAGAACTACTTAGAAAATTAATTATTGCGTAAAGACAAAAATTCACAAGAAACCGAGGGTGACATTTTATGGAAGTGCATAAATCGGATGTTGGAGGAAAAGTACACAAGGTTTACAGTAATTCTTCGGAATAGTCTCTTTAGTATCTGACACACTAATACAGATAATCCTGTCTTTATGTTGTCCTCCTGTTTTTAGATGTTTTATGGTTGTACTTCTTTTTGCAGCATTGCTGAGGCACATTTGAAAAGCATCTGTTGTTTTTTTCTCCTGCACTGTTTTAGTGTTCTTTGTGTATTTTGATATGCATGAGTGTCTTCTGTTTGATTTTCTGTTGGTCAGTCCAGTGAGTAAGTCATCTGTTAGGTGGAGTAGACGCGTCCAGAACAAACTGCCCTATCCTGACCACAACCGTTCATCCAGCATTGTACATGTCCAGTAAGTAATGACCTCATACAGCTCATTCAGGTTACACCCTTGCCAATCTGGACTTCATTGTGCTGGCTATGTTGTCTGTTGCTGTGAAGCTTGCACTAATGCTTTGGTCGCTTTTGTTTTTGTTTTTTTTATTTATCTATGTATACGTTTGCACCGTCCTGGCAGTAGTACTGTCAGCATATCATATGTCACGTTCATGACTCTCTGTATACTCATTGTCATCATCATCCTGTACCTGGCATCTACTGTTTGCAACAGCAACTTTTTGGATTCATTTCTGCCCTTTCTATACCCAATGTAATCTTATTTATTTATTTATTGGATTGGTGTTTTATATGGTATTGAAGAATACTGTAATGTCATCTTGTATTTTATATGTACTGCTTGTATATTATAACAGCATGACTGTTTAAACTCACTGTCATCCTATGCTTGGCATACACTGCTACTGCACTTTATGGCTCCTTTTTGTTGTCTTTATGCTCACTTTCATCCTATACTTGGCATACACTGCTACTGCACTTTATGGCTCCTTTTTTGTTATCTCTATGCCCACTGTCATCCTATGCTTGGCATACACTGCTACTGCAGTTTATGGCTCCTTTTTGTTGTCTTTATGCTCAATGTCATCCAGTACTTGGTATACACTGCTACTGCACTTTATGGCTCCTTTTTGTTATCTTTATGCTCACTGTCATCCTATGCTTGGCATACACTGCTACTGCACTTTATGGCTACTTTTTGTTGTCTTTATGCTCACTGTCATCCAGTACTTGGTATACACGCCTACTGCAGTTTATGGCTCCTTTCTGTTATCTTTATGCTCACTTTCATCCTCTACTTGGCATACACTGCTCCTACACTTTATGGCGCCTTTCTGTTATTTTTATGCTCATTGTCATCTGGCATATGCTGCTTGTACAGAACCTTTTTATTACTCATTGTGCATTATTGTAACAGACAGTTACTCATTTGTGCTTTCTGTATGTACTCATCATTGCTGGATACTGGGCATACTCACATACAGCTTGTGCATTATTGCATTTTTGAACTCCTTCGTACTTTTTTACTCATATCAGTCTGTACATGGCATATCTTACTTTACATTATTACCACAAATAGCCTTTGGCTGACTTTTATACTTTAACAGTATAATGGTATGATTTATTACACATGTTATTACACATGTAATAAAAGCTGTTTTTGTGATGATAATTTGCCCTACTTTATTAAGTTTTATCAGCAATCTTCTGCACTCCGTATCTAGTTTCAACACTATTATATCAATGATGACTCTCCACTATCATTATTTCTTAATATTGGGTAATAAATAAAGAATTAGTCACTTAGTTAAGACCCATGTCAGTGGCATAAAGCCAAGTTAGCAAAGGACTTCATGACCAGTTTGTCCAAAGGCTATATATATATATATAGCTGAACAACTGTCACAATTTTTACTTCCTTGTTTAGATATCCAGTGTATTCTCCAGGGCTATTTCTCTCATCTGTTATGCATGTATCCAACCGCTCACACTCTGGCCTGGACTACCCAGTGTGTTCTTTGTGAGCCATATCTGTAGTCAGATGTAACCTGTAGGTAGAAAGTATACCTGGGTTTTACCTGCGTGGTGGTGCCTTTATGTGTAAGCTAGTTTTCCATGTTAGAGGTTGTGGATCCAGCTAGTGTTTCACAGAGCAAAGTCTGGATGTGTATGCAGATGTGCTGATATATACATAATGAGACTGTAGCTGGGGTGAACTTTAATTGATTGTATATGTCAGATAATGGACTATACTTGACCAAGTATGCAGTGAAAGCTGATCATCCAGTTCAATATGATTTATCTGTCCAGGTAATTTTAAACATGTCTTTTTTCTTTGTGTATGTGTGTGTATGTGTGTGCAAGGTCTCAGGTAAGTTGTTTTACTTGTAAATTAGAAGTTGCAACCCCAAAACTTCTACCAGAAGAGTATAAACGTTTTCTCTTATGGATAACATACTGAACAGCTAGCTTTTACCAGAATATGCAAAGAACATGTATATATTTTGAACAGTATTGGAAATGACAATTTATTTGTGAATGTGGATATTGTAATTGTCTGAACTGTCCCAGTATCGTAGCATGTACACTTGGATGTGTTCAAGTATTTATGAAAACCTCATCAGGAGATTTGTACGACATTTTTAGATGGGCAAAGTACATGTATTCTTACATGGTTATAAACATGAGAAGATAAATTCGACAGGTACTGCGCCAGCCATACATTTAAACTTCTTCATGATCAAAGGGTACATACAGGTGTTCTGTTTGTGCTAGTTGTGATGACCTGTTAAATCTCTGCCCTATTCAGATGGATGTTTCCATGTAGGTTCTCTAACAATAAGCTTTAGAATGTGCTGTGGTACTGAATAGCTTCGTAGTGTGAAGGCTCCTCAATAGATTCTGTCAAGACTGAAATACTCTAGTGTTCTGTCTTCTCTCTCGTGCAGGTTAAAATGCAAATTTGGTACACACTAATGTTTAATATACTAATGTATAAATTGTAAATTAAACGCATATGGTTAGTGTAAAATGTTTACGTAGTTACACATACCTGTATAGACACTAAGTAGTTTATTAGTTTATTTTAACAGACTACACCCTTAGTAAACAACTGAAGAAAGTCTGTTCATGATTCAACTGAATCTTAAATATCGTGCGCTGAATTTGGAAAATGTTTCAGGTAATGCTAAGAAGATAATGTTTCATACATTGTTCAAACCGGTTATCATTTTTGATTGTAGTATTTTTAACTATAGAGTCATGTTTACACTCTTCTTTGTATAATCTTTAATTGATCAGAATGAAAGAATCGTAATAATGCGTAGAAATGATTAGAAACAAAAGGAATGTGCTATAAAATGTGTTTATAGAAATTAACAAAAACAGAACAAAGTGCTGTGATAATTTTTCAGAGAAATTGACAGAAACAGAATGAAGCACAAAAATAGTTTTTCAAAGAAACTGACAAACAAAATGAGGTTCCATAATAGCTGTTCAAAGAAGTTGACAGAAGTAGAACTTGTTGTGTAGAAATTGGCAAAAATAGAATAGAAGTGGCGTAATATTTTCCATAGAAACGGGCAAAAGCAGGATGAAAGTGCCATAACATTTGTTAATAGTAATTGACAGATACAGAAGAGAAGTGCCTTTATATATGGCCATAGAAAATTACTGGTGTTGTGTGGAAATGCCTTTACTGTGTCATCTGATTTATGTGACTCATGTCAGAATCCATCGCACCTGAGCTAAATTGCACGTCTACTTCTGAAGGTTTAGTCTGTGCATAACAAGGTGATGAGGTTTTACTCATGCTCTCTTCTGATGTTAAGTTCCATCCATAAACCTGAACTCTATGTAAAATGGATATATGCTCCACTAATGAAGTGAATATATTTACTGAAATCCTCTCCCAGCAAAGCAAAGTACCTCGTGGAATTTTAAAAAAAAATGTACTTGTATATATGAAAATGTGACATTTATATTAGATCCGTGCATTTTGGTGATCGAATACTCTTGATGTTCTTATTAAATCCTTTTGATTTATTTTTTTGTTTTTTTTTTTTCTCAGAGATGGTAACGACACTGACAATGAGGTGTTCAGGAGTGGCTCGGAATCTCCCAAGTTTAAGCTGGAGATAGAAGCCAAACCTCGTCGTGCTACGGTCAGTGGAGGCTCTCCCACCCTTGAGAGACCAGCGCTTATCATTGAGGATCTGGATGCAGAGGGCAACGAAGCTAGCGCATTTAGCTCCCCTGATAGCGCAGAGGAAGACCTGAGGCCTTCAGCAACCTACACACGTAAGTGCTGGATATGCGGAATTCTATCACTTCTGGATTTTTTGTTTATTATTATAAATATTTCAGAAGTAAATCAGTTTGCTCTTTCTTTGCACAGGTCTTATGAAGAATTTTGCTACCATTTTCTGAAATATCAATTAAAGTTTTGAGCCATTTACAATACAGCAAATGATCTTTTTCCGCTGACTATGTTACTCATACTGGAAAGGTATAAGTGAGACACTGCAAGGTGTCTCACTTTCCCTGCATGTCATTATAAACATGATGTTTACTTTTGAATGTCATAATGGACATGTATTTGTTTTTTGATTGTTCAGATACACTTGAGGTGCCGGAATCTCCATTACTGTCTGCCAATCAGAGGAGACAGGAGTACTACAGCAGTAAATCTGACTCAGACGTGCTCAGCTCTGAGCAGAAGAGGCACGACTATCGTCTTACCAGAACAGAGTCACAAAAATCTCACAAAATTGAATGTCCTCTTCCAGTGATAGCCACGCCTCCTACTCAACAAGTTGTGAGCACACTAACACCTGCCACTCAATCATCAGTCCTTGCCACGCCCTTGTCTGTTCATGCCACGCCCACTCCTGTTCTTACAACGCAAACATCATGTCAAATAGTGCCCTCACCTGTCCCTGCCTCACCTGCTGCTACGGAAGCCACTCCTTCTCCTTCAGAAGCCACACCTTCGTTAGGTGAAGCTCCAAATGCTATAGGTGAAGCTCCGCCTTCTGAAGGTGAAGCTCCACCTGCTATAGTTGAAGTTCAGCCTACCTCTGCTATAAACCCTGCATCCCCAACCCTCATACCTGTGGCAACACACACAAATGCTGGCAAACACACGTCAAGGGCAGAGCAAGAGGTAGCCGGAGCTCCAGAAGGAAAAAATCAACCCAAGTTGATGAAAATAAGAAAAATAGACTCAGTCAGATTAAAAGACAAGGTAAATATGAATATATTGTAAATAGGTGCCTGTTATTTTTGAAACACCCCTTGGCAGATAGTGGTAGGACCCATTTGACCTTAAAATAGACAAAATGGTTCTGTCTTATCACTCTCTCTAACATGTCTGAAGGAAGAGGGGTTTTAAGAAATGTCAGGCACCTATTTGCAGGCTTTGTCACAATGCTGTAGCCTACCCTTCCTGGCCTTTATTCTCTATTTTTGTTCAATTATCAAGACTGTACATGTATTTATAGGTTTTCTTGCTGAACAAAATTGTTGATTATAGGTTAAAAGGTGAGTAGGTGAAAACAATGACACTGATGTATACAGTATTTAGTAATTATAGGAAAGCTGTTTAATGGTTTTTTAAACGTTTTGCAAACATTCGTGTTATTGAAAAGCTTCGTCAAATGTTTTGTAGTTTTTAAGAGTAATAACATTTTAATAATTATTAGTTCCCTGAGAGGGTCCCTGAGAATATATCTGTGTGGTCAGTGTGGATGATCTTTGACCTTCTTCCTCAGTCCTAAGGTAACATTTGACTTGTACCACTGCATATCTGAGCAATATTCAATGTAATTTCATACATGACCTCACCTGTTTGTGAAAGAAAGAAAAATAAATAAAAATAAATGAATGGATGGGAATCCTGAATTACTGTGAACAACTGTTGTTTGCAGGATGACAAAGAGCCTGGTGAATCTGAGGATAATACAGAGCCAGAGAGGCTTGAGGGTGGAGAGAAGCCACCATTAACACAGAAGGATAGCTCCGCCAGGTAGGTCACAGTACAGCTCCTTGGTTATCTTTGATATTAAGTAACGTACCTTTGACCAGGTGACAAGAACCTGTCTTTTTGGGGGGGTCGAATTAGATTTAGCTCAGGTAACAGAACTGTTACATTACACTGAGAAGTTGGGAAAGAAAGCTTGACCTTAGCACACAAAAAAGGTGTACAGAATACAGCATAGTTCCTTAAAGCAATATTATCTGGATTAGATATCCACAATGGCCTGGGTGGGAAGCAAGTTTGTAAAAGTTTAATTACATGTATCTTTCTTTGTTGTTGTGCTGAGGTAAGCTCTTGGCTGTTATGTCATGGTTTCTAGTGAGAGATCCCAGGATTGGATTCCACTTGTTAGGTAGAAATACATGTGGGATGGGGAAGATTTTGTGAAACATTCCAAGTAGGGCAGGATTATTTCACTGTTAGGTCACTTGCACCTGTAAGTCCCTATCTATCAACATGGTATAGTAAATGTATGGATCCATCACTTTATAACAAGCTGAATCCCGAGGTCTGAACCTCAGTGCCCTAATTGATCAAACTCTTCATCTTCTATCCTACATTGCTCTGCACATAAAACTGTCAGTATATATTGAAAAGAAAAATTCTTGACTATGACTTAAACAACCATCAGTTCAGTAAATAAACAGACCATCAAAGAACATCAAACATCCTTTGATAGGTGCAAGCTTAGTTTGGGGTATATCCAGATATGCATGTTTATACATGGTACACATTATATGCTACATTTACTGATATTTAATAGACTGGGGTTTGAGGGGATATTCAAGTTTTACTTTGTGACAGACAGATTTATGAGCTTATAACTGGTGACGTGTTGTCCTTCAGTGAAAGAAATTAGCATTCACATGTAGCATTCAGGCATTCAATGAATCCTGCTTCTTATGTTAGCCCGTTGTTAATTGTCATTGAGCACAGGTTAAGAATGGAATAGTTTGTCAGTCAGAACCCCAGACCATACACATTTTAGACTGGTGTTTTACTCTTCTGGATTGATCAACATTTGACACTTCTCACGGTTTGAATAGTTTTGGCATCAACCATTGCAAGACGACACTTGACCATCATTAAGAACATCCTTTTTGGCTTAACCCAATTGACCCCCCAAAAAGGGACGTACTCTGAAGTTTCTATTTGGCACTTTCTTTTTCTTTAAAATGGTTTTCTTTCTCTATGTATTAGTCTCTTTTAATGCTTACCTTTTCATTAGCCAGAATTACCAAAAAGAAGTTCCCTACCAACTGACACAATTTTTTTTTCTGATAATGTATTGTGTAGTTTACCTTTTGAGGTGTCATCAGAGAGGGCATGCCCACATGTGTAAGGGGTTGAGGAGGGATGCCTTAACTTACCACCTGTACCTCTGTAACAAGGAAACAATACACCCTAAGAAACTCAGTGCAATTTTGAAATGGCATCAGTTGATGTTATACTGTATATGATCAGCTTCTCTACATGTACATGTATGTGTCTGCTTAATGAGGCAGAAGGGGTAGATCGTTTAAGGCCAGCACACATTTTTATCTAATTTGACTGTTGGGTTTTAAACAATGCCTCAGGATTGTTAACAGTTGTTAAATGCTTTGATATGACACACTCACAATATTACTGAGAACTTGTGTCAAAAATTGTGCCATGAGAGACTTTGATTGTCATGGCATCTGTACACTAACTGAATAGGTAACGGTCTAAACAGTAGGTGAACAGATATGCTGATGTCAATACATGAAGACTTTTTCCTGGGAACATAGTTTGTTTTGCACATGTATTGTAAATGGACACCATATGAGGGTCCACCAAATCAGAACAGGCTATAATGTTCTGTATTGCATTGCGCCTGATCTTTTCTCGAAGGTTAGATTGTTAGTGAAAGATTCCAAATGAAGTGAAAAACACTGACTGTATCCAAAATTAGTCCTTCCATTATAGCTAAATGCAAAAAGCATTGTGTAACGTGTGGAATGAACGAGTGGAATACTGCACTTGCCAGTGTCATTATATTTGTGTTGCATTGAGGGAATACTGTATGGTTCCAATCAGGTGGAAATAATTCTGTGAAAATTTTCCTGAAAATCTGTTAAAGACAAATCTCTCGATGCAGTCTGTATTTTGGCATCAGTCTGTGGAAGCACATGGACTGTGACAATTATACACACATCTAATTTATTAGTGTTAACACCGTATTCAAGAGTATTCCACTTAGCCGGTAGTCAGTTTTGTTGGTGCTGGACAGCCAAGTGTTTGGGGCAAGTCATCAATCTCTGGTAAATTACTGTTTATCTTTCTCATGGGTCATGTACCATGTGCCATGAAAAACTAGTGCGAGAAGAGGATCTGTAAATTTCCTGTACAAAACTGGGATTGAACCAACATCTCTTGCGTCCTAGTGATTGAAAGACGAGCATCTTAACCCAGCGAGGGATATCCTTACTCTCCCTATAGTTATGCAGTAAATAGCTACACTGTCTTACATGTATATCAATTTTGCCATACTTGGAAGAGAGGAATAACAATTCTCAGGAGAGTCAAAATCACAGTGTAATTATTCCTCTTTTTATACATTCCCCAATTACGTAATCAGTCTATTCGCATGTGAATTTCGTTTAACAGGAGTCATGATTCGTTAAATAGCTATTTGTGCCATGTTAAGTTTGAAAATCCCCTGT